>CM020246.1:26319667-26867167 GCA_009819775.1 Phoenicopterus ruber ruber
TCACTCATATCAGTTATCTTCATTTATACTTAGGTTAATAGCTCCTAGGACAGTAACAATTACTTTTGTCAATTTCATTTACACTGCCTATCAAAATGCACCTCATTTCAATACACTACCTGTAATACAAGTCCGTAGAAAAGGAAAAGAACTGAACTGGGCAAGAAAAATTGAGGCAGCATTTTAATGTAGCCAACTGAGCCAAAACATTATTTCCATGTATGTATCATTACTGAACAATGCAACTTCTCTTCTCCCACCCAAAATTCTAAACAGAAATCTCAGCAGAACTGTATGTATATATAAAACTTGTTGGAATATCACAAGGCTCAGGCTTAAAGCCGCCAACTCTGAGTAACAATGTATAGCACACCCTATCTCTTCTGAAAGCTCAAGATGGAGATGTCAACAATTAAAAACTCCTTTAACTCCTTTAAAATTTAAATCTCCTTTTCTGTAAAACAAGACAAACATATGTGTAACATCACGGTAAAGTTGCTTTTATTTTAAGATGGTAATTGTCTGATCACCTTACCTTACTGTGTGATGTGGCTGTGCCACTCCTGAGTTACACTATGATGCCAAATGAGTGCCTATAAAAATGAGGTATTTGTTTGAATTTAGTATATTACTTAGAACAGCATAGCCACAAATAAGCTACAGAAATCACAGCAAACAAAGGTTAATTGCATGGGAGTGCCCATTGTACAAGAGTGCTAGGCTTTTTTCTGCTGTTAGTAACACAGAAGTAAGTATTTACATTGTAATGTAATTTGATGAATAAAATAGATCTGTTTACTGTATTTCAAAGTTGTTATGGCACTCTGGGACTCCTTCCCTTTGGAAAGGGGCAAAATAACTAAAAGATAAAGTCACTGATGAATCACTGATCAGTTGGAACATGGTAACTCTGAACAAAAAGACTTCTAGGCAACACCTCACCCTGAGGGCTTGGCAAAGAGCTTATTTTACACATGTCCTAATGAGTTCTAAGTAACTTTTTTCTGCAGGAGTTTGATCGAGAAAAAACCCAAAGCCACAAGACTGAGAACATACATTACAGAAGTATTCATGCTGTGCCATAAAATACACAAACTTTTGGTCCACAGACCGCCATCTTCTGTGCTTCCGAACTATGCTATTAGTCAGGAAAATATATTCAAGAGCCTCAAAACTGATAACTGTCTAAAAAAAATAATATTTGCATACAATGAATACATTTACTTAGCAGGTATTACCATGCTACTCTTAAAACCCTTCTTTGTGTAAGGTTTGCAATGTCAGGACACAGGCCTAGCCAAATACCCACTCTACTAAAGAGCAAATGTTCTTTTATGAAAACAAAGGGGAACATTTGATGGGAAGAAAAAAAATTTAAGAGGTATAATCAATTTCAATCTGAAGTCAGCTCATGGGAATCATATCAGCAGCACTGAATTAGTACTCGCACCAGTTTTACAATGCATTTGGCATGGTAGCAGATATTCTCAAATGTTTGATAAATCTAACGTTAGACTTCTAAAAATCTAATTCAAAGTGGGTAAAGTATTGTAACGATACCAGATTCAAAGCACTGGTACAGGTGAATCTACTTATTAAAGCTAAGCTGAGCTAATGGCTTCTTCCTATCAGAAGGAGGTCCCACTTCCCATCCCCTCTTCCTTCTCTTCTTCCAACTCCACCCAGGTTCCTTGTTCCTTCTGCTCTCATAGGCGCCCTCTTCCTCCACTGCACTGGCTTTGGTATTTCTCATACCCTTCAACAAACTGAGCATCTGGCAGAAAGCTATTTCTGTAGTTTCTCTTGGATTAATTTACTGAGGTTTACTGAGTTGAATCAGAACACTGCAAGGACAGAGAAGCACAACAGGAAGGAACACAAAGCTGAAGGGGAAGGACAGAAAGCAATCAGATCCCCTCCTTTCAGCACTAGGAAGCTGATGATCCAGTTCAGCTCCCTTCAACAACGTGGCTGATGAACCGCCTTTAAGCCCTGGATGACAGCTGCCAGGTAACTCAAACGTCCCTCTGGGTGATTTCTCAAGGCTGGAATAGTTCAACACTGTTTCAACCTCTACAGCACCTTACACAATGGTGAAATCATAGAAAGGCAGGTCTAAGAAGGAAACAGCATTACGCGTGACTAAATGCAATTTTTGAAGTTCCTATGCTAAAATAATGAGGGGTTTTATTTAAAAGTTGAATACAACATCCAAAAAAGCCCAACAGAAAGAACACATTTACAGCTCACTATTACTAACAAAAGGCTAAAGAAGATAACAAGAAACTCCTGAAATCCCATGTCATGCACACTATTTTTCCTCTTACTCTAACAGCAAATATCATGTAAATAACAAACTATTAAATCACTTTCATAACAGCACAACTTTTCAGACAAAAGCCATTTACATTAGTATCAGGTGAACACAGACTTGGATTCTGTGGTGTTGGTTTTGTTCCTGTTTTCATGGAGTAATGAAGGGGAAAAGATACACAGTTTAAATGTTATGGAGAAATAAAATCCATGCGTGATAAAGCAGCATGATAAAACACAGTTGAAATAATACATATCATTTAACTATTAATTCAACTCTTCCAGAACAGCTCCGATACTGCAAGTAGTTTGGGATTTTTTAAACTCCTCCCACGTATGGATTTTTTGCTGAATTATATCACTCTGAAGTGACAAAATGGTACAATTTAAAATTGACATCTGATGATTATAAACAAATATCACATTACTGAAGGCTGAAGAATTTGAGCTCTGAAGCCACAGTGCTATTTGTAGAAAAATTATAAACTTTCAGAAACTTCTAAAACTGATCTACAGATTTTCTCCCTCAAAAGTTGCACAACTGAATTAATATATTTGTTTCTTTTTTAAAATTTCGTTAAAACAGATATAAAGCACATAGTGTTATTTAAAGTTTATTTGTTTTTTAAAAAAAGCCTTAATCAAAATTAGTTCTATTTTAAGCATGGCGTTCAACTAGAAAATGCAGAGAGGTTCCTTCTAACATAATAATCTATGATTCTAAGTTACTGAAAAATCTTTTACAATACTCTCTCCCTAAAGTAGCTCAAAACAAGTCATGATGCAATGCTGTTATGTGAAAAGTTGTGCTACTACTAATTTTAGATGACCCACATAAATTGTCTGCAAGTCATCACAAACAAATGCTAATTGATTATTTAAACAATATTTTTCCAAGGAAAAAAACCCCATCCAGTTCCCTCACACCAATATCATAGCATTTTTTCCAAAAGAAGGTCATATAAACATTTGTCTACAAATGCATTTTGAAAAGTACTATAACAGTACCATAAAACAAACAAAAATTTCCATTACCATTTAATAACATAGATGTACTCAATTTACTTTCAGAAAAAATAAAAAAGGTTGCTGAATGACTGGAAGTGTTTTATAACACCTTTCCAGGAGCAACTCATTGAGAAAACAAGTCCACTAAGCATTCAAATTTTTCTGAATGGGTAATGTTCGTCTGCCCCATTTTACTATATAAATACCACAAACAGAAAACAATAGATAGAAAGGAAACTCAGAGATAAAGTCTTACCAGTAAAAGGTTTTTAACTGAAAACAACCTCTGCCAAAATATTTGCAACTGCTGAGTAAAGTCATAGGCAGATACACCACCAGCATTCTATTTAAATCTACTCTGAACGGCTCCAAATGATGACTTTCAAAAACTAGCTTGCCAGGGAAGCTGTCTTCACATCAAAGCACCTTTCTGCCTACGACTAGAAGAGTTAATCCAAAAGTAAAATCCAAACTGCACAAATGAGCCTCTAATAAGAGGTTACTAATAATAATGGACACAGTTGACAAGCAAGAGCTAGTAAACAAGGAGACATTTGTGGAGATGTTTCAGGTTAACATCTACTACTGTGTGTTAAAATTCTTCATGAAGTTTTCAGAAAAACTAATAATGGTTTGGTTTACATTTCAGGCCCAAATTCTTCAGAAATTGGGCAAGTTTCAACAACAAACTAATTAAAACAAAAACACATTTCCCTTATTAATTTATACAGCTTATGACTGGAAGACCCTATGAGATCATCCAATCGCCTGCCCAACAAATTTAGACTATTTTCTTTATTTTTGTAATCCTGTTTCAAGTCATGCAAGGGCTTCAACAACTATTCTTAAAGACTAACACATATTCTAGCAAGTATCACCACCAGATTTCTAATGAGATCATAGTATTACTTCCTGTAAGGACACAACAATTCTTTCTTCATCATTCTTAAAACATGCTTACGTGTTTGCTATTAAACAGCACTGCACTTAAAGCAGAGATTTTCAGTGAACTATCCAAAATCTTTGTTCTGAATGGTTATGGTGATGTTAGTACTACAGAAGATGTATGAGTAATTCAAATAAATTGTTCCAATATATATTAACTTTGGCTCCCTTCCTCAAAAACTCTCAATCTTCTAATCTAGATCCGTATACATTACATGGTTAAACCTACAGTTGCTGTCAGCCTCATACGCCCTTCCCTAGAGCACTATCATGCTGAATACCTGCAGCAGGACAAACTTCTGGACACTCAATTTTTAACAAAATAAAATGTTTACAATAGTAGGTTATCTTATTTACAAGCTTTTACTATGTAGCAAATTAACAATAACTTGTGACATATTTTAAAAATAAAGTTGATTTATTTTAACTAGGGGGTTTTTGCTTGTTTGTTTTCTGGAAAAGAGAGAAGAAACAATGTAACTGTTTTATTACTGGCAACTCCCGAGTACTCCAGTTGCCCAAAATCACAAAACAGGTTCTAGGTGCAGGTTCCTCTACAGAGTTCAATACATGTTCATTTGCTTCTCTTGCTTTTGTATGATACTACAGTGTGGCATTATAAAATCACCCCAAGTAAAATTATAGTATCACCAAATGTTCATAGTTGATTCTTCTCTGGAGAAAATAAAAGGAGGAAGGGGATTGAGCCTATTTAGAAGATACTCTCAACCGCTGAAGCAACTGGCTCAACATCCCACAATCCTACTTTATTCTACTGCCTATTTAGCAGACAGCAGTCTTGAGCAATGGCTCAGATATAGATACATAACATCACTGAGTTAGTCAATACGTATCTTAAGAATATCATAATTCTTCTTCCCTCTCCTCCTATCCTATCTTCCTTCTCTCTCTACCACATTCCTTATGGCTAAGCTTTGATCTCTTGAAAAGATAAAGTTTTGCAGATGTATCTTTAGCTGGACTGAGTCCTCACTGTGACTAAAGTTCTCTCCTGTAACAGCAATATCCTGGTGGACTGCAATGGTATGTTTCTACTAATATTAAAAAAGGAATGTTAAAAGCACCTCCTCAAAGAAGAAGAAATGTAGGTGCAACCATTTCTGAAAACCTCTGCTTTTCAGTGCCTTCTTCAGCTCTGTGGTAGCAATATTTACACATATAAAGAACATAAACTTCACTGATCATCTGTAAGCAGTGTCTTGTCATATTATAGAAAGAAATGTAAAAAGATGAAATGATTAGGATGAATCTGCTTTCAAATTCTAAACCTGACTGTAATACTATCTCAGCCAGAAATGGAAAGGAAAAAAATGCTACTGAAGAAGAAAGCAGTTTTAAAAGGCATTGACTTGAAGGTAGGACATGCAATTTAAGAGAAAGAAAATAACGCTGGAAAAATTGAGAAAAAATATGCAAGAAGACAAAGGCAAATACGAAGAAAAGACAACCCAACACCATCTCTAAAAGCTAAGAAATGAAGTGAGCTGTCAATCCCGAGGAGCACAATGGGTTACAGAGTGTTTATTACATAGGTTGTTCACACCTCTTCAAAATATTCTGGCATATGAAAATGCTGCAAATGCGTACCAACTAGAACAACTTTAAACAAAAAACAGAAGAAAGTCGACATCTAGGGAAACAAAATGATTCAAATTTTGAAAGGGAATACCAAATAAAATCATCTCATTAGCAGAATACTCCCCCAACTACAAGACATAAATGGCTCCCCAATCCCCGTTTAGGCAGTTAAACAGAGCATATATTGCATTTTCTTTCTGGTTTTTGTTTTGTTTGTTTGGTTGGGTTTTTTTAGCCAGGTATTTGGATAACGAAATGAACTATGAGACTGGCAAACTGCTGTCTTCAGTTTCTAAGAATTAAGTCTAAGCTTACTAACTAAGGGTCATACTGAACAGTATTGCTATATTCTACAGAATGTACTCTTATTTTTTATGTAAGACTTAAGTTTTGTCAAGGAAGACCTAATTTTTCAAGCAGATGTCCTTTTCTTTGTGTACATATAATTTGTCCATGTTTTGAAGAAATGTACGTTATTTTAAGCATTCTACTGTTTTCAGATATAGCCATAGTATTCATTATCTTCAGCTAGCTCTTGTCAAACTAACAAGGCATTAATAAAGCAATGCATGACATCTATCTACACATATATGCATGCCATAAGTGCGCTGTAGAAAGGGGAAAAAAAGAAAAAAATCACTTCAAATCTGAAACAAGTATCATACTAGGACTGGAAAAGAGACAACACAAAAAGGTTGACAAAACCAAACAAAAATATCTAATTAACCTACAATCACAAGTCTATAAATCTCTGAAACAATTTACTGCTACCTATGAAACAGAAGCAAAAGGGCAAGGCAGTAGAAAAAATTAAAGACTTGCTCAAGAAGGTATCAAATGGAAGAAGGATAAAAGAGAAAATATTTCCAATTAAAAGGTAAATAGATATTTTGCTTAGAACTCAGGTTTTAATACACAGGCTAAAGAGTGAAGGAAATACTATGGAAATGTGGTCTAATGTCCTTTAAAAACTGGATTCCTAGAAGCCATTTTAAAGCATATATTTTAAAATGGTATATGTAATCACATCTTAGACTTTCAGCAACTCTGAGTCCACTGTATGATTAAGCTGTTGCATATGTAATTATCCTTGCTCCTACAGGGGTCCAAGAATCTCAAGGAATATAGCCCTCTACCTTACTTCCGCATCTTCCAGTAGTATCACATGTCATCATCAAGCGTTTAACTTGTAACATGGATTCACCTATACAGAACACAATTCAGAAACTCACTGAAATACTGAAAACAAAATATCTGTGTGACTTAGACTTTTATTATTTGCAGAGAAGGGGATGGGGGGAACTACTCCACATTTAATTCTGTTTATCTGAAAATGTATCACAGTATCTTTACTACTGGGTTTCATGCTTGCAGAATGACTCAGGTGTGAACTTCCTATGCCTAAAATCACTAGCCTTTTAAATATTTATTAACTTAGGACTAGTTTGTAACAACCAGAAATAACCACTAATAACTCCAGCTGCAAATTAGATAAATAAAAAGATGATGCCTGGCAAGGATAAACACTGGGAAAGTATCTTTGGCTGTACAGCAACAGAAGTACTAGCCAGAGTACTAGTATCATGTAGGTGTCTCCTAAGAACGTGGAGGCTACTTGCGTGTTCTACAGAGCATGCCCTACAGCTGCTGACACATTATATTTTGGTTAGTACTAACTTATAGTACTGGTTCAGTACTTAAATAGCCTATTTACAAAGTAGTTAGAAGTGAATCAAAACAGTTTTACTGGAAACATATGTTAACACTAAAAATAATGAGCATGTAAAAAGAAGCATTCAAACAAAAATAACTTGGATTTCCAGAATGCTCAGCATTAGTCTTAATTCTGCTCTATTTATGTCAATAGGAAAAAAAATCCACAGTATATCTTATTTTAATCCTCTGTTCTCCCAAAGTTAAATCTGAACCAGCATTCTCTTCTCTCCTGACACACCTTATGTATCTTCTAAATCTAGCTATTGTAGTTGACATACAGGATTCAGTTTTCTTTGCTTCTTGCATAGAAAGATCTTACACTGGTTTTGACAGAAACACTATTGCTAGCATTTTTTTGTGTTACTGGAACACTGAATACTTTTTTGTAGTGTTTTATATTATTTACTTTTGCGTTATTTTCAAGTTTGATGTTGAATCTCTCTTTAAATCCCATTGTGCCCAGCAGTAGATCAGTGAACAGGAACAGGTCACCTTACCTTTGGAAAACTTGCATTTTTGGTACAGTGCCCCCCTACCTACCATATACACTTTTATTTTAGAACTGAATGCACATGGCCAAAAGCAAGGAAATAAAATTCTCCTAGTTCCTGAGATGATCCTGAAGTTTATTTTTCACTAAAATATTAGAACAGATTCAACAAAACAAAAGAATAACCTATGGATATTATTTTGCTTTTTTGATGTAAACAGAAATACATGACAACACCCTTGGAAAGCAACAAATGTGAAATTCCATGGTTTATAACAGAACGAATTCCTTACCAATTTGTGTGATTTGACAATCACATTTCATTCATTCAAAACAAAAAGCCTTGCCTACTAAAGCTGTGCAAAAGTAATTAAAAAAGAATGTATCCGTACTGATTTAAGAAGAAAATAAAGTGACCATACAGCTTTCTGTCCAAACCCCTACATTTTCTTCTCATACAAGTTGTTACTGTAACAAAATAGATTAAAGATTTTTATTTTTCCTTAGCTTTTCTAGCTCTTTGAATCAAAAGAAAATTAAGTAAACTAACACAAAATAAAAGTTTTCAGGGCTATTCTCGTGCTTAGTAAAATATTCCACTATAGAGGGGAAGGAGATTAAAAATACCGGTAAGTCCTCAGTCTCAAGGCAGTCTTAGGTCAGCCACAGAAAAGAAGATGCTCTCAGAATTTCTTCAGAATTTAACCATGCACAAAAAAGTGTCTCTGAACTTTTGTATTAAAGCAATTCAAAAGAACACACCCAGAAGAGAGATGCAAAATGGTCTTTAAGAGTCTGCCTGCAGACACTAGAATTCACAGATTTTACAGAGCAACAAGAAAACGAAAGCAAGTCTCTGACTAGTTTTATAACTGGCATTCAAGATCCTATAGACTATCTTCCACCAAATTTCAGACGGCATGGCAATTAAGAGCTATAAGAAACAGGGAGATTCACAGGTGCCATTAACACAAAGATGCTGAAGTGGCATGTAATGTAAAGATAGGCTTCCCAAACTCACAACTCGCTACGCAAGAGCAAGTAAAAGGATAAGCATACAATGAAGTATGTTCGTTGGCATGACTAAGCCACCAAACCCTCTTAATCATAGTTTATACTAACACCACTTTTTATTCGGGAAAACTGTGACTACATTCAACCTATTGCCAACACAGCATTGACAAAGAGACACGACACCATCTTTGATATTACTATACGCATAAAAATTTACAAGCATGTACACTCAGCCTAGAAAAACTTCTCCTATGTTATAGGAGGAAGACAGACAGGAAACTGGCAGGAGCAAGAGTACAGAGGCAAACTTTTTCCACCTTCTAGACGCAAAGTTTAAGGTTTTGGAAATACTGGCCAAGAAGTTGGAATCCCAAATAAGGATTCAGTGGCATCCTCTCTGTTGAAATAATAACATATTTTTATCTGGCCATTAACTGATTCTGTATCATGTCTCCATTTGGGAGCCTAGATGTCCAGCTGAGCACCCGAGGAATATTTTAAACAGGCATAAACTTAATGAACAAGGGCTCCAAACAAGTGTTTATTAGTTTTCAAAAAATGAGGACGAACACTATTTGCTCCTTTAGAGACAAGTTTTTACTTTAACATAAATTCCTAAACTATCCAGAATTAATAGTTTTATTTGAAAAAATAAAAGGTGTGCTATTTCAAAACTGCAAATTATGAAGAAGAAATTAATTCCAGGTCATGCAGTTCCTCTACAACTATTTTTCTTCCTCATCTTGGACCTGTTTCTACTTGCAACATTCTTCTGGTTTATTAAAGGTTTATAATTGAGATAGAGATAAAAATTACTATTACAAAAAGCAACAATTATTAACTGCTGTGAAAATAAACTGGCTTGTGTGTAACTTATGGAAAGCAACAGATGGCCAAGTAGGGGATGCTGAAACAACAAACATGAGAGGTTTTGTTGCTCACTTTGCTTCTCCAGCCCAAAGAACATAACGAACAGAAACTGCAAGCATTTCTCAAGTAATACTCTAACTGCACAGAGGAATTTGTCCTGGAAAAAAGGGATATATGAAAAAAAAAATGCCTCTGCAGTTTATAATTAAAATGTTGAGCCAACGTCTTGGAGTTCTAAACTTGTTTTTTGCACAATTTTACATTAACGAAGAGCCTCCACATTCATTATGCTCCTACATACCACTTCAGTTATCAATATTGCTCAATCCCTTCCCCTTTTCTCCAAAAGTTCTTGTAAAATGGTTTAAAATTGCAGGAATCCAAACACTCCTGCAATCAGCTAACAAGTAGAATCAGCTAGCAGGCAGACTTCAAGCAAAGATGGAAAAGTAAATTAAAGCGTGAGATGAAACATAGATTCAGTACGTTTTCTTTGAAGTATGAAAAACCTTTACTTCAGAAATACCAAGCAGTACCCATCATCCATCGCTTCATTTGCTTAGAATTGCAATGACAAACAATATCAGTATTTGCTTAAAGAAAGACATTTCCTGTGGACCAAGTAAACCACTAGTAGGTAAGGAAGAGAGAAACCTGAGAGCCAAATGGGAAAGAGCAGGTCGTTCTATTGGTTTCTTTTCTTAAACATGAACTATCTTTAATTAAAGAAGGATCAATTTACACAACTGACAGTGACAGAAGTACAGCTGTACTGACTTTAGGTACACTACTGGATTGGTTACCATGGGAAAGGAAGGTTGTACTGTAGTCAAATACACACATAGGCTCTGCCATTTTGTCTGCACCAAGTTCAGAACATTATCAGAGAATAAGATGTTGTAGTTTAGAGATCCTGATGGATAAAGCTTGCATTGCCTATTGATAACCGATTTATTTTTTGCCAATAGTACCGGTGCTAACAAAATAGAAGTTGAGATTCTCCAAGAAACAAATAGCTCTTGCTCAGTAATTCCAAATTAGTGTTTCCTCAAAAACACCATGTGCTTTCAGTTAGGTACCCAGTTCCCAAACTCCCCATGTTTAACAGGAACTTCTCTTGTCCTGCTCAGCTCCTTATAAAAACTACTGAGCTGAAGGCTAAGTCAATCTATGCACATGCTCCCAAGCATTCATGCCATCAAACAAAAAAGCGCAAGACAACATGCTTTCATATTCTCTCCAGACTGAAACTACTGTAGAAGACTATTAAGACTAATTACCAGTTGTATACCAAAATTATCGAGGATGAATTCAGCCCTTTAAATAGCCATGAAAAAAAGAAAAATCACAATGATATACCCTAACACAACAGTTTGGAAATAAACTTTCACCTGACAATGCTACACTTGGATGCTCTCATCACGATTTCATCATTGATAAAACAACTTTCTCATACTCTGTACCTCCAGCCACTAAGGAAAAGCTCAGCGTAAATCCTACAAAGACTCAAAACTATGTCATTAAAACAGACAGCAAGCAGATATGTTCATACTCCATCAAGGAAAAAATGTTCACCACCATACATTTTTGAACACACATTACATTGGTAAGATATATGTGGGCAGCTGAAGCAGACAAACTTGACCTATATCCACACAACAGACTTTAGATGGTGTTTGCAAAAATAAAAAATTCCATAACCTGATTCATACACATAGTCACACCTAGATAGATCCTAGTACATTCTGGACCAAGGCCACTGAAACATAAAAACAAGTGTAAAATTCTCTTTTTACACTGGGGAAATCTGGGTCCTCATATACCTCAGTCCACAAAGATATGAAAAAACTCTCACACACTGATGCTAGAAGTTAGTTAGCAGAACCTCCTCAACTACTTTCATCTAAACAGCATATGGTACGAGAAGAGAGACGGCATGTCCTGAAACATCCAAGTCTTGACAGTCACTAGCGACGGCAACGTTGTAAATACTCACTAGGACCAGATAGCTTGCTTTTCAAAATCCCAACTCCAAGAACGTATCAGCTGAACAAAAGTTGTAGTTACTCCAATTGCACTGGAAAACATCATCTCACTTGAAATACCAGATTCAGCACCCAGAGCCTGTAGGAACCTAGAACTTTTTGGCCTCAAGTGCCTAAGTTGTACTGTCAAAATAAACACCACTTGTTGCTGCTGCCATTAAACAGAAAAATTCAGACTCCAACACATCCTGGTGCAAAGGAACGCAAGAACAAAAACCTGGGAACAAGACCTTGCCAAATCTATCAGATTCTTGTTCACAAACATCTACATTTGATTGCACTGAATAAAGTACTGAGCCAAACTTAGACAACTAGGGAAATCTGCACCTTCTTAAATCCTGGTCCTAGAGACCTTGGAAAGGTTAAGCCTCATTTTCTTACTAAGATTCTCAAAGCTTTTTTTTTTTAAAAAAAAACAAGGCAGTTCTGTACTTTTTTTTTTTTTCCCCATGGTTCAATTAATTCTGCAAAGGTAGAGGGGAGCAGCTGGAGAGAACAACTAAAGAAGATGTCACAGAGTAAGGAAAAGGTAACACTAAGGTGGAGATATCTGGACCATGCGGTAGTCTCACCTCCTGGATTCGCCTGCGGGCCCGCTGCAGCACCTCCTCATACCCCTTCTGTCGCAGCTCACTCAGGCTCTCGTAATACTCTTCGGGGTCGTCAGTCTCGGTGAAGAGCACCTGCGAAAGGATCTTCCAGCCGCAGGTATCCAAGCTGTGGACCAAGTAAACTTGCAGTTTGTAGCAGAGAGCGTCCATCTCCTGCTCGGATAGCTCCGGGGCTCCGAACAGCACCGTCCACATGCCCGAGGGCTCCTCGGGGAAGGCAGGCAGGTAGGGCTCCAGCTCCGAGTTCACCGAGCACAGCTGCTGGTGCACAGCCCGCAAGTCTTGGAAGGAGAAGAGACCGGCCCAGCTGCACTCCTCTCCCGCGGCCTCCGCGTCGGCAGCGGCCGGCTCGGCTGCCTGCAGCGGCGAAGGCGGCAGCGACAGCGCGGCGGCCGCCTCCTCCTTCCCCAGCTCCAGCACTTCTATCTCTTCGGCGGCATCTGCCGCCTCCGGGCCCCGCTGCGGCCTCCGGGCCGGGCTGCTCTTGGCGCGCAGCGGGCTCTTCGGCAGCGCCTCGGCCGCCGCGCCCCGATCGGAGCCCCGCAGCCCCGTCTCGGCGCGGGAGTGCGAGGAGCCCCGCGGCAGGCCGGCGTCCCTGCGCACCGTGGGGCTGCCGGCCTTGGGGGCGGCTCTGGCCTCGGGGACGGCGGGGCCGCCGCGGCGGAGCTCGCGGGAGCCGCTGCGCTGGCGCTGCGCCGTGCGGTTGTGGCAGGTGATGGCGAACTTGCCCTCGATCTCGTTCCAGGCCACGATGAAGACGAACTTGTGCTTCTCTCGCTCCTGGAAGGCGTGAGGCCTGACGGCCACCCAGTCGGCCTCCAGCGTTTCCTCCAAGGCGAAGGCGGACATGGCGCTGCGCGGCTTCCCACACACGCACACACCCCCCACCCGCCCCGCGCCCGTCCCGTCAGCCGCCCCCGCCTGCCCCGCCGCGCGCCGGCCGGCAACGGCTCCCCGCAGCCCCGCCTCACTGCCCACCATCAGCCATCTTAGCGGCGGGGGGACGGGGAAGGCGCTGAGAGGGGAGGATGCGCTGGATCCCCACCGGAGCGGCGAGGGAGGGGGGTGGTGGGGAGGGAGGACGGAGAGGAATCACCTCCTCTCTGCTCGGAGCCCGCCGCCGAGGAGTCCCGCCGCCGCCGCTGGTCATCAACCTGCCGCCGCGGCGGACAATGCCCGGTGCCCCCGCACAGGTACTTCACGCGCGTCACGTGGGGCAGGATCTGTTTACAAGCGGCGGTGGCGCTGCGGCAACTCCGCGCCGGCCCCGCCCACTCCGCGCCGGCCCCGCCCCGCGGCTCCCGAATCCCCGCCCCGTTCCGCAGGACGCCTTCCCCATTGGCTGTCGCCTGGGCTTCTCCGGAGGAGGAAGATGGGCGGAGCCTCACGCCACGCCACGCCACGCCCCCTCTCCGCTGGACACGCTTGCGGTCTCCAGCCCTCCCTCCTTGCGCTCGCGTGGTGGGCGGGGGAGGGCGATGCCCCGCCTCTTCCCTCGGACGTACAACGCGGCCGTTCGGGCGTACCGCACTGTATGCTGGGAAGGGCACATGCCGGGCCGCGGCCGTTAGGGGGTGGGGCCGAGCGGTTGCGCGGGAGGGAAGCGGAGGCGAGCGGGGCCGGGCCGGGCCGGGGGAAGCAGGCCGTTCAGAGTGAAATCTGCCACCTCTGCCGTGCCTGCACCGTGGCTCCCGGGGACAGGCTGGGGGGCAGCGGCCTCTGCTCCGGGCAGCTTCTGAGGCAGCGCTGGCTTTGCCTCCCGCGGCTCTGCCTTGCTGTTAACTCCCGGTCAGCCCCGCGGGGCACAGTGGCCTCAGCGGTCCGGCACTGCAGCTCCCCTGCCCGCTCTCCAGTAGCCTGCAGCTAGTGCTGCTTTCCAGGGCCTTTGCCCCCAAGCTGGCAGAAGGTTTTTAAGTATGGGCGTCCATCCAGGCAACAGAAGCTCTCCTAGCAAAACGGTATCTGCAGAGGATTTGTTTCTGCTTTTTCTGTAAAGTGATTTTCTACATGATTACAGGAAAGGATGTGGTGCTTCAGCAGCTTGTTTTAGTTGTATGGCTTAATTCTGACTAGAGATTGAACCTAGATCCCTTATCAAGAGCGCCTAGCAGCGTGCCGCACAGCAGGAGTTTGCAGTTGTGGTTAGGCTGCAAAAGAGTGCAGCATCTGTGATGAGACCTGGAGACAAGGGAATGCTCTGAAATAGCTGTCTTCGGCAATTGTGTACTTTTATGACTGAGGTTAACTGCACCGAGACATGGCATTCTATGCTTGTGTTGTCCAGTCCTAGTTCAGAATTGGTAGTGCCTGCAGTGCTTGGCCAGTCCTAGTTCAGAATTGGTAGTGCCTACAGTGCTCTCTGAGGTTTCCAAGTGTATTGTAGAGCACATAGGTTACGGTAAGCCAGGAGAGACAACTTTCATAAGCATGTCTGAAAGGAATGATTAATCACCTGTGATTCCAAGGCCAAGGGCTGGTTTCCTGGCAGCCTTTGGGATATTCCATTTCTCCTCTTATGCAAATGAAAACAAAATATTTACTATAACAATCCCAAAATACTTGCATCAAAAATAAGATCAGTAGACAATATGCTTTGGCCCATCTGTGATCTGGTTGTCCTGCTCCAAATTAGAGGAAGCACTGGGGAAATAAAACATTTTCATTTTTGTTTGCCAAAGAAGCAAGAGTGAGTCACAGCTTTTTTCTAAAGTTATTGTATTGACTAGCATCCTGTCCTTGGAGGCCAAAGTATTTGGGGAGGGCCTCTGGCAATCCAGACATTCCCTGGTCATTAGCAAAGCAACCTCATATATGCAGGAGAATCAAGGTTACGTCTCAAATATCCGAAGTCACAGCTGTTAGAAAAAAGAAGGAAATTATGGCTCAGCAGCCAAAGGAAGGACCATATCTGTGTTGTAAAGCTAAGGGTAATGTGTGCTGTACATCTCGGAGACCAGCATTCTTTTCTATTACCGTAAATTTAGGCATCAGATCAAAGCACCTTTGAAGTGATCTGGAAGATTTGATTATACCCTATGTAGAAGTGACCAAGCAAGCAAGCAAGCGAAGAATACATTGGTGGAGGAAATAGAGTCTGTTAAATATTCAGAAACAAGTTTTCAGGAGAGGAATGTAAGCAGCAACCCAATTTGTCTGTAGTAATGCATGAAAGAAAAATTAAAACAATGAAGATGCAACAATATAGATAGATAGACTAATTGTTCGATGGATCGATCTCCAGGCTTAAGAGAATTAAACATGGATTCAAAATTTCTCATCAGCCAAAGGATCAGAGTCTTAGTATTTCAGGTACATTACTGTAGAGGATGAGGTCTTTGCAGTGGTATTAGCCTGCCTGTTCTCAGATAACAGAGAGTCAAGCCGCTATGATTTAAAGCAGATATTAGGTAAACGTAACGTTTGGGACCTGGCTGAAAACTAGTCTCAAAATCACTCAGCTACAATCACATTTCTGATAGGCCTCTTTTCATGCAGCAGAAAAGCTGTGCCATCAGCTCTCAATAGCTATTATATTTTGCCAAAATTGTACCCTTACAGAAAAAACTGCAAGGAAATAGCAATTTTTCAAAATCACGTTATCAAGGAGCACTGAGTAACCTCCACAGTAACTTCTGTAGTGGGGGACATGCATAACTTGTCATTCATAAAAATAGAAAGGGCAGGCTTTTCAGATGTTGGTGAATTGTTCTTAAGGGTGATTAGAGGACATACATCACTGATTTCTACCAAATAAACCAGCAAAAAAATAAAATTAGATTCTTAAAGACCTACATTTCTTTCTGAACAGGGCTTGTGGTGGAGTGTACTCTTCATCACTAAGCAGAAGCAGGTTGGATAGCAGCCAATCAGCCTGACCTATGGCTGATTCCCACACTTTAAAAAGGTGGCAAGTTTGAGGCAACTGCAAGAACTACTGGGGAGTGCCTCTGCAGAAAACCTGAGCTGTCTGGAGCGAAGGGAACTGCTGCCACATTGCTGGTGAGGACATGGTACTTAAGCACATGAGGATCACATTGCTATCATGGGAACTGCACACGTGAGACCTTACCAAGGTAGTTAACCTTACCAACAGGGCTGTTGGAAGTAGCAGTTACTCAGCTGACAAGCTGGATTATTATGTTTTATGGAGCCAAAGCTTTTTGAGAGCCACAAGCGTCCTGTCGCTAGTGAGCTGAAATGTAAGGTTAGGAATTCAATTGATGTCCTATTTTTTTGGTAAGAATTGGGTCAAGCGCCAGAACTTTTAAGGCAGGGAGTACTTTGAGTCATTGCTATCCCTGGGCAGTCTCCAAGCAATGATATTTAGTGAGATCTTGTATGAGTAAGCCAGTGAAGAGTAGGTTTGCAAACTTCCAGGAGTTACTGTGTGCTTTTTCTGCCTTGCAGTATCATTTCCCTGAGCCTGTATCTGCTGGTTCTCAGACATGATCTCAGTTCAGGCTGGCGTTGGGAGAACAAGGAAACTACAGAATCCAAGTTCAGCACAAAAGGTAGCCTGCTGAGGCAGATCTGTACATAATAAATGCAGAACCGGGCTGATGATGGGATGAAACCCGATGGAGCTGCACGTACGTACTTACTTGCACATGTGTGAGGTGGATTAGTAATTGCCAGGTGTAAAAGGTTGGGTCCTCTGTGGACTGAATAACCTGAACCACTGCAAAGTGATCTCACCCAATGCTGCCTAAATTGTCTTCTGCATGCTGATGTTGTGAAAAAGAACAGAAATACTACTCTAAGCGTTTGTACAAACATTGCAGCACCTAGTGTGCAACTCCAACAGCATGCTGCAGGCTGAACTGAAATTATACCCTTCAGGATCTCAATCTTTGAACACCTTGCATAAACTAGCTTTAGTACAAAGTGTTTTTGGGAAAACCAGGCCTCATCTGGGAAGCCTCATTTAAAGTTTGATCAGTTCCAAACAACTGCTGTTGCAAGATGATTTCTGTCCAAATACAAGACAATAGTATTTGTACAGTTACCCAGCTGTGCAATTCCTTATAGTAGTCAAGATGAAGGGGGGAGGATATTCACTGGCACACTTCAAAGTACCGTAGCATCAGCAGTATTTTAGGTGTCCTGAAATTGCTATTAAGTATTGTGCTAAACACAGCTATGCTGGACAAGCATTTTTAATAGGTCTCTGTTGATAGTATGATTCAAATTTTAATGTGGGCAAGCCAAATAGCAACGTCTGTTTGTTGTTACTGGGAGCCTTTTTTCTGGCAAAAGTTTTAAGAGTGTTTTTGCGAGTCTGTGTGAAGTGAGACAAGAAGCTTGCTGCATGAAAGCACTGTTGACTTTGTGATGGCTTAGTAGCAAGGAAACATCCACCCAAAAGCATACATTCTAGTAATAATTGTATCTGCACTTGAAATTTGGGAAGTGCCTACCCTTAACAGCTTTGATGTAAGAGATTTGGGGTAGTTTCCAAGGACAAGGAATTGCACTGTACAGCGGAACCAGTATAGCTGCAGTGGATGTGATAGCCCATCCATTTTATGGAGGAAAACTGTATACTTTGGATATTTATGCTGGCTGTGACCTGTAGAATTTTCTGCAACCAAATATTATTGCAGTTGTAGAACATGTGGAGTTATTACTGTGTGGTAAGCTTTACAAATGTGTGATAAACTGAACATGTAATGTAATCTCTCACTTACTGCTCAGAGGACCCAGTAGTTTAAATATAAATCAATCTTTCCTTGAAAGGAATAATTCATAAAAGTTAATCTTCTCCCTTTTAGCCAAGCAAGTACACTGGCAAAGTTAGTTTGTCTGTTTAAGTGAAAGGCAGAATGAACTTACTGGAGTAAAAATTATGTTGGTAATACTCAAGAATCCTTCTTTGAAAGCTCAGATGGTACAAACCCCTAAGTTTCCGATTTAAACTTGCCATTGTAGTGGGAAAATTCTAAGTTTACCTAATAAGAACTTTACTAAATTGCAGGAATGTTATCAGTAATCTCTGTGGTAGATAAAAAACAGTTTGCAACAAGAGAGACAGTTGGACCAGTCCTGTCTTACAAGCAGGATGAGTTGGGAGTGGTGGTGCTTGCAGCTCTTTTTAGTGGTTTACAAAGCAATTTGTCAACTTGTTTGTTTACAGAAACCATATTTTTAGGTGCTCCACTCAAGTACACGGGGATAGGGAGAACGATCCTGATGACAGAAAGAACAATTTGTAGCTTTGAGAAATATAAAAATTTTTAAAAGTACTTGGTCTTTGCCTTAAGTGCAAAAATGCAAGAAGTATTTCTAATGTAAAAAAATACTTTTTGTCATGCTTAATATCTCATAATTAAACAAAGATAATTTTATCAAACAGTTTCCCCAAAGTCATATTTTGTTTGAGGACAAGAGTGAAAAACTCCAGTCATAATATTTTGAGATTCCTCAAAAAAGATAAAGAACATGCCTGCTTGGCTCTGAATACAATGTAATGAGCTGTGCAGCAGTATCAAGACTGTAGTGGAGCATTGGAAGATATTATTCAAGGAAAGAGGAAGCAATATGTTTAGCCACATCCACAATTCAACTCAATCAAGAACATTTGTAACTAGACAGGGAAGCCACAAACCACAGAACAAGCATCGAGTTATAGCAGATGAAATGCCTATATGAATCTAAAAAAAAGGGAATTCTAGTTCCTGTGGCAGTGAATACAGTCTGCCTTCTGATTAGTCAGTGGAACATATGACTAGAAAACAGTTCGGATCTTTTTAAGTAGTCTGGGAGGTTCCATCCTCTCTATCCCTGATAATAGTGACGGAGAGATCGGTAGCCTGACAATGCTGGTCAGCCTGCAAGATCACACCAGGGCTATACTAAAATAATTTGAATGTATGGGAGAAGATTTGTCTGGAGAAATCTGGATTGTCTTTTGGGTGAAAAGAGTGGGTTGAAGACCAGTTATCTTCCCTGGGGTTTATGTGGGTTTTGGTAGCGAGGGGGCTGCAGGAGTGGCATCTGTCAAAAGATGCCAGAAGCTTCCCTCATGTCTGATAGAGCCAGTTCCAGACAGCTCCAAGACAGACCCACCACTGGCCAAGGCTGAGCCCATCAGTGATGGTGGTAGCACCTCTGGGATAACATAGTTAAGAAAGGGGAAAAACTGCTGCGCAACAGCAGCCAGGAGAGAGGAGTGAGAAGATGTGAGCGCAATAACTCTGCAGACACCAAGGTCAGTGAAGAAGGAGGGCGAGGAGGTGCTCCAGAGCAGAGATTCCCCTGCAGCCTGTGGTGAAGAGCATGCTGAAGCAGGCTGTCCCCCTGCAGCCCATGGAGGTCCACGGTGGAGCAGATACCCACCTGCAGCCCATGGAGGACCCCATGCCGGAGCAGGTGGATGCCCAAAGGAGGCTGTGACCCTGTGGAAAGCCCATGCTGGAGCAGGCTCCTGGCAGGACCTGTGGCCCTGTGGAGAGGAGCCCATGCTGGAGCAGGTTTGCTGGCAGGACTTGTGACCCTGTGGGGAACCCACACTGGAGCAGTCTGTTCCTGAAGGACTGCACCCTGTGGAAAGGACTTGTGCTGGAGAAGTTCGTGAAGGACTGCAGCCTGTGGGAAGGACTGTCTTCTGTGGGAGGGACCCCACACTGGTGCAGGGGAAGAGCATCAAAGACAACATGTGATGGACTGACTGCAACCCCCATTCCCCTCCCCCTGCTCTGCTTGGAGGGAGGAGGTAGAGAAATTGGGTATAAAGTTGAGCCCGGGAAGAAGGGAGGGGTAAAGGTGCCTTTAGTTTTGTTCTTATTTCTCATTATCCTACTCTGATTTGATTGGCAAGAAATTAAACTAATTTCCCCAAGTTGAATCTGTTTTGCCTGTGATGGTAGTTGCTGTCCCTGTCCTTATCTCAACCCATGAGCCTTTTGTCATATTTTCTTCCCCCACCTTGTCCAGATGAGGAGGGAGAGTGATAACAGTGGCTTGGTGGGCACCTGGCAGGTAGGATCAACCCACTGCAATCACTTAGCTTTTTAATGTCTGATCCTGGCATTTCCCATAAACATGTAAGCTGTTGTTCCTTTGGTCTGAGGGAGGAAAACTTTGAACGCTGGATGAGTCACTCATATTTCCAGTATGTTTCCAGGCCATCTGACCCCTGCAAGATTCTGCAGGGCTTATGTCATTGCATTATATGCTGGCTGAGATGAGCCTAACAGACTATTGTAAGCACAGCCAATGCTGTGCTTGGGTCACAGTTTGGATGGTAAAATTTCTAAATACATTCTCTAAAAGGCTAACAATAGATTGAGTAATGGACCTAAATTACTCAATTACGTGATTAAGGGGAAGTCTACTCTTTCTAGCCAATACTCGAGAGGTCTTAGCTTGAACCTGATACATTTAATCTATTAAGGTGACAAAAATCTGCACTCAGCCAAGAAAGCATCAGGATTTGTTTGCATTGTTTGTGACTTTTCAAAGCTGTCTTACCAGACAAGGAATTTGGTCTCCAATCAAGACAACACCTTCAGGGAGTGACAGGAAATTTGTCTTTGGCTGTCCAATTAATCCTCATTGCTTTCTCTGTATTGCTTAGCATTCTAAGCATGATCAATTATCAAATTAAGTGTCTGTGATTTATAATCACAAGAACACTGTCATAATCTTTTTTTCACCAAAATATTCCAATATTTATCATTCTGCCCCTCTTTCATACAGGTCAGGGAACCCATGAATACTTACTGATTTTCTTTATTACTCGCTCACTGTCTCAAGGATGCCCAGTGCATTTTGAGTCACTTGCAAGCCTCACCACATAAACTAGTGCATCTCCAGCCTGTATGTAATCTCCCTGCTATTTCAGCTATACTCTTCCAAATACCCAGCCTCCTTATGTTAAAGCTGCCTTGTATACATTGGTGCAGGATTCAGTCACAGCTCTGGCTGCAGTGTAGACATACTTCAAGCCTTTGAAGAGCATCGTCTTAGAAAATTAATTTTTGGTTGGCACAACAGCAACAGAGTACACCAAGAGAAAGGCAGAGTTGGGGTGGAAGCTTAAACACAAGGCAGACTAACACCAGTATTAACAGACTTTGGAAGATAAAAAATATTAGACTTGTGTGATGTTTACTAAGCACAGAGTATTTTTCTAGGCATTTTGAAATTCTGTCTCCCAGTAAAGCACAAGTCAGCAGGCTAGACCGAAGTTTAAAGCCTTACCAGCTTTTGAGCAGAAATAACTACTGATAGCAGTGATAGTTTGGCAGATATGTGTTCCAGCATTTTGGGATCCAATGAGATTGGAGACAGTTCAAGAAAGAGGACAGCCTGCTGGGTAAACAAATGTACACTAGTGAGAAAGTCTTGCAACAGAATTCTCCAGAGCGCTATGGGAACACTCCACAAAACGGCACAAACTCAGCTTATGGAGTGAAAGGTCACAATAACGCTGCTGACGGTACAGGCAAGCCTTCATCCTGAGGGTTCGTATCAAAGCATGTCAAGATGAGACCCCTACATCTAGGAGATCTGAGGTGTTCTCCCCTATGCATCAGTAGAAGGCGTGACATTTAGCTTCACTTACAAAAGAAGTTCTCATCCTGATTAAACTGTTCTGGAGAAATACTGGGTAGCATCAGCTGCTGTCTGTAGACATAGCTACACCCAAAGCTGCTACATACTTGAGTCTGATCCAGTTACTCAGCACAGGAGAAACAGATGGTATCTTCATCTGATTCCATCTTCAGCTGAATTGCCATGTGATCCCACTGCCAGCACTGAGGAAAGGAAACAGTCCTGGTAAAAAGAAGTCCAAATCTTCTGTTCAGGGGCCTCCATGCTTCCCAGTGGATGGATAAAATCCCTCCTTAAATTCCGATGATCAGATTTTGAAGAGTAGTAAAGTCTGAGAGAGATTATACGGAGCTATAATTTGTAGTTTAAACAGGAGTCGTGAAGGGTAGATGAGTTTTGTTTCTTTTTGTAATGTCACTAGGCATTGCTGTTTGGCAAGCCTCTAAGTAGGCATTCTGCAGTGAAGCAGCAGAGTTCAAGGATGTGGGATGGAAGAGGGCGTAGTGTTAGAAATAATGCGTGTTTGTGTATCCAAATAATGTTTAGCATTTGTAGAAGGTGGTTGTTTCTCTGGTTCTTTATTGCTGTGACATGATTGCTGATGAATAGCTGGGCTGAAAGAAAATCAGGTTTGTAAAAGAGGAGAACAACAGCTTTTCTTTTTAGAAATATTTTTTCTCTCAAGCAGTATCTCAAACTCTGCACTAAAATTCACCTTCTGATTGCAAGCTGTTCAGAATAGAAACAACGTCCATATCATTACTTTATAAAGTTGTTTGTAAGCAGAAATGAAACATGGCCTTTTAAACTGAAATTAGGTTACCTGTGTCAGATTTTATGCTACTATTCTCTAGGCCATTTAATGGGTCTTACTGTTTTCAGTTCTTACATTTATGCCTCAGGCAAACAATTTATTCTATGAGCAATAGAATATTCAAAACTATTTTCTTACAGATTTATGTTCTATATCCTCAATTCAATGTCCTAACTCACCCTGCACCCTGCCCCCCAAGGTGCCACCCCATCTAAGTAAGCATCAGTATAAGCAATGACTCACCTAAAGCTATGTTAGTACAGGTATGTGTGTCTTAGTTGGTTGGTCAGCTGATACAAAGCATAAGCTGTGTATGTATGTGTATGTTAATGGCAGATCTTTTTTGAAACTTGTAAAAAATGCATTTACCCTTTGACACTTCACCAGTTGAACCAGGTGACCTCTTGAGGTCTCATCCAATCTGAATCATTTTGTGATTCAACATTGTTAAAATTAGTTTACCTTTGGGTACTTCAGCAGTTGGGCTCATCCAACCTGAATTATTTTGCAGTTCAGTGCAAAAATTGGCCAGCACGTTCGAATATTATTGGTGTGGAGTGGCAGGGACATGGACTGATGGGTGGCTATTGGGTAAGCCTCGTTTTCTCAGAAGATCAGGCTAGCATAGCGTACCCAGCAGTGGGCTCTGGGACTGGCACTTCAGTGTTGCTAGCTCAGGCTCTGTTTCTCATATTACCAAGGTTTACTTTCAGCATCTCTTCAACAAATCTGCTCCATACCTGACATTACTGAAATGAAACCTAATGACACTATAAGCTATTATCATATGTTTTAACAATCACCTATTTGGTTTTAACGTAATACAGCATACATAAGATAAACCAGTTTTTATTATGGTATTGTATATTTGCTTTAAGGCTGTGGTCTTGTTTTCTTTTGCAGAGAAGCTAGTCATCCATAGGAACAGTTTTTATTAATAGTTTCTCATGTGCTGGCCATTAATTACCGGCTGACACTGACACCTTTTCCAGCCAGTCTTTATTCCTAGAATTGCATCATATGACAAACACATCTTAACATCCTTTGCTGCTGATGCAAGATCTGAAGAATTCTGAGTTGTTATTCAAGTTCCTGTTGGTAATTTCTTGTCACCACTGTGGCAAATCCTTTCTGTTTAATTGTATGAAAGCTCCATTCTGTATGTTTACTCCTCTTGGAGATATTCAGGTTGTCATAACCGTAGTTATAAAAAAGTATAAGACTAACAATGTTTAAAATACGGAAGAGATGTCTTTTATTAGACAAATACAGTTGGGGGGAAAACATGCTCTTCTTTAAATATGGTTAATTGATACTATCAGTAGCTGTTAAAAGTCCATTCTTTTTTCTTAATGATTATGTTTGTTTCTATTTGTTGAACACTGAAAGATGGCTCTGTTTCTTTTGCTTGGTAATTCCTTGTTTGTTTACCAACACAGAAAACTCATTTATGCATTTATCATTCTATTTTTGCTTATTTAAAATATCACTGCTTATGTATTTACCAACTGCATTCTTTTTAGTGGCTTCCTGTTTTCTGTAAGACTTGATGGACTTCAATGTATTCTGTCTTTTGATCATTTTCAGCTGAAGTTTTCAATGTATCTGCTGATAGAAATGGATCTACTGAAGATCTTCACCTGTTGCAACTAATTCAAGTCAACTGCAATGTATTCTGGTCTTACTGGATATGTCAGAGGAGTTCAACGTCTTGAATCAAAAATTTCTATCTCTTCATCTCGTGTTTACTTTTGCTTCAGTGAGATACTGATCATTTCCTTCTGGGAATGGATGTTTCACTAGTGACCTCGTTAATAACAGGAGTCTTCCCATCTGGTGCCTTTGTTTAGCATCCCATCATTTTAATTTCACAAATTGCATTTGGAATTTTCCTGAGGATTCTGAGTGGTACCTAATGTATTTTATGTGACAATGAAAATTATTTTTTACTGCAGGACCCTATTTTTGATTTGTGGAACTGCAAAAGCTTCAACACCATTTCAGTCATCAAAAATTTAACTTCAGTGTAGTTGATTTGTAATTCCTTATTACGGCTATCTGAATATGAGTCTCCACAGTCCCTCAAATCTGCATTGTTATTACATTAATATTTTCCAGACATGTATGTGCTTTACTACCCTGAATTGTCTCACTGACTTGAAAGGAACATCTTCCATTCCAATTAGTGTGGCAAATATTCCACATAAGCTATTTCTCATGACATGTTTGCAGTCAGAGCAGGCACTAAGAAGCTGGGGAAAGGACCTGGGAAAAGGCTGGTATAAAAAGAGCAACCTGCAATGAGGCCACAGGTGGTGGCAACATACTTCTTTTGTTAAACAATTACCAAGAGCCTGGCTTCAGTGTAATTTGACCACAGCTTTTAAGTGGCCGCTTGAACAGAGCTCAGGGTAGGCTTATCTAGCTTAGGTGGAGTCAGATATTGCTACTTTTATTACAGAATCGGGAGCTATGTCTGGGAAGGACCTCAACAGATCAGGCAGAACATCCATTCTCCCAGAACATAATGCACTGCAGGTAACTCCTTCCTGCCAGATGTCCCTGCCATCTTTTTTTCTGATGTGTCCAACAACAGAGATTCCTCAGTCTTGGTAGGTGAACTGTTACACCGCCAAGTTTTCTTTGTGGTGCAAGATGTTTCCTTGTGTCTAACTTATTTACATTCTGCAGTTTCAATATTGGGTGAAGTCCTTTGGCTCTCTATTGGCTAGAATCTGTGATATTAGCAGGGAATAATCAATTGGGAGAGGATGGGAGCCTGGCATGCATAGAGAGTCTTTCCAAGGAAAGTAGCTACACAGAAGGCAGTGCAGAGTGATGCTGTGGGAAGAGATGGAGATGCTGCGCTGGCTACCGAGGCCACAAGGGAGGGGTAAGCTGCAATGGTGTAACAAATTATAGCATAGTTGTAGGCCAGAATCTTGAAGGCAAGAATATGAATGATCTGAACTATAAAAAGGCACTCAGGCCTCATCTCATCATTATTGGAAGAACGGTGTTTTCTCAGGTTTATGTAACCAAAAGTAAAGACTCTGAGTTTTAGCATAAAGGACTGCCTTTCATGTCGGTAAAGGACATCAGGGTAAGATCAGCTCTTTCCTGAGGAGAGCAGAGATGATTTGGGCTCCTAAGTCAGTAAGAATGGGGAGGTAACCCAAGGAATGGCAGCTAAGTAGTGAGAGGAAGAGCACTAGGAAGAAGAAAATAATGAAGAAACAATGGCACAGTGTTTATAGAGTCATCTGTGGGGGAAGGAGAGACGATAGTGGCATCCTGTATTAATTAGAAGCTTTAAGCCTGTTTTACTGGAACAAATGAGTCAGGAGGGTCAAAGGTATTTATTTATATTCAGTACAATACTGAATAGTTAAAGTCTGGCCATTCAGAGACACCCAAATATCCTTCAACAAACACCCACATCTAAAAAAAAGCCCCAGAAGTTTAAACCTTTAATAGCCACAAAGAAAAGAAAAAAGCAGGGAAAGCAGTTGAGGGAGATTTTAACCACATCTCTTACTTCCTTCCTCCATAGCTGCAGTAGTGGCTGTTGGTTTTGCTTTGTATCTTATTATAAGGGAAACTGTTGTATTTGGCAGCCTTTTAGGTGGTATTAAAGATGGTAATAACTGTTCTTTTTGGACGAAGAAGTTGTTAAGATGTTGAGCCAGAGCTGCAGTTATTACTGTTGTGGTAAAAGCCTGAATCTGCCTCCTCAATGATAAATTAAGAGAAGCACATACAAAAGGGGAAAGGAAAAAAAAAAGCCAAGTTAGAAAATGCACCTTCTGTTTCTGCTCCTGACTTTAATTTACAGCATTGTTGCTAGAGGAGACTGAGCATAGCACATGGTGACTCCAAGATTGGCTTTTACAAGCATTGAGCTGTTTAAAGGCATCGCTGTACTCTGCCTTCCTGTTTTAGCATCGGGGCTAGCCAGCTAAGACATAAGCTGAAGGCATAGGAAGAGAAGAAAAAAGAAGATGTTGGGGAAGAAAAAGGGCACAAGTGAAAAGATGTGATGGCAGGAATGCAAGTTGTCTTCCAGCAGCTGCATTTGCTGAAGCTGGAGGAAGAGGCAGTATCATGCACACACCCCTCTAGGCACTGCTCTAGTCAGGGTGTTTCTTAGGACTGAGGAAAGAAGACCCAGAGGAGTCACAGTGGATCTACTTGTTTGCCACACAGTCTTTTCATGGCCCTTGGATGGGTACCTGGAGACCTTTCTAGCTTTAATCTTCTCTGACTTGTATAGATAATACTGTTTTACAGCCTGCTACCTCTGCTTAACACTGATGTTTCCTGGCTGTCTTTTCCCTGTCTGAGCTTCTCTCAGGGCACGTGCCTTTGAATATCAGATAATCAGATAATCTGAGCTGCTGTTCCTATTACAGTTAGAGAGCCATGCATAACTCTTCAAACAGCGTAATTTGCCATGCTACTGACTGTGTTTTCTTCAAAGAACCATTACACTTTTATTTGAGCTGGAATGGATACAGGGTAAACATCAACTAGCCCTCATTAACCATTTTCTTCCTTACCTTGGGAGGAAAACCTAATTTTATAAGACAATTGTAGAATGGTTTGGGTTGGAAGGAATTTGATATCCATGTCTCTCCAGTTTAGAGTCAAGGATGTCGTGTGGGACAGTGTCAAATGCTTTGCACAAGTCCAGGTAGCTCTTCCCTTGTCCACCAACACTGTAACCGTGTTGTAGGAGGACACCCTTATTGTAGGTGGCCACCAAATTTGTCAGGCACGATTTGCCCTTAGTGAAGCCATGTTGGCTGTCACCAGTCACCTCTCTGTTTTCCATATGCTTTAGCATAGTTTCCAGAGGATCTGCTCCATGATCTTGCTGGGCACAGAGGTGAGACTGACCAGCCTGTAGTTCCCCAGGTCTTCCTTTTTTTCCCCTTCTTAAAAACAGGGCTTCTATTTCCCCTTTTCCAGTCAGTGGGAACAGACTGCCACAATTTTTCAAATATGATGGATAGTGACTTATCAATTTCATCCACCAGTTCCCTCAGGACCTGCAGATGCATCTCATCGGGTTCCATAGACTTGGGCGCCTTCAGGTTCCTTAGATGGTCTTGAACCTGATCTTCTCCTACAGTGGGTGGTTCTTCATTCTCCGGATCCCTGCCTTTGCCTTCTGCGACTTGAGCAGTGTGGCTAGAGCACTTGCCGGTGAAGTCTGAGGCAAAAAAGTCACTGAGTACCTCAGCCTTCTCCATATCCCGGGTAGCCAGGTCTCCTGTTTCCTTCTGGAGAGGGCTCACATTTTCCCTAGTCTTCCTTTTATCACCAATGTACCTATAGAAGCTTTTCTTGCTGCCCGTGATGTCCCTGGCCAGATTTAATTCCATCAGGGCTTTAGCTTTCCTAACCTGATCCCTGCCTGCTTGGACAGTTTTGCTGTATTCCTCCCAGGCTACCTGTCCTTGCTTCCACCCTCTGTAGCCTTCCTTTTTGTGTTGGAGTTTGTCCAGGAGCTCCTTGTTGATCCATGCAGGCCTCCAGGCATTTTTGCTGGCTTCCTCTTTGTTGGGATGCATCGCTCCTGAGCTTGGAGGAGCTGATCCTTGAATATTAACCGGCTTTCTTGGGCCCCTCTTCCCTCCAGGGCTTTATGCCATGGTACTCTACCAAGCAGAACCCTGAAGAGGTCAAAGTCTGCTCTCCTGAAGACCAGGGTGGTGAGCTTGCTGGGCACCCTCCTCGCCGCCCGAAGGATATCAGTGCATTTCAGGAACCCCCTGGATTGCCTATGCCCTGCTGTCTTGTCCCTCCAACAGATACCAGGGTGGTTGAAGTCCCCCATGAGGACCAGGGCTTGTGAACGTGGGGCTGTTCCTATCTGTCCATAGAGGGTCTCATCCACTCGGTCTTCCTGGTTGGGTGGCCTGTAGCAGACCCCTGCTGTAGTGTCACCTGTCCCTGCCCTCCCTTTAGTCCTGACCCATAAGCTCTCGGTGGGCTCCTCATCCATCCCCAGGTGGAGCTCCATGCACTCCAGCTGGTCATTGACATAGAGGGTGACACCCCCTCCTCGTCTCCCCTGCCTGTCCTTCTTCAAGAGCCCGTATCCTTCCATTCCAACATTCCAGTCATAGGAGCCATCCCACCACGTCTCCATGATGCCAATAAGATCATAGCCCTGCAGGCACGTCTCTAACTCTCCTTTATTCCCCATGCTACGAGCGTTTGCGTAGAGGCATTTAAGCTGGGCCCCCGATGCAGCTGACTCACTGGCTGGGGTGGCTGGAATTCCTTTGTGCTGCTCTCCAGGTGCTCTCCCGCTGCCCTGTGATCCTTCTCCAGGCTCTGGGCATCTGTTGCTGGTGCTGGCATCTAACTGGTAGGAGTGGGATGGATTGAGGTTCCCCTCCCCTGGCAACTTTAGTTTAAAGCCCTCTTCACCAGCTTGGCAAGCCTATGACTGAAAATGCTCTTCCCCTTCTCTGACAGATGGACCCCAACAGCCCCCAGTAGACCAGGTTTCTCAAAGTGAGTCCCATGGTCTAAGTAGCCGAACCGCTGGCTGTGGCACCAGTCCTGTAATACAATGTAATATATGGGTCTGGTTAAATAACTGCATTGTTTCTTCTTTTTAACTTTTTTTTTTTTTTGGTTAAAGGAAATCAAGCAAATTGTGACATTAATTTGTAATATATATGTGGTATATTTTCTCTTCCAATGTAGTGATTTCAGTCCGTAACAACTTGCACTGTTCTCACAAACGCTGTTGGTATGTGCATTCGGTTTGCTTCCCGATAGACAGGTAAGACGAGGAGGGAGCAGGCGAGACTAAGACGGCAGTCTGCATTCTGAAGGTAGCAGTTTGGCCACTAGAGAAGGCACTAAAGAGGCCTGTTTGCATCAAAGCTGAATTCCAACCTAGGGGTTTTTTTTATTCAATGGTTTTATATAGACATAAAGTACAGACATAGCATTATGCACTTTCATAAATCAAGTAGTTGAAGACATTCCTTATTTCAATCTCAAAAACATACACCCAAACCCCAGAAATTAAACTAGTTGCAGATACGTTCCAGATAATCTTCTGATCTTAGATTTTCGTTCCAGTTCCTGTACAGCTTCCCAAATTTTCTACCTTAATATTATTTCTCCATTTTGGCGTGAATAATTCATCAGTTTGGAAGGAATCGCAGGGTATTTCCAGTAAAAGAAGAAAATGAAGATGCAGCTAGGTATTTTGTGATGCAATCCAGGGCTTTTAGAGAGGCTGAGCATATTTCTTTGAGTATATTTGAACTCAAGTAAGAGGAGCAAGTTCCTCTGTTTTCAGTTCCAAGCTTTTTTCAGCACAGACAGCCCAAAAGCTGCTTTAATTTTGTTTACAGTCATGTTCCTGCCGCTGTTTCGCTGGTTGTGTCTTGCTTTTTTTTTGCCAACTTGTTTTTTCTGCATCTACAGAGCTTTTCTTCACTGCTCTGTTTGTTAAAAACCATGTATACGTATGAATGCCCCCGCTCTCTCTCTCCCCGCCCCCCTGCATTCAAATCAATCCCATACCTCTGTGCTATTTCCCACACTCGGGCAGAACCCATGGGACCCTGCAGCTCAGCTGTCGCCCCACCCTCAGCGTGGCTTAGTCCTTGTGTGACTGCTCTGCTGCAATTTTAGCCATCGCTGAACAAAGAGGTCCCTCTAAATTGTTTCCTGAAATAGCCTGAGTGGAAGATAATTATCATGCCAGCAACTTCAGCGAAGTGCTGCAATTGCCCACAGATCAAAGACTCATTCACTGGAAACTTAGCTGATGGAGAACTACAGAATATTCTTCATTACTCTGTCATAGGAAACTGAGTAAAACACAAGCGTTTAGTTCTACTTCTGGGATTGCTCTTCAGTGAGCAATGGGTTGTCTAAATACCACATATTTTAATGATATATTTTAGTAAAAAATTCAGGTCAACTTTTCTGGTTTTTCTTTTCCCATTGGGTGTCTAGTTAATTTGATCATTATTTTCATTATTTAAGTCTGAAGTTTTTATTGAAGTGCAGGCAGATAGTGCCTAAAAATAGAATTTAGGGCCCAGTCTGTCAGTGTGTTGTTAGTTTCCAGAGATACATGGATGGTTATGGCGTGTCGAGACTGAAGTGCAGCATTACCTTGAAGTTTGCTACAGGTAGTCCTGCTTTGGCAGAGTCTTCCCATTGTTTAAAGTTGCAAGAGTCAAAAATTCCTTGGTTATTTTTTTAATTTTGTTTTCTGCTGCAATTTTAAATTTAAAAGGGATGTCTTGTAGGTTCTTCTCTGCTGGATCCCATATCTGCCAGCCTTCATTTGTGACACACATTTGAAATGTATATAGGGAGTTTTCCTTCCCTAGAACAGGACACTTCTCATGGCTAGGTTTAGCTTTTCCCCTGGCTTTCAGATGAAGCAGTATTTTTGCCAGTGCAACTTATCAGCTAGCTTGAAACTGCTTAGACAAGCAGTCATTTAAACTATTTCATTTGCAGAGATTTAGCAGTAAATATAAAATGCATATTGATCCGTGGAGCAAGTCTTGCTTCTTTTTGATGAAGAGCTCTATTTAATTTATACCAGTAAAATTATCTGTTCCCTTGTGATGTCCCTTACCATGAAACAGGAAAAGTTATACTTTCCATGCAATGATATTATCTATCATGGTTAGGGACGTTGTATTTTGTGTATTTTATTCACTTATTGTATAGAATTTACATTTTAGCTTTCTGCAAGGTAATGAGCAGGCAATTCTTAGATTTTAGGTCGGATGTGCCTTTGTAATATATGTTCTCTTCTCTTGTTTCTTTCTAGGTTCTGTCTTTGAGTGCTACTGAAAAAGATATTCCAGAGTTTTGCTTATTACTATCAAAGCCAGAAGCCTCTGAGACAGTGAGGGATTTGTTTCATGCCCTGTGTCACAATTTTGTGTTGTCATTGTGAGAGTAGGAGGTTTAGACTGGATATTAGGAAAAATTTCTTCACTGAAAGGGTTATCAAGCATTGGAACAGGCTGCCCAGGGAACTAGTCAAGTCACCATCCCTGGAGGTATTTAAAAGACGTGTAGATGTGGCGCTTTTAGGAACATGGTTTAGTGGTGGACTTGACGGTGTTAGGTTTACAGTTGGACTCTATGATCTTATGGGTCTTTTCCAACCTAATTGATTCTATGATTTCCAGGCTGTGTTTATATAGATTGTGATTTAGGACGAGACTGGTCTGGCCTACTTGCATGTGTGGGAAATGCAAAAGGGTTTTGGATGCCTGCCTTGCTCCCAGTTGTTGCTACCAGTAGAGTGAGTAGAGCATGGAGCATAAGCAGATGCAGGTGATAGTAGCGGAGGGGACAAAGCTACTACTATAACGTACTGCAGAGCTCCTGTATAGTTACTGCTTTCTATTACAAGCTGTTCTTCTCCTGACAGAGGTGGGCCGGGTGGTGCTCGAGCATTAGCTCTACCCTGGTTGGGTGCCAGACTATGTAGCAGTAAAGCGCCATGCTTGCAAGAATACTTTTTCTTTCCCAGAGTAGTGCAAGGAAGTGAAAGGGAAGAATCAGAGGACTATGGATCTCTGATGGTGTGGTTCCCAGCCTGTTAGTGGGAATAATAGCTACGTACTGCTCCAGTTGTGTAGGTTGTATCAGGGTCAGAGCTGTCTTTTCCTTCTTGGGGAAAAAAAAAGAAATCAGAAACTGAGATGGGAAGGGACTTTTCCCAACAGTGAGAGAAATTTTCCAATGGTGGCATCTGGTTCATGCTTTCTTAGAAAAGTAAACTGTGCTCTGCACAAATCTTGGCTGCTTTAAACTGAGGCCTCCAGGGATTTAACCCATACCCAGCAGAGAAGGGCAGCATTTAGATATTTCTGAAATATTTCAGGTACCACCGTCTTTCGGTCTGTTCCAGCTTTCACTGTAGCATAGCCATTGGATCCCTTCTGTCTTTTCACTAGGAGTAATGATGAAGATGAGATGGGTCACTATAGCAGCCCTTTACTGACTATAGATTTCTGTAAAGGGAAAACTATTTCTGTTAAAAGTGATTCTTCCTGGAACCATACAAACCCAGATGTTGTGGTGGCAGAGAAACATACAATACTGAGGAATGAGACGGCACTGTGGATTATCATCATTTGCTTTCCCACTAGTGGTCTCAAAAAGAAAGATACTAAATGCTGAAATACAAGAGAAAACACAATGGAGAATTAGGATATTATCAGCATCCGGCTCCACTGTCATTGTACTGAGGAATGGAAGGGTGCAGGGATGTGAGGACAAATGATTAAGGAACAAAATTTTCTAGCTGAATTATGGTACTTTCTTGCAGGGAATATTGTCTGGTTCTTCCACCAGCATCGGGGGATCCAAAATTGTTGAGAAGTCTCCAAATGCATCATCCTAACAGGATGCTTCAGCTGATAGAGATGGCTGAGGACATATTCGGTTTCCTAAAATAAAATCTTAAGCATCTAAGCTTTCACTGGAAAGTTCGACTACATCCTCCTGTTCTTAGCACACCCAGAAAAGAAAAAAAAAAAAAAAAAAAGATCCAAGTCTTTAATTTCAGCCTTTTCTGCAGTATTTGAAAATATATTTGCTACATTTTCTGCAGATTTTTAACTCTCCAGTCAGTATCAGTAACAGGCACTATCCCAAAAGATACCAAAACCTTCCTGAATTCACTGACTGAAGTCCCAGTGCTGCAAGGCCATTTGTACAGGCAGACATTTGTGCCAGCAGTAAGATTCTTGCAGGACTGTGTCCGTAGGCAAGAAGTGATCTATCAAATAGAATAAAAGAAAGGAATCAGTGAAATATAAATGATCTTACCATACATTTGTTTCTGTTGTTGATATAGATAGATGAAGATGTTCATAGAATCTAAAGGACTACATTTTTGGCTTCAGCATGACAAGCTGTTTTATGTATGAGCTGTATGTAATTATATTGAAAACAAACTTTGCTTCAAGAACATTTTTGGCTCCACTGTGCAATAACACAAAGAGCCTTTGTTATGCTCTCAGCAGAGTTATTTATGGATTGCAAAGGACTTACTAAAGGGCAGTTTCATCTGATGGTATTCATCCACTGACTCAAATTTAAATGTAGTGACTTATATTCATACAAATCATAATTACTAATATGATCAACAAGACAAAGATTTCTGAAACTAGAAATGGGATTGCTCTACAGATTCAGACCTGGAACCGCAGTACAGAGTGGGGTTTCAGATCCAGGGCCTTCAATGAGCCAGAATGGAAAATGCGACAAAAGGCTTTGCATAATTCACATCAATTATAATCATCTTCAGTTGAATTGAAAATGAGGCTCTTGGTCTCTTAAGTGGAAAAAAAGTCACGGAGAGCAGAGGGAGCTAACTGGCTGTTGGGAGGAAAGGAATCCCAGGGCAAAGTGGATTTGTGAACGTCTGCCAGAAGCTCCTACAGGACCTTATGAAGCTAGGTAAGGAGACTGTGCTTTCCTCTGACTCACCTAAAACAGACATTACATTAAAGGATTACTTTCAGAAATCCTACTTTCCCCAGATTTTTCCTGCCTGATGTGGGACTTGGGAAGCATCCAATGTCAACTTTCTGTTCTGCTTCAAACTCAGCATGTCCATGAACAAGCTCTTTAGGGCCATATTCAGACCACTTGCTATCAGCACAAACCTTTGGTTTCGCAACTGCTGTGGCATCTAGTTTTAAGACTGTGCCACTCAGCAATTCAGAGCGCTGTTTATGCAAGGCTGGAAGACCCAGCTTCCAGTGGCACCAGTGGAGGAAGTATTTATGATAGTGAAGTTAAGTTATATGAACCAGCCTGAATGTAGACCCTGTTCATTCTTTTGCTTTGGTTTCCCAGCTGTAAAATAGATAGTCAGTGGTTATTTACCTCACTGGGTTCCTGTAAAATTAAACATTTAAAATTACTATGAAGCGCTGAGATATTGCAAGAAGGGAGGTTATATAAATGTAATCCAATTATATAAGCTTCTTCAGATGAATTGCACTTTCATTACCATAACCTTCTGCTAAGTCCTTGTTGTTTATTCATGCTATTAGTGGTTGCAGAGACTAGATTTTATTTCAGATGAGAAATCTCAGTCTTACTTTCTTTACTCGGTGAAAAATTTTGTTTTGATCATGCAAACTGCTTGCAGGTCACATTGGCTCCATCTGTAGTTGCAAACACTGAATGCTTCTAAACATGCAGGCCAGTTTTCTGAAGAATTTCAAAATTTCTTTACTATAGCATGTCCTTCCTTGGCATTTCCAGGATCCACTGTAACCTATAGCTGCCATCTAACTCAAAGTTCATTGTCACCCTATATGAAATGACAACAAACACTGGATGGAAAGAGGTACATGTAGTAGGCTCAGGAAACAAGTAGACCAACTTGGCATCATCAGTTCACTGTTTACAAACTACTCCTTGACATCGTGCTGTTCTTTGGTTATTAACCAAATAATTAACTGTAATAATTTACTGTTAATTTAGTTATTAACCAAAAGCACCAGATTCTAAGCAGGTCCTTATTGTTCTGAGTGATCTATGGCATTGTTTTGCTGTTTCCTTTAGAAACCGCTGAGGGGCAGCAGATTTTCACATGGAAAATATTACTTCTTTCATGTGTAAGGAAATCTTGAGCTGTGAGTATCACACATTTTATTATCTTAATGAATTCCATGCATCAGGTCACTGAATATCATAACAAAAATGTCACTGTGTGCTCCTGTAAATGCATGTGATTTTTGCTAGTTTATGGAAGCTTGATGTATATGTTCTCTATGAGTGGAAAAAACCTGAAGAATGTCCTACCAGATGTGTCTGCAGAGCACCTTTTATAGCTGTAGGGTGCCTGTAGGATTGGATTCATAAGTCTATATCCATGCGCAACACACAGTTAGGCACTACTTTTAGAAATGAGGCCAGGATATTAGGACAAAAGAATGAGAAGAGCTTTGATTTATTAGCTACAACTAGCTAGCTGAGTAATGGAATAGGCTGTTACTCAGAAATCTCTTTATGCTTCAGATAAATAACTGTTTGTTAACCAGACATCCTACCAAAACAGACCCTGTTCTAGCCAGACTATTAAACCGAGCCGTGAACAGTAAAGACATATATAATAGTGAACGCAGTCCATCGTTACTTCCAGCGCCTCTGCTGTAGTTAGCTACCCTGTGTGACTGTCTGTTTGCCTTGATCCTGGCGACTGAGCTGCGCCGCAGGGAAGCACACCAGCCCAGAGGTCTGGAGTGAAGCGCTTTGGGGTGTCAGCATTGAAAGCTCACCTGCGTGATATGCCCGACTATTAATAACCCAAGGGAATATTGATTTAGATCCATGATTTTCTGCATATATTACTGAGAACAGAATAGCTAATCAGGTTTGCAGAGGATTTCTGTGTGGTTTATGCATGAAGCTTTGAACCAAGGGCCAAATTCTTGTTTGGCCAAACGATTTCCTGCATATAGTTTGAAAAGTGCTGGCAGTTACCGTCTGGACATACTTCTGTCTCCTTTGTACCCTCAGCTGAGGACAACTTCCTGACACAGCTTTTCAGTAACACCTCAGGGTACTCTAAGCTCAATATTCTGGTAGAAATTACAAGTAAAAATCAAAGATCTGAGTTGCTACGCTGTTACACCTTGGGCAGTTCCTAACAATTCTGTCCAGCATAAATGTAAAGCATGAACAGATCATAATTCTTTGCTTTTGTACTCCTATGCAGCCTTCCTTCCACAGGCTTACATGACATAACCGATGAACTATTTTAATTTTCTAGCCAAAGGCGACTGGAGTGTGAGCTGTGCTGGCCATGCTCTCACACCTTTGCAATGTTCCATATTCCCCCATGTGGGAAGAAACTGGTGGGTAAGAGTCAGGCGTATCATCTTTATGCCACCCAAGGATTGCTTCATTTCCAGACAAACACAGCTGATCCAGTTTCTGTCCCTTTGTGCTGCTGTATCAGTGTGAATAGAATGGAGCACATATGGCTTCAAGTCCAAAAAAAAAATGCAAATTGTCTTTCAGGTCAATGGTGCAAATACTAATTATCTTTAAGAGTCCTGTCTGCCTAGCAGAACCAGCAGAACCAGTCACATTAAACATAGGTGTAGCAGTATGAAAGTAGGGTGGAATAACAATGATTTGTCTGAGACAAGATTTCTCATATGAATAAAAGCATCGGGAAAGGCAGTAGAAGGTTTAAAGAATATAGCCTCAATTTGCTGTTCAGTTATGGGGCAGTCTTGCCAGGATAGCAGACAGAAACCTGGCAAGGTCTAGCCCTGCAGAGAGCGGTGGCTACAGTGGATGCAGTACTGCATGCCTGTCAGATCAGCTAAATTCTGCCCTGTTGTGTGGTAGATGCAGTGTTGTACGGCATTTAATATTACACACAGTGTCTCTTTGCTTCTGTATTACTCACTGTGTTAGACAAACACAGAAGTAGGGATATTTAAGGACATGTGGTTAAATTTCTTAACTACTTAGAATTAAACGTTGGAAATTCTGCATTTTAATAATGTTGGGACTTCGGAGTAGTGTTAGAGGGGAGGCAAGGAGTAGGTAATACTTAGATACATTTTAAGCAAGTTTTACATTTGTTAACTACCTTCCAACTTTTTTCTCCACTGTCCTGTTCCTTATAATCTAAAATGTTTGTGTCCATTGTATGCCATATGATTTTTTAAAAATAAGAGCTGACCTGGCCATATTCAAAGAAAAACTTCAGTCCAGCCCTTTTATTCTGGCAGTAAAATGAGACTGAAACATTGCACAATTGGAGACTTAATTAGCTTTGACAGTTCTTGTAAAGAAAGCACTTCCTTGTTAAGTAACAAATACAGGTGTAATCAAGTCTGTTCTGAAATGAAATAGAAATTAATTGCTCTTCTGAATTCTGTCTGTGTATACAAACCTGAGAAGCCATTTGAGGTTCCGCCTTCCCCTGTCCTGTAGCCATACAAAGAGTCGCCAGGAGGCAGTATTTGCACAGATTGCTACAAGCCTGTGTTTTTAACGTACAGTTTGATGAGATTTCATCGTACAGAAAAAGTCTGAGCAGAAATTATATAATGAGAAACAAGATTTTTTAAAAGCTTTTGCCTTAATAGGACACATCTTTGATTTTCCATAAAGCTGTAGTACTGTGATACTACTGAGAAATGCCTTTTTACAGAAAGGTTTGTAGGAAGAGCCAGCAGGATCTTCCAGCAGGCAGCTGACATAACTGAAAAGAACATGCCAACTTTCCTGCATACAAGCCTTTCATTTTGCAGGAAAATACTTCCCTTCCAAATGTGGCAGAAGAATACTGCTGCTTGACACAAAGAATATTACAAACTTTTCATTCTTGTTTTTTTCTTGGGGGGAACTGCCGTACTATTTTTTTTGTTTGATTAGAAATAAAAATTGATCAAGGGATTTTGCATAACACCTACTATAAAGCTTGCTACCCTGTCTGCCAAAAGGCAGAAACTAGCCTGCTGGAGTGAACAGGTTTGGTCTCTTTCTTAGCACTCTCTTGATGTCCGAACAGGTAGCTTGTAGTTTCTGAAGTTTATGGTTTATTCAGTTCCCTCTTGTCCTGACATGAGGGATCCCTCTTGTCCTGACATGAACCTCATGAGGTTCAACAAGGACAAGTGCAAGGTTCTGCACCTGGGTCAGAGCAACCCCCGGTATCAGTACAGGCTGGAGGATGAAGGGATTGAGAGCAGCCCTGCCGAGAAGGACTTGGGGGTACTGGTGGATGAAAAGCTGGACATGAGCCAGCAATGTGCGCTCGCAGCCCAGAAAGCCAACCATATCCTGGGCCGCATCAAAAGAAGCGTGGCCAGCAGGTCGAGGGAGGGGATTCTGCCCCTCTACTCTGCTCTGGTGAGACCCCACCTGGAGTCCTGCATCCAGCTCTGGAGCCCCCAACACAAGAAGGACATGGACCTGCTGGAGCGAGTCCAGAGGAGGGCCACGAAAATGATCAGAGGGCTGGAGCACGTCTCCTATGAGGACAGGCTGAGAGAGTTGGGCTTGTTCAGCCTGGAGAAGAGAAGGCTCCAGGAAGACCTTATTGCAGCCTTTCAGTACTTAAAGAGGGCTTATAAGAAAGATGGGGAAAAACTTTTTAGCAGGGCCTGCTGTGATAGAACAAGGTGTGATGGTTTTAAACTAAAGGAGGGGAGATTTAGACTAGACACAAGGAAGAAGTTTTTCACAATGAGGGTGGTGAAACACTGGCACAGGTTGCCCAGAGAGGTGGTAGAAGCCCCATCCCTGGAAACATTCAAGGTCAGGCTGGAAGGGGCTCTGGGCAACCTGATCTAGTTGAGGATATCCCTGCTTATTGCAGGGGGGATGGACCAGATGACCTTTAAAAGGTCCCTTCCAACCCAAACTATTCTATGATTCTATGACATTCAGCCTCATGAGTAAAGATTTATTCTCTAGGTAGCAAAGACTGGATTTTTTCTCTTCTGGATCTGAACTTCCAAGGTTCAGATCACTTCATTTCTGCTTACAGATAAAAATCCCATAGAGGTAGAAGCTCTGGGAAAAGATCTGATGGAGGTGATCTCTGGGTTTATGATGAATCACAGTCTCGGAGGCCACAGGGAATGAATGAATGAACGGGGTCTGTTCAATTGAGAGAGAAACAAGGAATATATGTAGATCTTTAAATGTATAAAAGACTTTGGCAAAGACAAAGGGAATAAATTCTTCATGTCTGTAATAAGCTGGAAAGAAATAATGGATTTAATTTCCATCAAGGAATAATCAAATTAGGAAAAATTTGTTAAGAAGAGAATAGTTTCCCCCTTGGATCAGGTCTCATTTTGAATGGCTTCAAATGGCCTTTTAAATATTTCCCGTCATCGTTAGTTTCTGTTAAAATTCCTCCTTTTTAAACTGAGTATCTAAAAAGAAATGCTTAAAATTATATTTGATCATCTTCTTAAATACCACGGTTCTTCAGTATTCTGTGTTGTGAACTTAGTCACTTCAACACAAATTTTTGCATGCTTGGACAGTTTCAAAAAAATCAGTCCAGCTGCTTATATAGAGTAAAATGATCAAGCTGCATTCTTTGCCAGAGGAAGTCCCTAAGCTGGTAATGATTGTTCAAAACACTTCTTTATCAATTGTAGCTTGTATTTTAAGCCACTTTATCCTGTCTTTAATGCTGTGTGTGTTTTGGTGGTGATCAAAGATCTGGCCTTTTTGTTTCACAGATTTTGCATTATTCCACTTTCTGCAGGGGGAACGCCCAGACAGGTGTAGGAAGAAAAGGAGTTTAATGTAGTGCATATATAGTTACATGGATGCTTTCCAAATACTCTGCATTTTGAAATACCTACTTTCTTGATTTGTCTACTTTTGGCTTTCAGGCAAAATTTCTAGCTAGTAACTATTTCAATCTGTTATAAGCTTGGTGAAGGCAGATGGCTTTTTCTAAAATCTGTCTGCCAAGAGCAGTCTGAAAAGGATACCTGAAGTTTCCCATTAAAGTGTTGCATATTTAAATGTTTCCTGAACTGCAGAATATCAACATGGATAGAAATAATGAAGTAAGCTTATACATAAAAAATAGTCCAACAAAAGCTTTCAACACTAACTCTGAGAATGACATTTTCATAAAGATAGTGGCTTTAATGTAGAACGGGTGGGAATGAGATTCTAGAGAGAAATCTAAGTTGTGTAGTATTTCACAAAAATAAACTATGAAAACATGTCCTTTAGGGGTTCCAAGTGTGGTGATACCCTTCCTAAGAAAGCCCTTCTCAACAAATTCCAAGTGTATAAATGTCCAAACAAGTGTATAAACAAGTGTATAAATGTCCATGGGTTTTCTTAACTTAGGTGGATTGATCTATTTCCTAACAGGGTTTTTCATGTCTTGCTATAGCTAAGATTCTAGAGTGAATCAGTCAGCTTAAAAAAAATCATGGAATGTTCTACTACTCTTATAAACAGGAATTATATTTTAGGCAGTTTCAGTTTTTAAGTGCTATTTTGAAATAACCAAGTGTTTCCAGTCAGGTATCCAGAAATCAGCTGGATCATTTGAAAATTAGTTGTTTATTGGAGGTATGTTATTCTGGTTGAGCTCTTATGATGTAAGGTGTGAAGATAAGACAATACTATGCCATCATGTTACTTTTAATTTATTTGATTTTTTAAAAATTTCAGAATAATCTCTTAAGCCTTTTAGTCTCCAGAGGAGTAAATTGTGCGTACATGGTACCTTGAGACAAAAACAGTGAATTATTTACCTGTCATTTTTCTTTCCTAAAAGTTGTCTGAACCTTTCTCCTGCATATAAGAAATTCCTGCAAGATCTCATTCTCCTTATCTTTTGATTCCAATTATAAGAGATGTTTTCCAGTTCACTTTTATTCTCTTGAAGTCAAGAAAGCAACTATAGATAACTGTGTCTGAAGCACTGGCAGCTTGTGTGTCCCTGAAGTAGTCCTCAACAAATCTTGAGGCCTGAGGAAGCTCCTACATAATCCCAAACTGAAAACAGACTCCAGAGTGGAAGTCCATTGATACCATATCTATAGATGGCTTTTTCTCTTTTCACAGGTGAGTTGACCGAATTATTACTTTCCATATATTTCTGTGTCTACCCAATTAATCACACCTAGCTAACAGAAGCTCAATTATTATGAAAATCCAAACCTCCTTCTGACTGCGTATTCTCTAAACTATTTGCCCAGAGAAAGACTTTATTATCAAAGTTTGACATATTTAATCTGTAATCACATTCTTTCCACATTTTGTCCCTTTCATTACATGTTAACTGATAAATCAACAGGGTACTCATCTTCACAGATTTTCTCACGAAGCATGAGATGGTCTGTAGATAAATCATCCTAACATTTACACAACTGCAGTGGATTAGAACTTCTGTTTCTGGAAGAGCTCCTTCAGCTGTTGTTCACTTGTTGCTTCTTTCTGTTGCATCAGCTCCCTGGCTCCTTTGGTCACCCCCCAGCCATCTGGCTTGGACATTGAAGGACAATATGGCCTGCCTGAAGCAGGCTTCAGATTCTCCCAGTATTCTTTTCTTGCCCTAAAGAAGGAAAAGGAAATTCAGGGTTTTTTCCAGCACCTCACAATACTAAAGGGCGTGTGGCTTAAATGACCATTGCAAAGGGTCATCTAACTTGCACAGACTGACTTTATATTTAGATACAGAAGTTTGAATGAAAGTATGCAATGAAATGCTATATGCTTAAAAAGTATCTTTTCATCCTTGAAAGGAACACTGTAAGCCATTCACCATTAGGAGATGTTTTACAGTAGTCTGTTAGGTTTTGATCTTAACTTTCATGAATTACTTTCACATTAATTCAGTCCAAATCTTCATTTTAAAGAGGGATGAGAATTTCTGGAGCTCTTCTACTGCCCTTTCACCCCTTTCCCTGCTCTCAGATCAGATTTAATTCTTCAAAATTATTAACACATAGAATGTTTACAGTGTTATTTAGCCTTCCATAACTGTTAAGCCAGTCTGCTGCATGGACCAATACAAGCCTTTGCAAGGAGTATGTTGGTGTGCTTTCCAGGTCAGATATACATACCTTGCTCTGACCCACGGTTTGGTATGCATGCTCAGGCTATTGCCCCAGCTACCGTGTTTCTCAGACGCTTCTGGCAAAAATCCTCTTTCAGGACCCAGCTCCTCAGCTATTGCTCGGACATGGTATGGCTCAAATCCACAGCAACCTCCAATGTAACGAATTCCTAAGTCATAGGCCTTTCTTGCGTATTTTTGAATATCCCATCTGGTTACAATTCTTGGCTCCAGACCTGCAAAGACATTCATATCTTAAGTTTCCACCATGCTCCGTTTCAGCACATTTTTTGTTAAGACAAGACGTTGTTGAAACACTTGCACACTGTTTGCAAAACTGACTGTAGATGTAGATGTACGTGTTTGAACTGTCTGAGCTAGAATTAATGATGCAAACATTCAGAAGTCTAGCTTTCAGATTCTGCTGTGCTCTGCTGAGCTACACTTGTCAGTTTGTTTGGCCTTGCAAAACAGCACCTAATACCTTTTGGGACTGATCAAGCCCTAAGTCACATGGTTGCCATTCTGCCAGAGTTCTTATTTGGAGTATTGGAGTACTTTCAATGTTACGCCGGCATTTCCAAAGAGTTCCTAATAAACAATATCTGGGAAATCTGATTACAGTACTCTAATCTGTGAAAGGAGGTATCAGCCTACCTGCAACAGGAGTAAGCCTGCTCATTATTCCTCAGGAATGCTTACCTCACTTTTTTCCATGATCAGCTAGTGGCAACCAGTTGTTTCACTGACAGCTGGGATCTGTAGCTATTACTTAGCCCATCCCTTACTTAGTTATAATCCCAGCCGTAAGCAGCTTGCTGCCTCGAACCACTTCATTCCTTGTGGAAAGTTCTGTGTGTAGGTAAGTTAGGATGCAATCTTTATTTTGAACCCTTCTCCCTGTTGCAGGTTGTGGAGAGCAGAGTTGAGAGGAAGCACTTGTAGAAGGAAAGGAACAGAAAGTGAAAAGAACAAGGAAAAGCACACCTCAAAGGGAAGGAGGCAGAAGAGTGGCAGAACTGGAAAGAAAAGACCAGGGACTGAAGAAGAAACTTTAAGAATAAAAATACAGGAATAAAGGAATGTAAATCCCCCCACTTCTTTATGCAGAACATACGGTGAAACATGGTGATTGAAAACAAGCAGCATTCTATGAAAAGAAGTTGCCACATAGATCACGTTTTGTGGGATTCTCCCCTTCCCAAAATTGACTAACATTGTATTTTCCATACCTGTAAATGCATTTCTTTTCTTGGTTTTATTCAGAATTAAATATCTGTAGCTTAACAGTTTATGTTAACATTTATAGTAAAAAGAGATTGAAATTTTCATAATTTTTGATGAGAAGTTTGTAACCTGCTCCTGGATTTAGCCCCTCTATGTATCTAGTCTTGAGATAGTTGGGTATGGTTTGACTGACTGGGGCATTTCTTTCTAAAACATTGTCCTTGCTTAACTGGTGACATTTCAGAGCAATTGCAGTAACACAGAAGGGAAAACACAGAAAACTGGAAAAAGTTCTATAGATAAATATATACTGCTGGCATCTAGGTGCTGGAGTTTGCCAATACAACATAGCCAACACTGTTCTAAAAACTGAGATCTTGTTGGCCTGTACAGAGGTTATGTACACTTCAGATATCTAAATACCTCTTTGTGCATATTGCCTTCCACAAAAACCAGAGTTAACTGGGTCAATTTAACAATGATTACCTAACTGCTTATCTGCTGTCAAGGGATCATTTGCTCTTTCTGGGTATTGAAAACATTCACAGAAACCAGCCTTCTCCAATTGACTCATGAAATTTCTGAAAGCTGAGATCTCATACAGATTGCTTGTAACATACAAGCCAAGAACCATAACAACCCAAAGAGTGAATCCTTCAATTCACTTGATTACTTACTGCATCTGTTCTATCTTTTTTTGCTTGCAATCAGAGGAGTTATATGAAGAAATGAATAGGATAAATGAGTTCCTAAGACTTTTAAACATCCCAGAATATTTTCAGAACTCAGACATGTTATTATAATTTAATGAATGCCTCAAGCTCATGCTTTATTCTCTTTACTTCATTTATGTAAAGAGAGGAATTAAAAAAAAATATCTTCCTGAAAATCACATCTATCTGTCAATTTTTTTGCTACAAATTCAAGTTTTGAATGTTTTAATACCTTATTTTATAGTCTGATCTTGAAAAGAAGAGTGTATAATACCTGAAAATGAAAGCATTTTTCTAATCAATTTTAAAACATTTAGGCTGATTTTGTCCTCTTACCTTAAAGGGATGTGATCTTTTACATCCCAGGTGGAAATAAGCCCTAAATACACATGCCTTATATACACATACAGTGGCTGAATCTTTCAGTCTTTGTAGAATTTCTCCTGAGCATACATGTGATGAGTCCATCTCCAAACTGCTAATCCATTTGTCAGCAACATCAAAGAACATATTCCCTCTTCTGATTTCTCTCCAATCTCACTTTAATAATATTAGACAGTTACACTTGCAAGACTTAACCATGATGAGTGCAATAATCATACACCTATATCCAATTCTGCATATGCATTGTACATTAAATCCCTACTCAGGTAAATGTTACTGGGCTTGTGGGATAGATGTTACAACCCAGAACACTGGGGTTTTTTTGGTGTATTTGCTTTTGTTCATTTCTTTGGACTGTTTATAGCTGTCCTAAACAAGGTTCTATAGCACGAGGAAGAACTACATTTTTTAACTGAGTTTAGGTTGTGGCACTTTAACTGTTTTCATCATAATTTCACTTTCAGTCACACGATACTACTGAAGTACTCTCACTATGTGGATGATCTTTAATCCAATATTACACTACAATCTCTCTATGGAAAATGCCAGGCAGGATAATCGGGACTCATCCTATCGTATAGAAGGACACCTTGCAGCTTCAGCTTTACTAAAAGCTAGGAAAAAAAAGGAACAATTAAAAAAAAAAAAAAGATTAAAGATACCCTTGTCTTACCAAAGGGAAATTCTGGAAGATCAATAAAACCCTGCTTTCCACAATCAGGTGTATGGAAAGCAAGTGGTTGGGCCATCAGGTGGGCTTTCAGTTTAGCAGCCTGCAAGCCCTCTTTCATCAGTTTCACGGTTTCCAGGCAAGTATCTGGATCAAAATGGCAGTTGACTCCAACAATAGAAGCACCTAGGAAGAGGAAAATAACTTCAAGTCACATCTCCCCAGGAAGTGGGAGGTGAAAGTTCCTAGCCACAGCACTCCAGAACCAGAGCAGTCCATCTCTACACCACCATTATGAAAACAAGGCAACTGGGTTAGAGCCAGCCTCAACCCTCCTGAGGTTGATCATTCCATTTACATCGCATTGCATTCGTCTTTACCTTCCTGATGATGAATCACATCTCCTACCCTCATGCCGTTGCTTTTCTTACCAGTGCTTAAATCAGTGAAGACTGATTATGTACAGCCACATAGGAACCTGCCAGTTATTTGCATAACACAGGTTCTGCCTTTGGATTTCAACTCCAAAGGAAAAGAGTAGTTCAGAACAGGTATAATAAAACCCTGCACCATCATTCATCATGCTCCCGATTAATTTCTTCTGCCCTTCCCCTTGTCCTGCAGAAAACACAGCCTTTGATAGGCAAAAAGATTTATTTTTTCATCTTCTTATTCTCTCATCCTGGGTTTGAACAGTGCTCCACACATTTCTAAAAACGTAAGCAGAGAATCAAAGGTGGCTTTGGATTCTGCTTATGTTTCCAGAATTTGGGGTTGGCTCTGTAACCAAATTTGAGTAAGTGTAGGATTTTGCTCTGTTCAGTATCAGCTGCCTGTTACTATTGCTTCCAGTACTATCCTGGTTAACAGGGATTTCATAGCTGCATTTTCATGTTTTTTACAAGACTGCTCTAGTAAAGTACACATAAAAACTTTTCTACAGGGTCAAAACTTTTATCAGATATAATTGGAAAGCTACCTACTTGAGATACACATCCATTTATCTCAATACTTAAGGACTTTACTTTGTTCCATACTTTTAAAGGGCATATTAAAACAGATTCTTACCAGCCTTTACCAGTTGGACAGCACATTGTCCAGGGGACACACCATGCATGTCTCCTTCTGGACCAATGCACATTGTAGCTGCAACTGGCTTTCCAGATTCTTTTAGAACTTCCACTGCCCAGACAGCCTCTTCAACATGTTCAAAATACTGAAAGAAATTAAAACTGGACTACTTTTGTGTCTTGGAGATGAAGCATAACCACATCAATCCAGACCCCAAATTCACCAGCAATACAATGACTTGATTCTTTTCTGATTTACACTAACAGAATTCAATTTACTTCACTGTGCACATAGTTAAAAAAGGATTTTGAAGAGTCAGTAAGTAAAAATAAAAAATGATACTCTTGTTTCAGAATAAGAATGCCCATATAGGAGATTAATCAGGAATTCATCTGCGAAGAACTATTTTCATCTAGAAAAGTCACCTTAGGTTGATTGCTTATGGTGTATGGGAGGAAATAGGAAATAGTCAAGACCATGTTAATCTATCTTCTTTGTACCAATACAGAATTTGACTTGACCGAGATAGAAATTTAGGTTTCAAGATCCTATTCTAGGATGCTTGCAGATGCTGCTGTGCATTTAGAAAAATACCTGGTACTACTGGAATAAAAGCATAACAGAAAATTTTAAAGGAGGAAGCAATATATATTTGTACTGCCTAAAGTAGACTAGACACCTTAAAGTTAACACTGTGCCAGTTGTAGGTATGTACTTTATTTACAGATTTACCTCGGCAATTAGGAAGTCCACATTCTTTTTCATAAAGACATCTAGTTGCTTTCGAAAGGCTGCTTTAACCTCTGTTTTGTCCTTGCAGCTTAAGTATGATGGTGTTTGACTGACTCCTCCAGCCACTAAAGCATCACCTTCATTAGCCACTTCTCTTGCAATGTCACAAGCAGCTTCATTCACTTTCTGGCACTGCATGAAAATAGATTATGTCAGTTTTACCTGGTCAGAGATATGCATGTAAGTTCAGAGCACAAAAAGGATAAAAAGAGTCAAAAGCCGTAATGGCTTCTTCATATTCTTTTCCAATTTAAATGTTTTTTTTTTAATAATATTGATTGGGAAGATTAGCATCTTTGAAAGAAACAACAAACATTAGGAAACCAATTTTTTGCCGCCTCTAAGTTATCATATTGTCAAATACTAAAAACCGTATCAGCTTCAATACATCTTACACAAATAGTCTATAAAAAGCCAATATTTGGTGTGAAGTGGAATTTTCCTTGCCTCTTAGAAAATGAGTTAGTTACACTTAAGTGTATGGTTTTATTCTGACATTTTGTGTCAGAAGCAAAATATGTAGTAATTTCAATTGATCTTTCATTCTCTTTTAAATGTATTTTAATATTGTGATAATTTTCAAAATTTAACATATAATATTCATACAGAGTTATTTAAGGCATTTTTAAAAAGATATCATTAATTATCTGATGTTAAAGTTACCAATTTAAGAATAGTAAAGGGAAACTTATCACTATAAATGATTAATTAATCACCTAGACTGAAAGACACATTCCCTCTATACCTAAATCAGAATGACTAGAACAGCTTGTGAAAAAGAGGTTGAGCTGGGAAAAAAAGATTTTGGGAAAAGAATCACTATTTGGGATAGATAACAAGTACTGATTAGAGCAGGTTTCTCTGCAGCCCATGGACTGCTTAGAATCTACATAGGTTTCTCTCAGCTGAAGTTTTCCATGGCTGCCTCAAAAGACCCAGCTGTTTTTTAAGGCTATGGCTGACAGATTGTCTTCCATTTGCACTTGTGCTCAGGTACGTTTGGGAACTTCCGGGAGGTGGAGCCATAAACCAGAGAAAGCCTGGAGGAACCTGCTTCTAGAACTGGCAGCAAATCAATCTTGAAAGCTTTGCTGCAATGCGTTCCCAATACTAGGCGCTCTCCCAGCCCTTCTTATAATTTTGCACGGCAGCAAGAGTTGCAGCATGGCTCATTCCAGAGGCACTGTGTTTCTGGGACTACCACTTCAGACATTTCAATGTTGCATCTATTGAATGTAAAGGTACAGCATTTCAGATAAATTTGGTCATATGACGTTTTGGTATGACCTCTTAATTAAGCCTCAAGTGTTTCCCTGGTGTCCAGATTGTTCTAATTTCTGACCTGAGATATCTTCACAGATACAAAGATATTCCTTCCTCCCTGTCCCCTGGAGAATCTTCTCTATTTTGCAGAGGTTGAAATAGACAATAGGACCAAAGTGAAAGAATCAGAGAAAACACTCAATGGCAAACCTTCTAGTCTCAAAGGAACTATCTAGAAATGCTTGTGCCAGAAGTCCCAGTGGAGCTAAAGCCTGCATCTAGTGAACATACCCAACATCCTACAACTCCTTTGTGTAGGGGGTAAGAAAACACCAACATGGTACTTCTGTTGCTGTATTGAAGACATGGTTCTAAAAAACATTCTGTTCGTACTAGCCACTCATTATTCTCTAGGATTCTTCACCATTTTTTGCAGTTGATTTGTTTCTCTGGATGTTAAAGCACTTCTTTTTTTCACTGATTTTGCTCTCTGTGCATTTAGTCTTCCCCATACTCCTTGTGTCAAAACTCCAGTAAACTAATCTCCTCAGATGGTAAAAACACGATGTAGGAATCCTCCTTCCTCTCTTCATCCTTGCCCCATTTTGTTATTTTTTTGTCCTTTAACCTTGCCTTTCTTGCTATTCCAGACTCTGAAATTTCATCATCTCATTCTTTGGTCCTCAAATATAGCCAAAACTGTTATGACAAACTGTGAAAGTACTCAATAATCTCTCTACTAAACCTTTTGAAATTAATCCATTTATTTCATATCTCCATCAAAACACAGTTTTACTTACACTTAGTTTCTCAGCTACATAATTGCCCCTGTTCTCTAGTTTGTCCTCACTGGCATAGAAGGTGAATGTCTGCAGAACATTGGATCCGGCTCTGAGGAATTCCCGGTGAAGCTGCCGAACTGCAAAGAATTCAAAGAGACAAAGAAGAGATGTTTGGTATAGTTATTACTGTTGCTATCCCAAAATTAAATGTTTATTGAAGTAATGTTACTGTAAAATAAGTGATAACTGTGTTTACTAGAAGAGCCATTATGAGAGAGTAGAAGCAGTACCCCAGTCTGCGTAGAATTTCTTTCTTCTCACTCTCCAAACCTTAGGTAGAAGACTTGCTCCTTAGTTATTCTCTGCTAAGAATGACTGAAGATTTCTATTTAGTTTATCAGTAGATTCAGTTTTGCATTCTACTTTGCCTGTCTTCTACTTTCTGCAGTCCTTCAGACCTCCCAATTTCATTTTATAGAACTGCATATTGGTTTAGGAAGAGAAAGCAGACATCTGACAAAAGAACATGAAGCATAACAAGGAATACCAGACAAAAACATGATCAAATGAAAAAGCCATATTTTCTTAGCTTCTCGACTATGAAGAAGAAAACAGAAGAAAGTATCCTGGCAACAAATTAAGGGACAAGATGATATTTATATGGAAGAATACAGTGTTCCATTACCTCCTCTATTTTGTATTTTCTAGTTTTCTTCCCCTACAAAACTCTAGCTGAGTCTAGTCAGCCAAAACCACAGCTCTATTTTGCTAAATACACCCTTAATTAAAAGATGAGTTGTTGCTCCAGAAAAGTGACTTGCAACACAGACTTAATTTTTCTTGTAAATCAGCACACGATGATTTTACTACAGAGGCAACACTTCTTTAGAAAGAAAGGTTGGCATTACTTTTAATGGACAAATTTATTCCATTAGGACTTTGGGAGCAGGCTCTGTAACGGTAGTTCTGCCTTCATTGCTGTAAGCAGTACACTGCAATCGCCACAGCAGGAACAGACTAGGAGCCGTCAATTGATTTTATATGTATACCCACAGAACAATAATTATAATAATTTCCAGAACACTGCTGATCATGTAAAACAGAGTTAAAATGCTCAACAGCTTACAACAAATACAGGAATAATTTATTCCCTAGATAGCGTACTCAGATGCAAGAACACTGCAGTTTCTGTGGCAGATGTTTGGAAAAGTTTTCCTGAAGTTCTGGTTTATCATACCTCATTGTCTACAGACAATCTGTGTCATTAGGGAGATGTGTGAGTGTGTCATGAGAACAGAATTACTCCCTTCAGCTGCAACAAACACAGCCTTCTGTGCCAGAGAAGCTCAAACAGCAGTTTGAGTTGCTAGAGTCAATCTGCATACATGCAAGCATGTCTGCTTTCATTGAAGGAACAAGTGTAGTGTCCCTTGCTTTTCTCTACTAGTACAGTATTTCATTTCTAATTACAGCCTTGGGTAACCACGCTGTGATTTAACACAATGCTTCTTTCCCCAGCAGTCACAAAGACCTATCCAGGAACATAGATTATAGCAGAGCTACAGTTCAAAAAGTCCCTGGAATCTGCCTGAACTACCAGGATCAAATTTCAGTCTTACAACCTTTACACAGAGTCAAAATGTTCCTAGTGCAGGGAGTATTCTTTTTCCGACAACATTAAAATAGGCTACTGATCCCAACTAAAAGGGCTGTCTCTGTATGTTCCTAGTGTTCTGTAGTTTGTTCTTCTGTTCTCCCCCATGAGAAATCATTGATGAAAACTAGTCAGGAAATGGGAAAAGGAAAAAAGAATCTACAAATATTTTCACAAATGCTCTATGATATTTCCATAATAAACCAGATTTGTTTACCCCCATGATTAGTGCTCTTTAAATATGGTTCTTGCATTCCTAGAAGACTGCCTAGGATTTGTGTGAATAAGGATGGTGACACAGGTAGGCAAATGAAACATAATCTAACACATATGATTAAGGAGCTTCATTTCCCAAACTATCAGGTATGTGAACAGGAGACTTCTGAATGGGTCTACATTTTGAGGGAAAGAACAGTGTTATGAGTATCAGCCTGAATCTCATTCAAGCCCAGGCAAATCCTTTTTACCAGTAGAATACACTGTTATCAAGCCCACAGCAGTGTGCACTATCAAAAACCCAAACCACTCTCTAATTTACTTCTTGCGTGACTTCCAGAGTGTTACTGTAGCTGTGTTTTCCTCCAGCATTTGAGAAATGGGGATAACAGCCACATATGAGGCCCAACAATTACGAACAATTTGATGCATTTTAGGAGTCAGATGTATAACACTGAGTTTTCATTTCAATCCACCATGAGTTGGACACTTCACAAAAGACACAGACTTAAGCTAACAGGAGATTGGGGCTCTAAGTGCCTATGCATATTGCTCACTACAGAGCAATACCTGATCTGGCTCAGAAGAAATATTTAGATCTCATTTCTAAACTTGTCAGTCTGGCAAAACTTCCCCTCTTATAATGGAGATAATAGCCTTGAACTCACTGCCCCTCCCTTTGCCCCCCCCCTTCGCTGCATTCTCAGAACCTCCGTCCTTTTTCCTCCTTCCTTACAAAGACAAGAAGGTCTGGTAGTTTTACGGTTTTTACACCAGCTGGCTCAGCCAGTTGCTCCTTCTGTTCTTTACACATGCTTTCAAAGTAACATGACCCTTGAGCATGCAGGAGCAAAAAGCGGTAATGGAGGCGAGGCAACACACTGCATGAAAAGAAATGAACACATATCCAGGGAAGGGTGTATTTATAAATAGCCTATAAGGGGCTTATAAAAATTTTATAACTATGTTACAGACATGAGCAGTATATTCTAGCAAATCAGTAGCGCTTCTTAGAAGGCTGGATTCTAACCTATGACTACCAATCACTTATTTAAAGCAAATCTGTGTGTGTCAGTTTAGCCAATTTAAGCCATCTGCAACTGCCTTTATGTAAGGCAATGTCTTGCATTCCCCATGGACTGAGACCTGCACTTCCCAAAAGGACAAGGGCTTTTGAGGTGTGAAATAAATAAGCAAAGGGGAAATAAAGAGCATGGGATAAGTGCTATGATTTGCAAGATGGAATGTATAGGGGCAGATGAAGGTAGAGCTGGAGAGAAACAGAGAGAGGTGATGGGATGTCTTTTTGGGAAATGAGAATCAGCAAATTAGGTCATCACCCTTTAAACCTTTGCTGGAGCTCTGCATTATCTAAGGCTGTCCATGACCCTATGTTAGGCATGCTACACATAAAGTGACACTTGAAGGCTGAGAAGGATCAGGGTGAATAAATAGGTAAGGTGTACAAAGCAATGTAATAGAGAGGGCTAAGATCTCTCTCCTCCTTCCCCTCTGCTTCCTTTGTCCCCTGTATAGAGGAAAAAGACTAATTTGGAAAGGCAAACACTTAAAACAGAATGAAGACTTTTTTTCCCCCAGGATATTCTGAAGTGACTTGTGGGATTAACTGCACATCGTATTACTAGGGCAAATGCTTTCTTGTAATGAAGTATACATAAATAGGTAATAGCATCTGCTTTTGCACTATTTATGCTAAATACTGTAATCTTTATGCTGGAAGGCATGGAATGATTGCTTGTTTTGTCTCTGTCCACTTTAAGAGAGTTACTCCATTAACTGTTTATTGCAGTTCTTAGGTTCTTATGAGGTTTATCATTCCCCATTTCACAGTGGAGCCAGATACATTTAATAAACAATGAAATGGAAGAGGAGTATTTAAAGCTGCTATTTCCCTGAAAGAATTAATAAACAAATTATATTAATTTATAGCAATACAAAAATCCTAGAATGACAAGAATACAACAAAACAGACAGTTAACTGCAGAATTCTTTTTCACAAGATGTTTTAAATTATAAGCTTTATATCAGCTCAAGGACAGACTAGACAAATCCACGAGAGAGAAATCACTGAATGTTATTAAATACAAAGATACTATATCTGGATCAAAAAGTCTCTGGGCTGTAAATTATTGAAGACCGGGAGAGCATTCTGGAGAGGTATCACTATGTTTGCACTACTCATATTCTTATCTGGCCAACTGCTTTTGGCCAGTGTTAGAGCAAGAAAAAAGGGTAAGATGAGCATTTGGTCTATAGATTCTTAGGCTGTTCATTCTACGGCGTCAAGGAACACTTCTATTCAAAAATCTACTACAAGTTGCTGTATATTTAGTATTTAGCCAACCATGTTTACATTCACTACAGGACTATAATTTCCCAGTAAAACTGACCTGCTTCTGGGTGTTCTACTGTTGCTTCAGGAGTCCAAGGCCCAGCTTTTACGTATCCCCTCTTTTCAAGAGCAAAGACAAATCCTCCATCTCCAATCACAATTTCTCCAGCATCTAAGCGCTCTAGAATACCCTGAAGAAAGCAGGAGGAAAGGTTAACAATTACAGTTCTTCAGTTTTGTGGGCTTCATTTGTCTTTGTTGCCCTGTCCTGCATTTGCAAAGCAGACAAATATTTGCGGGCTACCAGAAACATCTTTGCCATAATAATAAAAAGCAATAAATTTCCTTCTTGAAATTCTCTTTAAAGAACGGTAGATGGTCTGTTTTGCAACATAAGGCTTTACTATGTGCATATATATACATAAGACTTTTCATTAGTCAGTTTTATTGTATTCCAGAGATATAGTCCCCAGAACTAGAAGTCAATGGTCCATTTCCATTCCTATGAAAGTAAAGCACTGTCTCAAATTCTCCTGTAAAATATATGAGAAACTTCTTAAAATGAAACACTAGTATCACTGACCTCTTTATTAGCTCATTTGGTCTTTAGCTACGAATGGCATCTTGACCGAGCGTCAGCACGAGTAGTTTGTGACACAAGATGGCACGACAGGCATCACAGAAAAGTAAGCACCCAACATTTTCCGACCTCAAAATGCTGGCCTACATTTTCTGACAGACTTTTTACTGGCCTGAGTTTGCTTATCTAGACTTACAAAATCAAAGAAAATCCTGCTTGTTTTGCACACCCCTGAAATGTTTTAAGATGCCAAATTACAAACCTTACAGCATCCTGTGATTAACCTTGCTTCTGCCTTGAACTCCATGCTAATGCAAGGAAAGTGGTAATTATTCTTTTTGTGAAATTGAAAAACATGAGAACAACATATATTGGTTGCACCTAATATATATTATTTTTTTATTCCTTTCATTGCTTCATTGGCTTGTTCAAATTTTCCAAAAAGTACCTTGCTATTACACTAAATAGGACTAATTTCTGCAATTAGACTACAGCCATAATTCTATTTAGTTTAAAAAGTGGATGAATGCAGACCCATTACATTAACAAAGGTAGTGGGTACAGGAAAATAATTAATCAAAGGTAAGACTGAAATTTCCCTCCATAGTTACCTTTTCTTGATGGCACACTAGCATTTCAGTAGATGAAATTTGAGGGAGTAGGAAAAAGATAAGCCTTGTGGACATAGAGTTGAGTGTGGTTTTCGTGCTGAGAGGAAGGGGTTTTTAACAATTAGCCTCCAACCTTTACTAGATTATCTTTCTTGACAATTTCTCCTTCATTAATTCAATTATCTCACAGCATACATCCAGGAAGACACACACTTACAACGTCTCGGCACTGCCCTTTAGGCGGGATGAGAGTATGGCTTTCCAACAGGAAGGAGCATTGTGCCAACTATGCCAGTTCCAGTACCAAGCACAGCAGCGTGAGGCTACTTGGAGGCTATAAAGCCTGGCTGAGAGTGTCGGCATTTTTGGCTCAGGCACTGACATGGCAGCAAAGTGGCAGGACTTCTCTGTACAGTGCTGCTGTGCAAATAGATCAGCTTGGCCAAGTGTTGGCTTGCAAATCTCTGCATCACATTCCATTGCACATTGTGGACTTGCCAAAATATGGACCTGATTAACTTTACAACTTTAATAAAGTGTGCAAGCTTTTATCTTTATTTCAGCAGGACCAGGGCACAACTCAATCAGCAAAACTCAGTCTCCAAAACTCAGTAATTTTCAATGACTTTACCAGTCACGCCTGTCTATTAGGGCAATTCTGTTCTAAGTGTAAATGTCAGGAGGCTTTGTGAAGATTGTGTTTGCAATTAACTAATTTGCAGTTGTAACAGAATGCCTCAAATGGGGCCAGAGAAAGGCACCCAAGGGATCACTGGTTGAGTCTCTGGTTCCTCTGCTTGCCAAGGAATCTTTTATAGTTGGAGCCTGCTTTAGAAGTTTAATATGCAGAGAACAGGAGTGTGGGGGGAAAAAAATCTTTAACATCCAAGCAGCCTCAGTTGTTGCTTGTTAACTTGAACATTAAGTAATAGATACATGTTGACATCATATACAGATATTATATTTAATGCACTACAACTAACAGATTTTTTCTTTTAACAAGTCACTTCTAGGATTTAACAGCAGTTTTCCTTCACAGTTCTAGCTTTTTTAAACTGCATTTTAAAATAATCTTCACTTTTGACACACAGAAGCAACATTAGCCATGATTGAATAGACCATGGCATCTTAAGACATAATATATTGTGATATATTAAACCTAGCATCGGGGGATCTAATAGCAGGTGATATAACTATAAAGCATGAAGTACTTAATACAAACTTACTTTGTCAGTTCAGACTGCCTTAAAATGGAAATAACTTTTTTGCAAACTTAATCATAGGTCTGATATCATCTCTTCACACCATTTTTACTTTATCGATACCAGGAAAAATACCATTGGTTCAACCAGCGTTTAGCTAACATACGTTCAGCATCAACATTGTTTTGTTCTGCCCCGGAGACCTACAGCTGTGTGCTCATGTCTAATCCAGATCAAAGCTGTACTGTCAGGTGATCTGGTAGTACACAGATCTGGTATTAAATAACAAGAAACAGTACCTGTAAAAAGCTAACCAAGGCTTTTTTGAGCCATCTTTTCATTGCTTTACTTCTGCTACCGTGAATGAAGTTGCACCACATAGTCCATACATCTATCCATGGAAAGAGTGCAAATGTCTGTATGAAGAGACAGTAAGGCCCGGGGAGACCTTATTGCAGCCTTTCAATACTTAAAGAGGGCTCATAGGAAAGATGGGGAAAAACTTTTTAGCAGGGCCTGCTGTGATAGAACAAGGTGTGATGGTTTTAAACTAAAGGAGGGGAGATTTAGACTAGATACAAGGAAGAAGTTTTTCACAATGAGGGTGGTGAAACACTGGCACAGGTTGCCCAGAGAGGTGGTAGAAGCCCCATCCCTGGAAACATTCAAGGTCAGGCTGGATGGCGCTCTGGGCAACCTGATCTAGTTGAGGATGTCCCTGCTTATTGCAGGGGAGTTGGACTGGATGACCTTTAAAGGTCCCTTCCAACCCAAACTGTTCTATGATTCTGTGATTCTAAGATATTCCCTCAACCACCTTTAGGAATGTAACTGAACCATATAAGTGAAAAGCCTGCTTGGTCTACCTATATCCTACCTTTCCATCAGTGGAGAAAAAACAACATCTCAATGATCTTAAGTGAGCCCTCAAGAGAAGCTTATCTCTGTCCATTGCCTGTAGGGGGAACTTAGGGCAATCGCCATCTGCTACGTGTCTGAAGTTAGGTGGCATGAGTATGTGCCAAAAAATACAAAGCAGAACAAATACCTCCCCATCTCCTTCCTTTATAACTGATCTACCTGAAAGGCCTAGGGCTCATAGACTTCTTCCCATATCCTTCTGTTCTCTTACTCTAGACCTACATGCTACACATAAAAATGAGTAAAACCAGTTCTCAGTAAGAAGTGTCCTATTAATGATAATAGTGTCCTTCTGAATGGAAGACAGAATATGTGATTCCACTGACCTTCCCAAGCAGCAGTGCAGGGTAGCAGTACTGGTATATGTCAGAGAGTTTGATTTAGACATTGCTCATATGTTTGCCTTAATGGCCAGAATGGATGATGCCTGGATAACTTTTTATACTGGCTTATTGCTTTAGCTAAATGAGGGTGCAAAGGGCATGCATATCTTGGAGACTGCGCTCATATTACAAACACTGTTGGTATTCAGTCATATAAATCAAGAGAAGAGCAATTTGGGGCTTTTAAATAGAGTTGGCAGGATGCTGGAGACAGAAATCCCATTCAAGGACAGTTTATGCTTAAAATATTTACAATTTTAATGTGTTGCAAGCACTGCTTAGTTTGCATATCAAATAATATTAAGCAAAATAGTTTTGAACTTTGGTGGCTCCAGTCTATGTGTTCAGAGAAATAAAAACTCTATGAGCTGTTACAGCATTAAGTTCAATCTAATCTATCTGTCTCGTAACGGTGTCCAAATGTCTTTAATGGCTCGATGCCGAATAGGTATAGTTATTATTATGGCTTTACTTTATCTTTTCACAGTATGACCTTACCTGCAGAAGTACTGAGCACCGTACTGGGAGGTTAACAAGCGCGGTTCGCGGGTTGTGCCAGTTTAGCAGCAGCTCCCCAGGAGTCTCTCCGGGCAGGACCCCGAGGAGGCGGGAGAGGCGGCCAGGCGCAGCGGGGCCAGAGCCCGGCCCGGAGCCGAGCTCTGCCCTGTGCCGCTGCGAGGCTCCCGCCGCTCCCCGCAGCACCGGCGCGGGGCTGCCTCTCCCCCACCGCCCGGTCCCGCCGGGGCAGCGCCCGCGCCGCGGCGGGCGGCGAAGGGGACCGCGGCGGGGGCACCGCTCCCAGCGCCCGCCGCTGACCCCACGGCGGGCAGCGGAGCGGGACGGGCCCACGGGGAGCAGGGGACCGGGGCTGAGCGGGGGAGGGAGGTGGAAGAATTACCCTTTTGCCCTGTTTCATGGTCTTCCCGATCGGCAGCATCTTCCTCGCCCAGGGACGCCGGCTGCTCGAGTCTGCCCCGACGGTTCAGCACGAAGCTCAATACACCCGGAGCGCTCAGGCCGCGCTTTTATAGCCCGGGGAGGAGGCGGGCCGCGGTGGGCCGCGCTGCGGGCGACACCCCCGGCCGGCCCGGCCCCTGACCCCGCGGGGCGCCCTGGCACGGCCCGGGGCTGCCCCGCGCCCTCCCGCCGCCGCCCCCGCCTGGCTCGAGGTCGGGAGTCGCCCGGTTGCTCCCCGGGGCTGCCCCCTCAGCCAAGGGGCGGGCCGGCGCCCTCCTCCGTGAGGGCTGGCCCCGGCGGGGGCAGGGACGGGACGGGACGCCGTCGGGAGAGGCGCGGAGCCAGCGCTCTCCATCCCTGCTGCCGGCGGGCTGTGTGCGGGATGAGCGCCTTGCTGCGGGGAGCCCTGCGGCGGCTGCGGCCCCCCCGCCGCGGCGGCCGGCCCGACCCCCTCGCCGCGGCTGCCCTGCGGCCCCTCGGCGGCGGCGCGGGCGCCCAGGGGCGGTGAGTGCGGGCCCGCGGGCCGGGCCAGGCTGTGCCGGGCGGGCGGGGGGCGGTGGGGAGGCGCGGGCACAGGAGCCGTTAACGGCCGCGGCTCTCGGCCTCAAGGCGCGGCCCCCGAGGGGAGGGCTGTGAGGGGAATGGGCTCCTGCCGCTGGCCTGCGGTGCTCCACCAGCTGCCGGTGGGGGTCAGCGGGCCGCGAAGGCCTCTCCCCGTGGGCAGGCGGTGCATCTCCCCGCTGCGCTGACCTGGTGTAGAGAGGTCCCTGCTGTTGTCTCCTGGGCCATATCGATGGGTGAAAAATGACCTGTGTTAATTGGCACGAGCAAACATCTGGGTGAACCGTGTAGTTCACAGGGAAGGTGCCCCCTGGGTTCTTGCGGGACTCCTGGGTCTGAAAGAAAAGGTTTGAAAAGAGCTGAAAGTCAGGTGAGAAAATCTCAAATTCATGGCATAAAAGAAGCATGAGAAAAGCCTCCACGCTTGACCTTGATTACCATCTGCCTCAAAATTAAATAGAGGAGCAGGTGTAAGTGTCTCACATCTGGCTGTTAAACAGCTTGCTGTTAACTTGGAAAAATTAATATGTAATCTCAAAAAAGAACACGAGCAAGTGTGTGGTGCACCAAATACAGAAAACCTGTGGTGTCCAGGGGTCCCGTTTATTTTACTTTTCATTCATTGCCACGTAGTGAATAAGCACAGTGCATATTCCTCCTGCATTTGTGTTTAAAATGTCATGTTATTTTTTAAGATCTCCATTCATAATATGTACAACTAATAGCTTTGATTTCTGAGTGGAGGATGGGTGGAAGACTAGTTACACATTAGAAAGCCTTTTGCCAGAGAAGTTGCAAAAGCAAATGTAGAAAGAGGAGGGGAGGTAAAATTGAGTATTCATTAACTGTCCTGAAGGGAGAGATACTGTGGTTTCACAGTAGTCTGTACTGCTACTGCACTAGGAGGTCATACCTTGTCTCGCATCCAAAAAAACAGGCCTTTTTTTTTAATTTGGATAAATTTCCTGATCTGACTTGCTGCTTGTCTTCCTGTGGATGGGGCAGTAGAGAAGAGGATCAGACGAGATGAGGGAGAATGAGGCTGCCTATGGCAGCAGTTCTGGTTTGTGCTGGCTTAAAGTGGTTGCGAAAATGCAGCCTGGTGTAGTAGCAGGTGGGAGCCATTGACAAAAACCTGTTTCTATAATGTTTTGACTTCAGCAAAGTAGAACATGTCAAAATAGGCAGAACATGAAAATAAACATTCAGTTTCATTGTTCATGAACACAAACACTGATGTAGTCTGCTTACATTGGCTTTATAAATTTATTAAGGAGCTTTATTAAGTAGACATTTTTTAAAGACTTTCTCTTGGTGTTGCATATACTATAGCGCTTTTGAAAAGTCATGTTTTGACACTGTCATTTCGGGGGTACAGTTTCTCATTGAAAAATAAGGTCTACATATAAGGGTATATTGGACAAATAACAAAGGTTTGAAGTTGTGAGTGGAAGCAAACTTGCTTTGCTTTTTGTATTAATACTGTTTATGTATATGACTCTTTAAGAGCATTTACTTTGAAAGAACATAAGAGTGAACAGGTTAGGTGTTAAGTCACTTAGACTCCCAAGCAGGCACCAAGTTATACTGTGATTGGAGCTATAAGCAAAAGAGATGGACAAAAGTGCAGTTGTCTTTTTGTAACTGTCAGTAATTTTTTTTCCTCAGGAAAGAAACCCAGTCTCCTTCCTTGGGGAAAGATAGAGCAGATACAGTGATCATCGGAGGTGGTTGCGTCGGTGTGAGTCTAGCCTATCACTTGGCTAAGGCTGGCTTGAAGGATGTTGTTCTGCTAGAAAAATCTGAGCTCACTGCAGGATCTACTTGGCATGCAGTAAGAAATGTTTTGTTAATCTCTCAGATTAACAACGGCTTGTGTATCTAACGGTGGTGGAAGTTTCATTACCTTTACTATTCCCTAGTTTTCCAGAGATTAACTGTCTTGCTTATTTTGTAGACATAAACTTTAGCACTGAATTCTTTATAGATTTGCTGTATGAGTTTTGGAAAGTTGGTTCAGCTATCCATAGTACACTTTTCTCATTTGAAAAATTGGGACAAGTACTGCATTTTGAAATTACTGGAAAGTAACTGTTAGTAGTAGTATACATTTTTGGCAGTTAACTGAATTTAGACTTTAAACTTTGGTTTAACTTAGACTTTCTAAGTTCAAGGTTTTATTTCAAATCTAATTTGTACTGCAGGCTTTATCATTGGAAGTGGTTGCACTGTCATGCATAAATCAGAAATGTGAAATTTGGCATTATTGTGTGTGTAATTATTTTTGATATATGTGCCATCCTGAAAAAGAAGTAATCAAGAAGCAGCATCAGTGTCCACTTCTCAGAGCATATCACTGTCCCAGAAACTGATTCTTATTAGAGGCAAGAGCTTTCTTTCCTGCCACCGCTGACATGACACAAGGTCTTGGAGGAAGAAAGCTAACAACTGTACGCTGTGGGTTTTTTACATCTGAATGTTTGTCTGTACTCTAAGGAAAAGAATTAAAAAGACATACATGTAATAATGACAGGGTGGGGACACCTCCTATAATAATGCTAATCATATGGACATACTGGTGCACAACATGTATGTATGTAATTACACATTTTCTGTGTCAATGTCTGGAGTAGGTAGTGTAACAAAATGAAATAAAGCTTGCCACAATGATAGATGCTTTTTCCATTCATTTCCAACTATGCTCAGCTGAAATTGGGAGAATGTTGCCTGTGTGTAGCAATACAAAAGAGTAAAAACCCAACAGTTTGCTGTCTCTAAAACGACTCTATTAATATAATAAAGCATTTATGCAATACTTATATTATCTGAGTGCCTTTCAGGAGGATGACTCAGATGGATTATATTTGATTTGTATTCTCATACTCTTCCCAGAGGAGGAAGTCTGAAGTTTGAAATACTTCTTCTTAGTGCAGATGTTTTGTGTATGAGGCCTTATGAGAGAACAATAGTAAAACAAGAAATTAAAAAAATCACTACCTGAAATGTGTAAGAAAAATTTATACTTCATTTTACTTGCTTTTCAACAAAGTAAAAGAAAACACACTGTATGGAGTCAGGAAAAACAAAATTCAGTAATTACGTCTCTTTTAGAAAGAGTGATACCACAGCTGATGCAGTTCAGTGAACAGAGCAACACCACGTATAGTGTCAGATCATGCATCTTGTGTTTTGAATCATAACTATGAAATGCTCAGAGAAATACTGTGACATAAGTATATGAGTGAGGCACAGACTGAATTCTATTTACACAATGCACATATAGAACAACGTGTGTGCAAAAAATAATAAAAATCCCCTCATCAAGTAAGAAACCAGAATCATGAATGGGGGGTTGTTACTAAATGTTTCCTTTGTTCTTGTTTTTATACTCGCTGACTCTAGCTTATTGCTCGTAACCATGTAAAAGCAACCTCTCCTTCAGTATTTTTGCCCCCACTGAATGCAGTGGTGGAGCACTGAGTGAGCAATTGTTTCAAAAGTAGGGAGAGACCTGCAGCGCAGCAGGGAAAATGCCTGCACCAGGCTCCTGAGAGGGCTGCTTTGTGGCAGCTGCTGCAACAGAATTTGATGCAATTAAAACAGCAAGACACCTGGGTATGGGACAGGTTAAAAATGGATAACTATTAGGTAAACTACATGTATACAGTCTCTTTTCATTGAACTCAGTATTTGAGTGCTGTCTGAAGGTGAAAAAGTTCATGATGTTTCAGATGATGAGAAAGATCAAAACTATGACTGTGAGTTCTTTGTTATACTAGGTGCTGTGCATTTATCAGTGGTTTCCTCACAGTGATACAATACTAGATACAGATGAAAATTACACATATAGTTAGCACATGAAATGGCACATAGTATCTTGCCTGCAGCTACAAATACTGAAAGTCTTGTTCGGATGTTGCTGTAGTGTACCACATTTTCCCTCTTTCACAGTCCAGTAAGTCCTGCCAGAGCTCAGGATCATGTTTCATATAGATCGTATTCCTGCTAGTGTTGCTGCCAAAACTTTCTTCCACTTCTCAGGTCTGAGATTAATTTGGCTAACTTTCATTTTTATTTGAATTAAAACAGCACAGAAAGTGTGCACATTTTTATGTTATCAGTAATGAGAAGATACATATAACAGAGCAAGTGCTGCTCATTTTTATACCTATCTAACCATGACAAAGTAGTAATTATTATATGTGTGTAAATTAGGTCAGGACTTAGGCTTTAAGAACTCTTGAAGTTGTACTATTCTGCAGGTCAGATCATTTGCAATCTCACTGAAGCCCTAGGGACTGACCAAGGGATAACTCACTCAGGAAATAGATTTTTTTTGTGTTGTTACTTTTTTAAAAGGTTTTTTCTAAGCAAATGTTTAAGGTATCATTCTGTTATGTGATAATTTTTCTTGCGACATGCAATTGATTTTGCTGATGATAGTTAATAAAGCACAGCACAAGACAAAAACCTGTTACAACTGGGTCTAACTTGCAAGAAGCGAGAGTATAGGTGATAACAGTGTTAATGCCATTTTCCTCCAGAATGCTAATTTAATAAATGGAGTTAGTATGAAACCTGAAACAGATTGGAATAGAACAAACCTGGTACATGAACATTTCAACAAAGAAAAATTTCAACTGTAAAAATGCCTTAAAATCGCTGTGTCAATTCTCATAGCAAAGTGGCCATTCTTAAAATTATTTTCCCAGATCGTGTTCACCTACAATAAAAAAATCCGTTTTACAAAAATAGAGCAAAACCTAAGGCAAATCTTCAAATACAAGAACTGTCCATCCTGAAACTCAGGAAAACAAGTAGACATGGTGGGAGGCCAGCTGGGCCAGACAGGGAGCTTGTGACTGAGTTCTGGAGCAAAACCACAATATACAGCAGGTGGAAGCAGGAAAAGGCTATGAAGGGGTAATTTTGAAAAATTGCCTGGGCATGTAAAGGGGATGTTAGGAAAGCCAAAGCTCAACTAGAGTTAAGACTTGTAAGGAACATTTAAAGGCAACAAGAAGAACTTCCACTGCAGCATTAGTAGTAAAAGGCTGAACAAGGGAAATGGCGGACCATTGCTGAATGAGGTGGGTAATTTCAGTGTACACTGATAAGGCAGAAGTACTCAGTGCCTTCTTTGCCTGAGTTTTCACTGACAAGGTTTCTCAAGCTTCTGTGCTCTGAGCAGGGGTCAAGGAGAAGAGGCACTACCAGTGGTGGATGAGGATCAAGACAGGGATTACTGGGAGAACTTGACTCATGCACGTACGTTGGACCAGATGGGCAGCACACAAGAATGCTGCTGATGGCACTCCAAGGCTGCAGATGTATCCCCTTTGAAAGGCTGTGGAGATCGGGAGAGGTGCCCAGCATTTGGAGAAGGGCATATGCGTGCATCTTTAAAAAAAGCCAAAGGGACAAGCAAGGGAGCTAAAGGCCAGCTAGCCATACTTCAGTTCTTGGGAAAATTATGGAGCAAGTCTCAGATCACATTTCTGGGCCCATAAAGGAGAAAAAAGGTGACTGGGAACAGTCAGCATAGATTTGCCGAGCGTAAATCATGTCTGACCAAAGCTGATTCTGCCTTCTATGATAAAATGACTGAATCTGTAGACAAGGGAAGAACAGTCGATATTACTTACCTGGATTTTAGCAAGACTTTCAACACTGTCTCCCATAATATTCATGTATTGAACTGAAGTTGTTATGTTCTGTATGGCTGGACAACTAGATAGTTAAAAGACTGTGTGGATGGTTGGGCTCAGAAGGTAGTGGTTAATCAGTCATACTGTAGCCAAAGGCCGGAAACAAGTGGAGTGTCACAGGGGTCTGTCCTGGGACCCCTCCTATTTAATATCTTTATCAGTGATCTGGGGTTGGTGACAAAGTACACGCTCGACAAGTTTGCAGTTGACACCAAACTGGGAGGACCGAGAGAGCACGGTTGCCATGCTGAGGGATCTCGACAGATTGGAGGGACAGAAGGACAGGAACTTTATGAAATTTAACAAGGACAAATACAAAGTCCCGTACTTGGCCAGGGAAGTAGTGCAGTCTCAGTCCTTGGAGATTTTCAAGACCAGGCTGGAGAAAATCTTGGGCAACCTGGTCTGATCTCATGGCTGACCCTGCTTCAAGTATGAGGTTGGATAGAGACCTCCTGAGGTCCCATTCAATCTGTTTATTTTATTATCATTATTTTATGATTCTATGATCTTAATTTTTATATAGTCCAGTCAGGTTATAGTTGTCTCCCAAGTGCACTCCTGAAATCAGAAACATTTGTTATCTGAAGGCAAAGGTCATCAAATGTGTCTAAAAGTCTTTTATTCACTTAAAAATGTCAGAGAGAGAAGTTTTGATTTAATTCCTGCAATTAAATACTCTTGAACGTATACGGGTTTATAGCTAACTTGCAAGTGATTTGTGGTTCATTTGGTTCAAATTGACTTTACTAACAGTGACCACTAAAATGGAATTTCCCTAGATCTGCAAAATATACTACTACATTTGGAAAAATAACAAAAGACCAAAAAATGTTTACATAAATAAAAGAAGACAGTAAAAATAATACAAGATGACACAATTTGCAGGTACAAGTAAATTAATGACTCATACGTTATTGTAAATAGCTAAGAAATGTAAACATTTCAATGCCTAATTTATTTCTTTATTCTGTGTACACAGAAAAAAGGCCCTTAGGACTTATTTTTTAAAAAACAAGTGAGTTTTAATTACAAATTCTGCAGTGAAACAGCCTGGGTTTTAGTCTGAGGTAATTAAAATAAATATGTTCACGGCAATGTAAAATCACATATACCAAATGAGATCAAAAGCACATTTAGTCAAATATCTAGTCTCCAGCAGTGTCCAGTATGATGATGATCCGATATGATAGTAAGGACGAGTAATATTTTTCCAGATTATTAATCTAGCCCAGGGATTTCCTGAATCCAACATGCCCTCTTTGTGCTTAATGTGGCCTTTAGTAGATTTTTCTTCCTCCTACAGATCTCTGTGATCACTTTTTAAACTCAGATTGTTGAGGTAATGAACAATACCAAACATAGGGAACTACAGCAAAATTTATGAATAAAATACAGGCACAGCTGAAAAATATAATACTGGTAGATGATTAATTTTGCACATTTTTCCATTGGTTTATTTTGGCATTTCACTGATGTGGTACGCTGTGATATCATATATAAGCTTTAAGATATCAGAAAGATAAAATCCTCACAAAGAAAAGTAGAAAAAAACTTTTAACACCATGGCTAGCATAAAGACATATATTCAGTAATTGCAGACCCTTGTCATACTTTTGCTCTGAAGGTACTGAGTACCTGTCATCTTGGGCAATGAGTATGATTTATGTTTTTTGAGGGACATGAAATCTGAGTGTAAGCCATTTGCTTAGAGCAATTTGAAGCTAATTGTTTCTGAAGAAAAAGGTCAGGTCTCAAATATGAAGCTGCACCAAGCAAGATGTGTTGGAAGAGGCCATGGTTTAAAAAAATGAGGAAGTGTGATCTAATTCATGCAATATATGTTAATGTTAATTATAGACAAGTGTAACGTTTAATAGATTCTTAACATAATTAAATTAGTTTGAATTAAAATATATCTTTAAAGACCACTAAATCGTGCTTTTGTTATTCATATGTATACAGTTATTTCACTAGCTTTAAAAGTTACAGCCTTAAAATATGTAGCACAGAACAGAGTTGACAAGCTAAAATCAAGAATAGTTAATGTATGTGCATCCTAAGCAACTTAGAAGGAAACTATCAAAACTCTACTATATGTCTTACTTTTCACCTTAAATTTCCTACTGTTTTTTTCTTAGAATGGCAGTGAACTCAAAGGTGGAGTCTGTGTCTAGCTCCCTTAATTGAAGCAACCTTCGCCTATGAATAAGCTCTATTTTAGTTAGCAAAATATGCACTATATATATAAAAAGTATTTAAATCAGTGTAGTTACTTAGATTGAAAATCTAAGGTAATTTTGCATTTCTGTTGTCTCACTTGGAAGAAGAGTTTTAGTGAGATGTCAAATGCAGGAGATACAAAGGCATATGCTTAACTTCAGTAACACTTTAACTCTGCTTTTTTAAAGTGCTATATGTCTGCAGTTACAAATGTCATTAGATTGATGTAGCAGTCTGTATTGTAGGCAGGTGAACAGTTTCTTAAATATAGAAGAGGCTCTAGTAACGTCTTGATTTTACCTTTGCATGAACCCAAAAGGGCCTGATGGCTTTCTAAAGTCAAATCTAGTAAAAGACCTATGTGCAAAATACATATAGTAATTTCTTAAGCTACTTGTGAAATGCAGCAACTGCTCTTTAACTGCTACATGAGACAACCGTTGAGAACAGAAGAACATTGACTTCCACCGCCCTGCTGTTCACACCCCAGCAAAGTAATAACTTTTGTTAAGATCTGCTCTTTGTGAAGGTTTGGTTTCTCTCCCATCTCCATCTGCAAGAAAGAAAAGATCCTACTACAGGACATTTAGTAGGACAATCAGTTGATTTAGTTGATCAGGAACGGAGTGGTGTGTCTCTTCCAAAAGATTTGAAACAGACAACTGAATAATTTAAGGAAGAAAGGAAACCATAGGAGAGAACAACTGCAACAGTATCATGGGTTGACACATTTGATGTGAAAAGACAGGTGAAAAAACATGTGTGCAGAGAACGAATGCCATAAGTAGGGAAAGGATTTTATTTTTATTTTTGTAGCAGTCGGCTCTATCCATGTGTTGTTGCTTTTCTTTACAGTATCTTGGCAGTTTCTTTTTTGTGTGACAGTTGAAAGGAGGGAAAGAAAACACTGCATTTCTAATCATATCTCTATGTTGTTGTTCCTTTTTCTTACTTGAGGCTGGTTTAACTACTTATTTTCATCCTGGAATAAACCTGAAGAAAATCCATTCTTACAGCATCAAACTCTATGAAAAGCTGGAAGAAGAGACTGGACAGGTAATCCCCTTAACCTTTTAATTCTTAATTCAGATCAATGATAACCCTACAAATAGTCTTACAAAAAAGTTTGGAGTTGACAAGTTGATTATGTGTGTGTTCATGACTATGGTAAGGCTCCCATTTTATTGAAATATATTCTCCTGCCTGCGTATTGTCTGGTGCTTAGCCACTAAATATTTCAGATGGTTTCCCAGATCCCTCTAAAGTTTAAGAAAATTATTTTCATCAAACATCCCAGAAGCTCAGCAGACTGGGAGTCTGCAACTTCAGCTTGGTATAGGAGTTAAAATAGCATCAGGATCTGGAATGAATGGGTTGATTATGATACATTCCTACTTTAAACATGTCCACTTAAAAATTCATATGATATGATGCTGTCTGTACTTAAAGAAGATTGCTGCAATTCTTTCCATCCCTTTCAGAGATGTGTTTTTATTTAGTGACTTAAGGAATGGGTGTGCAGAGAAAGACAGGGGTCGTCTTTTTTATCTGGCATCATTCAGCCATATAGATTTCATTTACTAAACTCATGCTTGCTTTAGACTGCAGCAGAAATTGCATGATCCTCACTGTACTAGTCTACAAACTTGCTAACTGCAATAAAATACTTTTTTCTTCATTTTACTGCTCAGCTAGAGAAGATACTACAGCAGATTATCATTGTGAGTTCTCCTAAAAGACTTACTCAGCCATATTAATGTCCTGTGAGGTAACACAGAAAAGGTGAAGTAAATACTGTATACCAGAAAGTGAACATTCAGTGTCCAGCTATATAAGGATTTCTACTTTACTAAAAAGACAAAAAAAGGCCAGTGGTTATTCATTGTGTCAATAAAGGTACTTAGTCAGTTAAATTTATCCTGCAGCATCTCAATAGAAAATTATACAGGTGATAGACTTTAATATAAACTGTTATATATTTATTTTCGAGATGTATCTGATTCTAGTTTTGAAAGTGTATGAGTGCATAAACTCAAATATTAATCAAGTCGTAACAAAAATAATAGTATCATGACATTCAATAAAAGCTTTTTACAACTGTTTTGAAGATAGTATGTATTAACCTAGGAAGTTAATTTTATAATTTTTTAAAAAATTTTATTTTCTCTAGCAGTTTACATCTAAGTCCTCTTTCTTCAAGGGCACCTAATTTATTTGAGTCTCTTTTTGGTGATGTTAGTGGCAAAATTCCTGTAATCTTCCCATAGCATAGGAACATGCATTTATGGAGATCAGTAAAGGTTCTTCCAGTAATTCACTTTTGCTCTTTGTTTTAGGCTGTGGGGTTTCATCAGCCTGGCAGCATCAGAATTGCTTCAACCCCCACTAGGGTGGATGAGTTCAAATACCAAATGACTCGTGCTGGTTGGCACCCAATAGAGCAGTACCTAATCACGCCTGAGAAAGTACAAGAGCTGTTTCCCTTACTGAACATGGATATGGTAAAGAACCTAATTTTATGAAAATAACTTCCACTGCAATTAAATATTCATTTATCAGATATGTAGACATAAGGTCTGCTTCCTTTATACAAATTGTACAACAAATTCTTGTTTTTCAGTGAAAAAAAGGTGCATTATAAACTAAAATCAGACTCACACGCATTTTAGTGCATACTGTATGCCAGTATCCATATTATGAATTATAATATATATAATATTATAACATTAAAGCATTGCAGCATTTGATTGCATGGGAGAACTGAGCAATTTTACTTCCTTACACCATTGCTAAGTGGGCTAGCTGAAGGCCTGATATTATTATATGTCTTGAAAATTTGTTTTGATTTGACTCCTTAAGGTTTACTGCATTCAAGAAAGAAAGTGTGTTTTTTTAAAAGAAATAGTTAATTTTTGATAAATTTTAATTTCTTTCATTTTGTGGGATTTTACCTCCACTTAGGTTTTAGCTGGCCTGTATAACCCTGGAGATGGTCATATTGATCCCTATTCTCTCACTATGGCCTTGGCTGCAGGAGCCAGAAAATACGGTGCCCAATTGAATTACCCCGTCCAAGTGACTAATCTGAACTCCCGATCAGATGGGACATGGGAAGTTGAAACTCCCCTTGGAATAATTCAAGCGAAGAGAATTGTGAATACTGCAGGTGACATAAGCATTTGTATACTCTTCATATTTACAAACTAGCTGACATGGAGCATCTGTACTAAATTGTGTGGATTACAAGAATAAGTAGTATATGTTTTTGAATATTCACTTGATTTGTGGTAAAACGTACTTTGTGCATATTACTTTACAGTATTGTGAAAATTTAGCTCTTATGTTAATTGTCCTTGACTAAGCATTAATAATATTTCTTTCTGGTTTGTCTCCAGCAGTTACAAGTCAGACTGTCTTGTTAGATTTTAGTAGCTGAAGAGACCTTTACTGGTCTACAGTAAGGTGTGTAGAAGACACAGGCTACTGTCTATGCATATTGTCCTCTAAAATCTTATGAGAGCTACTTAGGAAGGGAAAAGAGATGTACAAATAAAGTAGAAATGTCTTCACTTTTTTTTCAAAGAGTCTGAGGATTTGCAGCAAGTAAGATAACACTGCCTGTTTCAGTATTATCTTTCTCTAAGATTTAACTCTATTTCTTGCCCTTGGATAGTATTTTAAACATACACTTGGCTTAACAATACATTTTTTTCATGTAATAAAAATTTCCTAACTCAAAGGAGCTTGTATTTACATATACAGTTTTTATTCTTCATTGTGTTAAAGAAGCCCAACTATGTTTCTTTTGGGCAAGAGTCCTTTGGATTTGTGTTTGTTTTCCTAAACAAGTTGATAGGTCTAAAAACCTGTATTCAATCCAAACATCACTTATTTTTATGCTGCTTTATACAAGTTATAGAAAAATATATTATTGGTGGAACTGTTGGCACCTCCTATGTGAAGCGTGCCTTCTACTTTCTAGTAGAAGAATTTCTGTTTTCAATTGTTTGAAAACATGCTGAATATTTACCATTTGGATGAAATTTTTGCAGACTCTCTCTGTCTCAAACTGAATAATATCTGCATTTTTAGGGCATGAGTCTTACATACATCCCATCTCAGTGAATAATCAGACTTCAGTAGGAAGCTGTGATGGCTTAAGCGGACTTTCTCTTCTTGCGCAGATGGGACAAGTGAACTCAGAGCAAGGATATGTCTTTATGATTCCTTTTTACATCTGTGCAGTGGAAAAGAAAAAACCATCTATTTCTAGTGCAAAGCAGATAACATCAAGAAGTTGAGTGAGACAGGGACTCTTCTTGTTGGTGGGTAGAATAACCATGGCTGACAATTGGAATTATGAGTGACTTGTACTGGAAGGGGAATTGACTGGGAGAGTGGAATACTTGGGAAAGGGTCCTGGAGGTGGTTGGGAGCACTGGCAGCAAGTGGAACACTTATGTGTGAGAGGACTTGCTGAATAAGGAAGCTCACACCAGGAGAGAATGTGGGGATGGCAGCAGTGGGGATGACACCATGGAGAGGGATAGTAGAAAGGGATCTGACATGTTTCATTAAGGGAGCTGGAGCTTTTTGGACAAAAAGATTAGGAAGGATACGTGAAGACTGGTTATGTGTGAAACAGAGTCTGGAAAATTGAGGCTACCTGAGTTGTCTGAACATGAAAGACTGGTGGAGTAGCAAGGGAGACGTAGATGGGAGTAGATTGGAAGAAAGAGAAGGCAGATGGGACAGGATATGATAAATGAGGGAGACTGACTTGCACATGGAGACAAAATAGCTGAAGAAGGATGTAAGGACTGGAGTAAGAAGAGTAGAATATGAGACTGAACAGAAAAGAAGAGCAAGTATGGGACTAGCAGGGATGGGGAAATAAGAAAATTGGGATAGAGAGAAATTTGAAGGGAATGGGATGAAAGGGCTGAACTCTGAGAGGATGGGCTTTACTGGGTGACCTTTCTTTCAGTGTCTCTGATGTAGACAGCCTCACGCTAGATCATTCCAGGCTTTCTGGGAAACCCATTGAAAAGTGTGCTTTCTCATCGTGTGCTTTCTCATCATGTGCCTCCCATACATAGGTGATACCTGCCATTGCTATAAGCCTAGCTAAAATAGCAGGGATCTGAAAAAGTTCACTTTGAGGTTCTAAGCATGCTCATGAACTGTCATGATGTCCATACGGTGCCACATAATGACATTTTGGAGAGAAAGAGGACTAGAAGAGTTCAGTATACTTTTTAGAAAGCAAGCAACTACACAAACAGGGAAAACAAATTAAAAGAATTTTATTTGGACTGCAAAGTCAAGGACTTAGAAGATGAGAGGCGTCAATATTTGATTGCCTTTGGACTGTCAGTTCATGGCTTTCAGGCATGAATTATGGGACAGCATTCAGTTACCAAATCACAAGCTCTCTTACTAATAGGATCCTTATGTCATTTGTTACACAGTATGGATATATTGGTCTGGGAATGATCCAAGATTATGGAACGGAAAGGCAGCTCTTTTGGCAATCAGACTTCTTATTTAGGCCACAAACTTCTAGGCACTCATTGTTCTTAACTATTGGCTCTGCATCATATGGATGAAGTATCACACATGAAGTAATTTCCTTATATTTTTGTAGTCTAGTTATCTTTCTTTGGCTTATGTATCAAATTGACATTAGGCAGAGTTTTCTAGTAAATGCTTTTCAGAGTTTATTTGCAAAAATTAGAATGCACCCTTGTGAAATTTTCATGGCCTTTTTATGTTTAATAAGTTAGTAAACGAACAATATATTTAGTTAATTCTCTTGTGTAGTTAACTGTTCAGCCAAAATGAACATTTGAAGCACATATTGCTTAACATTCTGGCTAAGGATATGAAATTAGTACTGTAGAACACATATCTCTTATGAATGTTCTCTCAGCTAACACTCATTCTTCTTCTCAGCCTTGCCTCATTCCACTACAGATCATGACTGGTATAATTCAGAGCTCATATTTTAGGCTCATGTTGTAATATGAGCAGAGAAAAATATATCAGAAGGCTCTCCACATTCTCTCTCCCCCCTGATCCCCCAACTGACATCTGCTGTGGAACTGGAACAAACTAGTTTCAACCAATCTTTAGCTGTTCCTTATGTGAGATTTCCATTTTGGAAGAAAGCAGATGCCTAATAAATAATCCCTGTCATGAACTAACTGGTATTGAGTCTGCTGAAGTGATTTGCAGCCTATTTATAATGGAATGTTTTATTAAAGTCTGCAAAAATAGTGAATTTAGTATATATACACAGTATATGTGTGTGTACATAAGCACACATTTGCAGATATATACACACTGTATATAAACCCATTTATACTTATGTACTGATGGAAGATTTTCTCTTTTTTAAAAACAAGAGATAGTCAGATTACACAGTTCAACAGATATGCTAAGTAATGCCACCACTAAATATTTCAGCATCAGATGTTTGCAATCTCTACAATTTAATCTTTACAAATGTCCTAGAGATATAATTTATGCCTTCGTTTATCTCTACTATGTGTGATAGAACTTCACATCTGCTTCCAATTGGAATTTTGTTTCAGAGAACATATTCTTCCTTTTGGCATTTTTGTGCTTGTAACAGCTTTTGCACATGGTTCAAAAACTTTAAACAAAGAAGCTGTAATATTTTTCATTTAGTAAATGTCAGCTGTTGTTATTCTAAGCAATTAAATAAGCACTTACCATGTGTGATATTTTTTAGAAGTACAGTATTTAAAATTTGATTTTGAGCAAACCTGAACTATTTGCCTTTAATTCAAAAGCAATTTAAAATCAACTGTGTTTGTAATGTACTTCTGCAAACTTAATGGCTAACAAATTTAATAGTGTTTTGAAAGAAACAAAGTTAAGTTTCAAAGACCTAAAATTAAGTCTACCATTTTTATTTTCTTTGAGGAGCTTGAATATGCTTGCTCTCTATATTTTCCCACTCATTCTGTTTTAATGAGTAAGCAAAATAATAGTGATTTTATTAGAAGAACATTCCCAGAACATTATTTGTTTTCCATATATCTCTTTAAGTCCAAGCAATTTTGGCAGGAAAACAGTGCATGATGCTAGAGACAGAATTTTCTGCTACTTCACCTTTCCTTCTCCTTTATGGATCATTAGCTGACCTCACCTTAAAATAGTTTTCTTTGTAGGTGACAAGAAAATATCCAAGTCAAAAGAAGTTCCCTAAAGATTGTTAGCCACCACTTAAATCCACATTTGTATTTGTCATGTGTAACGGAGGAAACGCTTGCAGATGTGCTAGCAATTCAAATTTATTAGAATTTTTTGGTTGTTTTTTGTATAAGGGAGCATAAATCAGGTTTCAGTACCCTTAAAGGATGTTTTGAATCACTGTATGACTATGGCATGACCTGTCATGAGCTAATTTAACTGACTTAACAAGTGTTCTGTCAGTGAGTATCCTCCAAGTGGTGAGGATGCCATTAAGAGGCAAAACTCTTACATATGATAAATGCAGAACAACAGATACTGGGTTTTAGTATTTACTGGGCAGGGGCTTTTAACTGAACAGATCTCTCTATCGTGATCCTGGATTTCCTGCTCCCTCGCTTTACCTGGCTGTCAGCAATTGTCAAGTGAGTCACCACAGAAAATGTTTTCCTTGGAAACTTTGAATTTTTAAAAACTGTGGGTGTTAGACCCTGAGGCTGGTTTGTAATATTAAATAAGAGATTGACAGCCCTCCTGGGGTGGGGGAATGGCACAAGGCCAGCGCAGCCCAACTCAACTTTCCTAATTGCCCTGTCTTTAGGCGCTGCCAGGGATGAGAGGGTGTATTCCCAAGTAAATGTCAGCAAGCAGCTCAGGCCGGCTGCTCCCCGCGGGACGGGGAACCGCGTGTGGTGACAAGGCTGGCAGGGCAGGGGCTGAGCCAGCAAGGGCTCCGTCCTGCAGGGCACAAGGGAGGGAGCAGGCCAGGCCCAGGCCCAGCCGCTGGGGTCAGCCCACAGTCCAGATCTCCAGACGAGCTTGTGGGAATGAGGCACAGACAGATCCATCGTGATGAAGTCAGACCGAAGCCAAGCCCGGAATTCAATCCACAGGTCAGGAACAGGGCTGGTGACGGTAACCAGGGTCAGGTACTGCCCAGCGATCAACAGGCAGGACCATAGAGACGAGGTCAAGCTGGGAAGTAGTCCATGGATCAGGGTCTGGATCAATGAGGTCCATGGCCAGGCACGGGCATGGTTGTGACAGAGCTGTAAACAGGCACACCTACAGTCAATCCAGCTCAGACAGGTTCTGACGGCCCTGAAATGGGGCTCCTGGACACACGGGCAGGAGTGTAGGTGGAAGTCCTGGGTGAGGCTGCACAAGATCATTAATGACTGCTAGTGACCTCAGGGCCCTGAAAGATAAATTTTGACCAGATCTTGGAGAGCGTGGAATTGAAGAGAGAGGTAGGAGCATCTGGGTAAGACAAGTACGCAGCAAGAAGGAAGAAAAGTTGTATGTTAAGCTGGGCATCATGACTGTAAGTCCCAGGAGAAGGGGCAGCTGTGTTAGGTAGCAAATCTTGCTGGAGATAGTTTTTTATAAACAGTTTGGAGTCAGCCGGTTACACAGGAACCAGGCTGGCCTGCCTTCTTTTCCTGGGTGCCATATGGTACATAGCCTTTCATTTGGAAGGCCCTGCTACTTCTTCTTCCTCTTCCATTTTGCCTTCCCCCAACCCTCACTCCTAGACTTCCCTGGAACTCCCGCTTCAATGGTTTTTCCCCCTTCATTCCCACTTCTGAGACCTCCACTCCTTGGTCCAAAGAGTCAGGAGAGTGGGGCTGAGAGATATTCCAAGCTTCTTAGAGCAGATACTGTCCTAGTCAATTGTATCCGTCTGATTCCCGGGTCTGTATGTTTCACCCACACAGCAGATGTGAGCCGTAATGCAGAGCCCAAACGAGTAAGTTTGGCAGTTAAGTGGCTTCCACTCCTTGACTGTGATACAGGTACCTCGCTAAGTGAAATGTGTCTCGTCAGCTGTAAACTGCTAGTCTGGAGGGACCTTAACAGAGAAGAATTAGGTCTTTGTTAACTTAATGCCTAGTAGTATACATGAAGGGCCTGTATAGGCTTCAGGGGCAGGGAAATTGTTCCTTGCTTTTTCTGGTCACAGTCCGTATCAGAACTTTTAATTGGACAACTATGGGAGAGCACACTGACTAGTCACCAATATGAACATCATAATGATTTGATTGCTACATGAGAGACATAATTAATGTGAGTCACATGATGCATGTGAAAGAGGAGAGAAACTTAAATGCTTGAGGTTAGCTGGCTGAAAGTGCTGCCTTGCTCTGTTGGGGTGTTAGGACGTGACTGCTGTCTTGGGAAAACATACTAGCTTATTTGGTTGATAGTAAGAGGCTAGGTTAACACCCATGGGGTGAGCTAGTTTATTCTGATTTTTAAGTGTCTCTGACTTTACTAGGACTGCCTTGCAGACCTACTTTACTGAAATAAACCATAGGGTTTGTGGGACTGTTAATTAAAATCTCTTCTGAACTTGTAGAAGCCTAATTTATATTTTTCTGATGATATTTCTTTAATATCTGTATACTAGACTAATATATGGTAGCATAATTAGGAACAAGGACATGGAATTATGGAGGGAAAATTATGCTGGATAATATGAAAAATAATTTGAAAATTAAAAGTATGGAAAACAATTTCTTTGTCATATTCCATAAAGCGCAGTGCTTCCTGCAAATGTTTTACTGTTATTTTCCATTCATTGAAATCAGTCTTTGAATATTTGTGTTTTGTTTTTTGTCTTCTCTAGGCTTCTGGGCCCGTGAAATAGGCAAGATGATTGGCCTACAGCACCCTCTCATACCCGTTCATCATCAGTATGTTGTGACATCAACTATCCCTGAAGTGAAAGCCCTAAAGACAGAATTGCCTGTGATTCGTGACTTAGAAGGATCATATTATCTAAGGCAAGAAAGGGATGGTCTCTTATTTGGTCCATATGAAAGCGGGGAGAAGATGAAGCTGCAGGACTCATGGGTCACAAATGGAGTCCCACCAGGTAATTAAGAACATTAAATCTTTAAACTTGATAAGCACTAGCACACGTTTTAATACGTATAAATCCCAGCCTGTCATGCTGCTTTATACGATAGAAAATAGAAAAAATTTGCAATGTGTGATTGTACTGCAGAAACTCTTTTTCAAAGAATAGTTGCAACTCTAACAATAACAGTGAATAGAAATAAAAATGTAACATAAAAAAGCCTATTTGAAATAGGCATAGAATACACATCTACAACATAGTCTTACCCTACTCTTTGAACAGGTGCCTCTCTGTTGTGATTGGACGCAGTCACCAAATCTGTAGCCTTTTGCAACTGAATAGGGATTTTTCTAAGCTACAGTTCTCTCCAGCATACTGACAGGGGCTTTGGATTTTTGCTGTTTACACAGAGAAAATGTGGTTGTCAAATACAAACACAGGTATAGCAAAAGAATGTCTTAGACAAAATGCTGTGCTCAGATGTCAGTGCAAGAGAGCTGTAGATTTGTATAGAGTGTTTGTCCAAAAAGCCCAACCATGTCATACTGCTGCTTATTAAAAAAAAAAAATAAAATTACTGTGTTATATCTAGGCTCCAGCTTTCCATTCACTTCTAGACAGAAAGTTATATTAAGTCAATAGTGTTGCTGTTTTAAAAAAACACAATGTGTTTCCTAAGGAAGAGCAATCGCATTGTTGGGCTTTGGATTGCACTGTCACAGCTTCCTGAACTTACTGTCTCCAGTTGTGTCAAGTCCCTCTACAGAGTGATGTTCAATAACGCTTAGCGCCCAGACTGAAGGCTGAAATATGTCCGGGAATTCACTAAACACCATAGACATCATAAGCTGACACAGGCAATATCTTTCTTCCCCTCCCCAAATTGCTGGCATATTGAGAAAAATAAGTGGGTCTTATTAACACAGAAGGAAGCTTCTGTGTTTCTTCACTTCCTTTCTACTTCATTGTTGAATTTGCGTGACATTAGGGTTAAACAAATATGTATAAAGGACAGTGTAACTGCAGTGACAATAAACTTGATCCTGCAGGTAAGTAGGGAATCATGCACACCATTTTTCTCATGTAGGATGCAAAAGGCTTGAACATACTCACTGATGAATTCCATATAACTTTTATAAATGTAGATTGCGTAACTGTATTTAAATGTAGGTATTTTCAGTGTAAGTTAGTATATAATAAGAGTCAAATATTTGTGCAGGTTTTGGAAAAGAACTTTTTGAGTCTGATTTGGACAGAATAATGGAGCATATTGAGGCTGCTATGGAAATGGTCCCAGTTCTGAAAAATGCAGACATCATAAACACAATTGCGGGTCCTATCACCTATTCTCCAGACATTCTTCCTATGGTGGGACCACATCAAGGTGCCAGAAATTACTGGGTAGCTATTGGTTTTGGGTGAGTAAATCCTTCATGGCAACTTTTGTCTGTCATATTGTTAAAATGGCAGTCAGCTCAAGCTTTGCAAATTTTTATGGGTTTGGGGGTTGTTTTGCACGTATTTTATGTAAAATGTAACTGGAAATAGTCTTAATTACCACTACCTACATAATACAAGCTTTCTCTTTCTTCTTCATAACTCTCCCTATTTTTTTCAATTTGTTTCCTCCTTTTAGTCTGGAGGCCAATATCTGTGACACTTCATGAAGCAGCAAGAAATGGGTAGCACTTGGTACTCTCTGTGCAGCAAGTTAGAGTCATAAAAGTGCTGGGCTTTACAATACACTTTCCAGTTCATTTTATGTATTGCTTTAAATTACATTGTGTTCAACAATTGTTTGGCGTATGTGGAAACTGGTGTCACTGAAGTTGTGGCAAGAATGATTGATACAGGGAGAACTTCTAATGGGAGGTATTAACTTTCAGGTGAAGAGTGGAAGGCACACTAAGCAGAAGGCACTGCCAGCATACGGGGTGACTGACTAGGGATATGAACATAGTCATGGTGCTGAGTGTTGAAGGTTGAGCTGAGAAATGATGTTACTGAATGTTGGAGTAAACCAAATGAGGGCAGCATGACAACAGGAATGGGTGTTTTACTGGTGTCATTTGTTCTCTCCTGCCCATTATGATATTTTCTTTGAATGTGGCTTACATCTTGTATACCCTGGCCCTACTGAAGTCAGTGGTAAAACTCTGACTTCTCTTTAATTGTCTTAGTTTCACCATTGATTCAAGATGGATAGAATGAACTGAATACAACTCCAGGCACATGTTATTGAACACATTCTGTTTACATTGTTTTTCCAATTGCCTAACTTGCTGTTCAAAATCCAGCTCAGCTTTTTCCAGTTTTCTTTCGGTCCAAACCAAATAAACCGTCAGATCATAAGATAAGGCAGTACTACTAACGTACTTCCCGAGGCCCTCAAAATAAAAAGGTTTGGTAATTTTGCAATGATTCATTGTGAAAGGTATTCACCTTTGCTGCTTGCATTTAAAAAAAAAATATTGTTATCTTTTAGTAACATTTGCAGAACTTATAGTTACAAAAGTGGTTTGCCTAGTCCTTGTTCACCAAAAAGACTGTTTAAGTTCATTACTGTGCTGACAGACTTTGGAGCCTGTTTTCCTTCATTGATGTCAATGGGAGCAGAATCAAAGTTCCATATAGGAATAACTGAAGAACCAGTGTTACATGTTTAAGTTTCTTTAAACAACTTATTTCAGGAATTTGATTAATCTCTAAGTGTTTAGACACAGGTTGCAATTATGTTGCTGTCATTGGATTGCTTTGTCTGCTTTTCAGGGACTTTTGACTCTGTTCTACGCTTCTGGGTCACTGCAGTGTTTCTACCAGTGTTGTAATTTTTTGTGTGCATTAGCAAATCCTTATCTCATAGTCAACTAGCAGGGACATTGTGACAGAGGACTTAGTGCTGTTAGTTTAGAGGATTTTTATTATCTAAAATTAGCAGCTTGCTAGGCATTTTAATGTGCAAAGAAGTTAAGTATAGTTAGCAGAACTTGTAGCACTGTTTATTATTAAGGTTGCTCAATGCTTCCCATTTAAGACTGTTTTCAGTTACTTATAGCTTTGAAAATGTTGACAAGAGTAGGCTAGAATTGTATTCAGAAAAGCTTCAGTCAAAGCAGTGTAACCATTCCAAAGAACGAGATTTGTGGAAGGTATGTTTTTTTGCTGTGTTAAGTAAGGTTTTGGGGGTGAATCATAGAATCGTTTACGTTGAAAAAGACCTTTAAGATCATCAAGTCCAACCATTAACCTAACACTGCCAAGTCCACCACTAAACCATGTCCCTAAGTGCCACATCTACGTGTCTTTTAAATACCTCCAGGAATGGTGACCCAACCACTTCCCTGGGCAGCCTGTTCCCATGCTTGACAACCCTGTCAGTGAAGAAACTTTTCTCAATATCCAATCTAAACCTTCCCTGGCACAATTTGAGGCTGTTTCCTCTTGTCCTATCACCTGTTACTTGGGAGAGGAGACCAACACCTACCTCTCTACAGCCTCCTTTCAGGTAGTTGTAGAGAGTGATAAGGTCTCCCCTCAGCCTCCTTTTCTCCAGGCTAAACAACCCCAGTTCCCTCAGCCGCTCCTCATAGGACTTGTGCTCTAGGCCTCTCACCAGCTTCATTGCCCTTCTTTGGACGCACAAGTCTTTCTTTTGAAAAGCTCTAATTTCCCCATTTTCTGAGAATGAACTGCACATTTGGCAGAAGTGACCTTTCTCCTAAAGATACGCTTTTCTGCATTTTTCTTCACAAAATCTATCCATGAGGCCCATTCATGAGCCTTTATAAACATTACAGCTCATAAACACTTAATAGAGACTCACTAAATCTTGCACTAAGATTCCTGCATTCTATCTACAGTAGTATTCCACAGCCAGAGACTGAACAGGAGTTTCCCTGCAGAAATAGGATAGAAAAATGGCTAAACCTGAGACAAAGACACTAGAAAAGGCACCATGGTGTGCAAGGACCCAGATTTCCTAGGAAAAAGGAGTGGAATGAGTCAAAAGTTGGTGAGAAGCAAGGACTCATAAACAAGTAAGATGCAAGAATAGGACAGAGACAATGGGGAAGATAATCTGGCAGGAATTGAAAGGAGAGAAGAAAAACAGAGAAGGGCAGTTTGTGTTCATTAAGGAAATTTCCTCTAAATCTTCATATGAAGACTGAAATTCCTTAACTGTACCACTCTTTACAGCTACTTGTAACATCCCATCCCTGCAAAGCATGTGTTTCATTCTTGTGTAGCAGAACTGCAGTGGTATGTTAATACAATCAGCTCTCCATTATCTGAGGTAATGAGAAATCTGGGCACCCTGCTCAATTTAAAATCTCTGATAACGTAGGCCCAGCTAGGAGCACAAAAATCAACTGATTGCACAGAGTCAGTGCTGCAAAGCTCTTCAGAGTGCGCATAAACCAGTCGGCCCTCGTGCAGTGCTGTACCTGTAGTAGCCACTCCACATCACAGGGCTGTCTTGGCCCCAGGGTTACCTTGCCATCAGCTCAGCAGTCTTCAGCTGAAGCTAAAAAACTTCATTGTATTTGGTCTGTTGCCACCCACAGTCATGCAGTGGTCTCTGTGCTGTGTTCCCCCGTGCTTTTGGCTGCAGTGAGTGGTGCAGGGAGACTTAAGCTGTCTAAAACTTCTTCTGGAGATGTTCTTGACGACATCGTAGCCATGGTCACAAAACTTATACCCATGAATAACTAAGAGTTGCCTAATTAAATTAACTCCACTGATGGCTAGCTCTTCTGTAGTACTTGCAGAGTGGCAGTTTACAAGCACTCATCCTTGCTGCACCAACTGCAGTGATACGAGCTTGTGCTGAGATTCTGAATATTTATGCTGAACAGCCTAAAGGAGTGTGTTTGGCAGCATTACGTCATGTACTCAACTGTTTGATATTTCTGTTTTATTTAAATAAATACATTACAGATAAACGCCCACTATATCAAAGTAATATGAATATTATGAAGTTGGGCATTCTACAGTTAGGAAGTGTCAGAACTAAGTTGTCTGTGTAATCTGAATTCATTCTTCTTATGCATATGCATTAGAATTAAATGATTACATCCTTTTTTTTCCCACAAGATCCTTGCCTATTTAACTGAGGGCATGGAATTCAGAATGCAAAGTTGACGAACAGCAATTCAATTTTGTTTTAGCTTCGCTATTCAGTGTAAGTGTTTGTGATTTAATTGCTGCATGCTAATCTAAACTTGGCTTTGGACAGACTTACTATTTCTTCAAGGATTTTTCTGTTGTGCTCATTGAAGCATTTCACAAATAATTAAGAATTTATTTGCACATATTCCCTAGACAGGAGGCTATTTTAACACTTTTTTTTTTTTAGACATGGCAAACTAATTCACAGAGGTATTAAATAAAAAGTTTTAAGTCATTCAGTATTAATAATTATTTGTCATTAAATGTTTTGATGTCAAATCTGAGGTGCCTATAATTCAGCATTACACAGTACTGTTTGGTCATATGTAGACTGAGTAGCAACATTGCACATATTGCAGCACAACAAAGATCCTTGTCCCCAGTTCTCCACTTCAAGTACCTTGCAGGAGCACATTTCACACACAGCTTTTTCCCTATGGATGTCAAGATGTCAAGCAGTTTGAAAGTTAGAATTATGTACAAAATGTTTAAGTAAGGAAACCTTAAATCTGTCACTTCGTAACTTTTGAACATCTACCTTTGCTGTCTGGTGTGGTTCCTTTAATGCAGGTTTCTAACAAGGGATCTCCTCTACAGTCTGTTCCTTCACATACTTACTATATAGAAACAGGACAGGCTTTTGCTACAGACTGGTAGCAGAAAATTTCTACATGTTTATTTTGCTAGCATAAGCTTTCTGGAACCAGTTCTCTTTGTAGTTGTAGCGGAGAACAGAGAAGGTAAATCAAGTGAGAAAAAGCAGCTTTCAACTCTGGCACCATTGCAAACAAGTCTTCTAGTTTTATCTGCAGTTCCTCTATATTCCCTGATTCTTTAAAGCTGTCTCGGTAGTGTTGTCTCCTGACTTTTGCTGCTGTTGCTCTTGTCACTGTAATGTCAATATTCACTGTAGCTGCTAGAATGTCTCAGTCTGGTTTTCAAATCTGAGTCTAGTTTAATCAAATCTGATTGAAAAAGAGGAGGTATTCTACGAGTAGAAAGTGTATTTAATGGATATCAGAAATTTGAGAGCTTTCTTTAGTATTAATTGTTGAAGAGTACTAATGTCCCCGGAAAAGATGGTTAAATTCTGAACTTTTTAGAGAAGGAAAGAACTTGCTGTAATCTAAAGCACCACAAATGCTGTACATTAGCAATGGAGTTTTGCTGCTACCAATGGGGCAGTAGAAATATCTGTCAATAAAGCATGTAAACTTGGAAAACAAGACAAAATAGAACAAACAAACAAAAACAATCAGAGTGAAAATTTAGAATACTTTAAGGGATGTATTAGTAGTATATGCTGGTACTGATTTTTAAAAATAAACAAACAAAGTCTTGGCACTACAGGACTTTTTCCTGTTTTTAAGGTATGGCATTATACATGCTGGTGGCATAGGAAAGTACCTCAGTGACTGGATCCTTGAGAGGGAACCTCCATTTGACCTGATAGAATTAGATCCCAACCGGTATGGAAAGTGGACCACCACAGAATACACAGCAGCCAAAGCAAGAGAATCTTATGGTTTTAATAACATTGGTAAGTAGGTATTGTTTTAAATACATTTATATCCTAAAAATGGGTTCCAACAAAGCCTGCCTCTAGATTTCTCTGTTTATATATATGTATTAATATATATTCTATCTCGGTGATGTACAGTATTTAGTATGCCATGGTTTTTGGTTTGTTTTGGTTTTTTTTCCCCTCTAGTTGGTTACCCTAAAGAAGAAAGATTTGCTGGGAGACCAACAGAGAGAACCAGTGGGCTGTATGATTTGTTGAAATCAAAATGTTCAATGGGCTTTCATGCAGGATGGGAGCAACCTCATTGGTTCTACAAACCTGGAGATGAGACTGGATACAAGTAAATAAAAGATTACCTTCCCCCCTGTCCCCAATAAATTATCATGACATCAAGGGCAAGTTGAGTTAAATGTCATAAGAAGCATACATTTATCATTCATTTCAGCTAAAGGTGTCTGTTAGGTAGATCTTCCATTTTTATTTTTTCTATAGTTTAGAATCCATTTCATTCTGATAATGCAGACATTTCAAAACACACATTGAAGTATCCTGTAACTCTTATAGGTATGGGGTATCAGAGAGCAGCCTAACTCAAGGAAAAGATTAGAGAACAGTTTGTTCAATACAAATTTGTGGTTTTCTCCCTTTCTTATTATTTGATCAGCAGCACAGTATAATGTTTTCATGAAAAAGCTGATTACTTTCTGTATAATTCTGAGGAAAGGAGAAGACCAATCCTCCTTTCTTTTTTTTTTTTTTTTTTTTTCTCCTGTGCCTGCCTACCTAGTTACCTGCTTGCATCAGGGAGCATCCAGCAAATAAATGTTTTCCACAGGGATACTGGAGTCCCAATCTAAATGACACTCATAAAGGAATAAAGAGACACACTCTGCTGTTCAGAAATAATGCCTTTGACACCTTAAACTCAAATAAATGATTCAGCAACAAAGTATGCTGTAAATTTACACATGACAGACTACTACTTCTTCTAACATTTGAACAGTTCACAGTTTATTGTACAAAATGGTTGATAAAATATCAACCCATATTTTTCTCTGTTGTTAAAGGATTTTAATAATTAAGCTATGTTAGACCAAGGAAAATATTGGGTAAGCTACCTACAATTAGGAAAGTCTATCTCTTTTGAATGATTATTAAACTGAAGAAACTGAAGACTACGTTTTGCTGAAAAGAGCACAAAATTTCCAAATTGTGTTTTATGTGTGTAAATGCTCTGTTTCAGACCCAGTTTTCGGCGCACAAATTGGTTTGGCCCTGTGGGTCGTGAGTATAAACAGGTTATGGAAAAAGTCGGTGTGATTGACCTGTCACCATTTGGCAAGTTTAAAGTAAAAGGCACAGATTCTGTTAAGCTGCTGGATCATCTATTTGCAAATGTTGTTCCAAAGGTAAATGGGACAGTGATAACTGTTTGAATGTAGGATTTAGACAAAGAAGATCTGTTTCAGAAATGGAAAATGAAGCATAATATTATTGCCATATCTTTTAGATACCAAACACTCGGATCCTGTGTCAGGAGATATATTTCACCCAGTTAAGAGCACGGACAGTGGAGTTTATACTAGAGTAGCCGCACGTAGAAGCACCTTTTGGCACAAATCATTGAATCATAGAGGGGTTGAGGTTGGAAGGGACCTCTGGAGGTCACCTTGTCCAACCCCCTGTTCAAGCAGGTTACCTGGAGCTCATTACCCAGGACTATGTCCAGATGGCTTTTAAATATCTACAAGGATGGAGACTCCGTCAACTCTCTGGGCAACCTGTACCTATGCTCAGTCACATTTACAGTAAAAAAGTGTTTCCTTGAAACACAGGATTTCTGTGCTTCAAATATTTGTCTAAAGAAGTCTAAGTGAATCTCACCTGGAATTCTTTTACAGTAGTACTAGAAAAGCTTGTCAGCTGCCTGCCTAGAACTGCGCTGTACTGTGGCAGCTTCAGGCAGCAGAAGAGAGCAGTGGAAGGTGCTCTTGCCTGACCAAAGCTGGATGTTGTATTCTACCTGGATGCCCAAGGGAACAGTTTTGTTGGTTTTTTCTTTTTAAATGTGACCCATGCTTATTTTCCATCCCCCTCATACTGACTCTGTTTTACAGCTGGCTGCCTGAAGCAGGCAGGGTTGCAAATATTCAGGATATTCAGCTTTCAGCTCACACCTGTCCTTTCTCCACAAGTGTGGCTGCTCACAGATCCTCAGAATATGATCCTGTTTTCAAAAATGGCACACTGAGACAAACTACCCCAGGTTTCTTATTCTTGGTCCTCAGTAGTACTCTGTGAGTCCCTTTATCTTCCTACTTTGTCAACCACTCTCATCTAGTGTTTTTATCTTCAGAGATACAGCTCCAGCAAGCAGATTGTTCCTTTCCGAAGTACTACAGCCGTGGGATTTGCTCATTTCAGCACAGAATTTCATTAAGTTTTTGCTGTAGGTGATGGTTTTAGCTGCTTCAGACACCAGAGGCAGGAAACATGGGGAAACAGTAGGTACACTGAGAAGTTATGAAGGTAGATAACTTCTGAGAGGTCAGAGCCAATTGAATGGGAAGGCTGTACACAAGAATGGTGTCCTATAGGTTTAGGAGAAAGACGAACCTGAATTGCCATGTAGTCATATTTTTTACTGTATTAATTTTGTGATAGCAATGTAGCATTAAAAGTTTGTCTTCTTTCTAGCTTCGGTTAGAGGTGGGGTAATTCTGTCATCAGTGGGCATGGATAATGCTGAATACATTTATGTGGTGAGGGGAAAGCAAGATTAAACAGGAAATTATGAGAACAAAGCGAGTGCTTTCTATGGAGTTTAATCAGTGTTGCTAAGGGGAAAAAGAAAGATAGACAGCAAAACAGAACAAACAGTTTATGAGTCCACTTAAATATGCAGCATTCGCAACAGTTGGTTATTTAAGCTGCCTGATTTTTGGTACCATTCATGCTTGTCTGCATCATAAAATAATTCAATGAAGTTACTGGAGTTATATTTGTATTACAACCAGGTTGAGTATAACTACCATCAGATTCTGAAAATTCAATTATGTGCCTGTGATATGCCAGTAACTATATCAATGTAATATGACCTTGCAAAAGAATGTTAATATCAGCAATATTTTTCCTTTTTCCATTCATTGGCTGGAATCTGGGCACTGACTGGGTGATTGACAAGGTTCTTATGAAAGTAGAATGAAATAAGAGAGATTAAATTCTGCCTCTGGAACCAGACCAGCACAACAGCTATGGCACATGCATATTTCTGTTTGTATGGGTGATATCTGTACGAACATGTATATGTTTTATGGCCACAGCTAAGTAACTGTTATTTGAAATTTTGCCTCTAGAGATCACATTTTTACACAGAACCCCATTCAAATGTACAGAGATATAGATTCATAGTCAGCAACTACATAAAATATAAAAGCATACATAAATAAAGGCCACAAAAGCATAAGCCAGGTCAGTATTTCTTTCTTTAAAGTAAGGGGCAAAGTAGTGTTATCCTTTTGGGATCTGAAAGCCTTATTCACAAGATTGAAAAAGAATATTTATGTCAATAACACAGAATTTTGTATTCTGATGATCAGAGAACAAACTAGAATTGATTGAATTTGCATTGAAAATGCATTCTTAAATCAAATGTAGCTTAAGAACACCTTGTGTAATACACAATTAACAAATATTTATAAACCCCCTGATTTACCTAATTTTAAAAATTTCATTTTTTTCTGTGAAGAAAAATGCAAAATTTCCACTGTAAAGCTCAAGTTTGGCCAATTGTGTATCTGTCTGCTCCTATTATGGCATAGCAGAACAAATATAAAAATGTTGTTCTTTCAAGTAAAGACATATTTCCATATACTTCCATATACTTCATAATGTTTAAGAATTCAAAGGTTTTATTTTGCATTCTTAATAATTGCAAATTTTACTCTGTAGGTTGGTTCCACAAACATAAGCCATATGTTAACACCGAGAGGTAAAGTTTATGCTGAGCTAACAGTCTCTCAACTGTATCCTGGAGAATTTATGCTTGTAACTGGCTCGGGGTCAGAACTCCATGATCTGAGGTTAGTTTATTTTTGATACAGTAAGTACACAGTGATATACAGTCACATTAATATAGAAACCTTTCTACTAAGTGCCAGATTCTTAATTATTACCCAACAAACCTTTTGCTAGGTTCACGAGAATTCTACTTATTTATTGATTTTGGTTTCTTAGAAGCTTGGTGAGTTGAATCCTGCACTATAAGTAGGTGCATATTGGATTATTGTTGGTGTAAAAAGATGGAGAATTTACTGATAGTTATGTAATATACTTTAACAGAGCTAGGTCTTGTTTGTTGTTGAATCTGTTTGTGTTTGGCATTGTATCATGGAATACAGCACCGTTGTTCCTTTCTAGTGTTTTCTCTTACGCAAAAAAGAAAATTGGCTTTAAATGTGGATGACCCCACAGGCACTGATATGGCCAATACAGATGGGTAGTGCAGTCTTCCTGATACTGTGGTAATGATGTCTTCTACTTTGGGCTCACAAAGTGAGACATCAGAAAGAAAGAAGGTAGAAGCAGTTGTAGGATGTCTTCATTAAAATGGTTTTCATAGATGAGCATTAGAAGTGACATTTCTAGTGCTATAAGTGGTTGTACATACTAAGAAAAAAATTTTTTCTTACTGGAGATTGCTGACAAATCAGTTATTCAAAATGACTCAACACATAAAAGACTGAAATTTGCTACCCCAACACACAATGAATAATGTACTGTTTCATACCAGTCCCATGGGAATCAGGAGGACCATTGGCACATTCAGAAACCAAATGGCAGAACCAGACCTAATGCATTTACTTCTGCAGAATTTCAGCAGTCCTGTTTGGTACTCCCCTGTGCTTGAGATCTTTTAACACTGCTTAACAAAGTAGTAATTTGTAAGATTTTTAAATATACTCCTTTCAATTATTTTGTGAGCTTCCTGAAAGACAATACCCAGCTGATGTTTTTCATTAAATCAAAACTCAAAACTGAACTTCCTGCCAATATTTTAAATACTGTATTCAGGAAGGAACAAGCCTGGTTGTACATTTCTGTTGACAGAGGAATTTATTTTGAGATTTCTTACGTTCATTGTGTTTATTGCTTAGTCTTTTTGTATGTTGACTTTTTATTAACCCATTCTGGATCCAAAGGCAAATCTGTGTTCAGTTCTAGGAGATCACTTCTTTCTCTTATCTTGAAAATACTGTTCTATGCATTTAAATTATCTCCTTTCCTGGCTGTATCGCAGATGCCTGTGTTGCTACACCAGTATCTCACCAGAAAACACTGTTTAACGTTAACGATGGATTTTGACTATCTAGTGTAAAACATACTTCCATTGTTTTTAAGAAGGTGCGGGACTGGGAGCTGCTGGGGAGGCAAACACTAACAAAAAATTATTCCTTTTTAATCTTTATCTAAATAAGTTATTTTTCATAAAAAAATTAACATCACTGTTGTGTTTTACATACAGATGGATAGAAGAGGAAGTAACAAGAGGTGGATATAAAGTTGAAATAGAAAACATGACAGATGAGATGGGAGTACTTGGTGTAGCAGGTCCATATGCCCGACAGATCCTCCAGAAGCTGACAAATGAGGATCTCAGTGATGGGTCATTTAAGTTCCTCCAGTCTAGATGTTTGAAACTTTCTGATATTGCTGTTACTGCCATTAGGATATCGTACACAGGTAAGCAATAGAGAAAGCAGACTGTTAAGGAAAGAGGCAATAAGTAAAATAATAAGTGTAACTAAAATTATGTTGAAAAATAAATCTCATCATGTATTCATAAGCAATAGGTTAATCACATTTTATATATAAATGTATAAGGAAATGCGGTACATCATTGATTTTCAAATGTGATCTGGTCAGGGTCTGTGCTGAGTTTTCCGAGACCTTTTTCTCTAGAATACCCTGTAGAGTAAATATTTATTTTACAGAACAAAAGGCCAGTTCTGATAACCTCTGTGCTATTTGCTGCAAAACCAACGTCAAGAATTGTTTTTGGATTACCGTATATTAGTGTTTGTCAAGTGCCTTGAAAATGTAACGCTGTAATACTGAGTATTTGTTTTTCTCAATTACTTTTTATTTTTATTTATTTTTATGTCTGTCTCTACTGCAATGGACTGAATTCAGACCATTCTAAAGCAGCTGAAGTCCTTCTCTTTCTATTGTACTAAATATGATACAATATACGTGTTTTATGCTTATTTACACTCAGTTACATTTGCTGTTCACTTGCCAGGTTATCATCTGTTTATAATACCCTTAAGCTTCATCTCTCATTGTGACTTCACTACATGACCTTTTCTTTTCAGTTATTCTGATTTCCCCCCAAATGTCTGTTAACAGTTTAAATTAGAATAATAGTACCGCTGCTTAAGATCTAGGGCATAAATCATCTAAAGGTTCTTGCAGGGAATTAGACTTGATATATGACAGCAGAATTGAGCCTAGAATGTGAATTAACACTTGCAGCATTGATCCCCACTTTTTACCAAGAATAGGACTGTATTTATTAGGATTGTTTCATTATTGAGCTCATTAAACTGTTAATCTTGTTTGTCTAACAGGTGAATTGGGCTGGGAGCTCTATCATAGAAAAGAAGATTCTGTAGCTCTTTACAGTGCAATCATGGAAGCTGGCCAAAAAGAGGGAATTGACAACTTTGGAACATATGCTCTGAATGCTTTAAGGCTGGAAAAAGGTTTCCGAGCCTGGGGGGCAGAGGTCAGGAAATATAACTTCTTCATTATTCTTTCTGTTTATTTTCTTTATTTCATTATGACTGTACAGCTTTTAGTCAGAGCTAGCTCAGATAGTATTTGTTCCAGTTTCTCAGATTAGCATAAAAAGAAAATTTACCTTGAGCAGGAAAAGCTGCTATAATTCTGAACAGTGTCTTTTCTAAATAAAAATAACTAGTATACTCCATTGCACTGCTGGCAAAGAGACACTTATTTTGATTCACTGATGTTTTTACCTCTTGTGTATAACAAAATTATGAGGGTTTTGCTGAGCTCTGGTGTTTTGAAATCAAAGGTTTGGCTGATAGATTCTGAAAATGTTTTATTTCTGTAATAACTGTGTCACGAGAGGCCAATTATTCTTGCTTCATAATGTATTTGGAACTTTTTCATTTCCCATTAGCTTGTTTCTGCCGAATTTGCTCACTCACAATATAGAATTACTCAAGGGGCCTAGAGAATTTGGGGAAAATCAGTATAATTTCTGCTTACCTGAAATTTTTCCTAATTCCTTTGGAAAGGAGAGAACTCAGGAAGGCGAAATGGTGGGCATTTAGGGGTCCTTTTCATTTACCCAGTGATAATTACTTTCATTCTTGCTTCAAATGCTGCCTAACAAATCATTCCCCCTACACCTAATGGGAAGGTGGTAAATAAAATTGGCTTTGTATTTTATTTTCCTCTCCAGCTAAGGCATTCTGCTGTGTTGCAATTAATGTGCATACCTCAGTTATTTAGTCTTCTGTAGGTTCCATTCTGCTTTGATGAAAAGTCTTGTTTCTTACCAAAATGTGTGTTTGCTTTGCATATTGAAACTTAGATGAATGATTTACATATCTATACTTTATATTAGGCATGATAGTAGATATTCTGTTGAAATCATATATGGGAAGCATACAGTGTATTCAAATGGAAGTTGCACATATTTAATGTGGGACACATTGACCCAGGAGTAAATAGAAGGCTGCATGGAATAACTAAATAAATATCCCACCCCCCGACCCAAAAACTATGATAAACCATCATGTACAGATGGCGAATTTATTTTTTTTTAACAGATGAACTGTGACACTAATCCCTTGGAAGCTGGACTAGAATACTTCGTAAAGCTAAACAAGGTATGTCTTATTATTTTCAAGGTGTTCTGTTATGCCCAAAGTTATTCCTTTAAGTGTTTGAAAAGAGAAATGTAATTATCTGTAAAATAAAATAGGTTTAGAAAATGAACTGAGCAACTTTTTTTTCACTGTATATAATTACTTTATTAAGTACCGATTTGTTTTAAAAAAAAAGTGTCATATTTTTCCATGTTTCTTGCTAACAAAATTATACATTAGGTCAGGAAGTTGCAAATACTCAACATTGTCTACATAAAAAATAACTCTTTGTGATTTATTTTCGTAGAGGAATTTGAGTCATATGCTTCTGTAAACATATAGTGTCTATCTACAAGCTGAACAAGCGTGTTCATATTGTACAAACATTTTACTTGCTTATTCTTGTTAAAACAGTTGTCTGTAGGATCATTTTGCCTGGCTACCACTCTGGTACAGCAATTACTGAAAAAAAACAATAGATTTTTCAGAAGAACTGCTGACTGACAACTTGGATATGAGTCAAATATAAGTTAAATTAGTATCTTGGTTAAAAAATAATTACAGTTAGTTGCTCATACAATTTCTGAAGAGGTCCTCTGCTCATAACTTGTTTCTGCCTGATTTCAAGTTTAGAGAATGGGACTAGTTGAATTTATGCAGTAAAAATGAAACGATGTTATGCTATCTCCTTTTATCAGCATCTTCATTTTCTTATGTTTGTATTTCAGCAAATCAAACTCTGTTGTAGTCTAATAGATACAGAAATTGCTTGTAATTCTCTTTTCTGGTCCAAATGAAACCCAAACCAGGTGTTTTAACTCTGTCAAATAGAGGACCTTTCTGTGAAACCCAGTGAAATTGTTTCCTGTGCAGCTCTAAGGGCATCTGTTGCCACCAGTTAGCCCATCAACTCAAACAGCAGTTGCCTCCATGGTGGATGTGAAGTTTCTAATGTAAAACATCAGGTCCTATACATTTCAAGTTAGGTGCCCTCAATGAGGGGATACTTCTGACGTAATCTTTTGCCTCAGTTTTTCATCTGTAAAATAAAGTGCCAACACTTTTATGTAAGGGATATCAAGAAGAAAAAGTAATGCTTGTGAGACATTTCACCTTTACAATGATGTAATGTGATACAGGGACAAATTTTCATCTTATTTATATTCCTTTTATACCTGAAAGAGTAATAAATCAGATAATAAATGAGCCTTGGTATTTTTTGCCGTGTTATATAGAGGCACTGTGAAACTGATAAAAGGAATCTCAAACTTTTAATTTACCGCTCCAAATAAACAACAAATCTTAAACTTTGGGTAGGCAAGAATTATGGAGGCATGCTAAACCTAAAAAGGTGCTTTTATCTTTATGAGACAATTTCATTAACAGTAACAGGGATGAGCCCAGGAAGATGCTTTTCCTCTCCAACTGTTGAACTTATCTGTAGAGGTTAAAATCCTTCAGCCTGTGTAGGATTGATAAAACATTCATTTCTGTTTTGTCCTAATCTAACATCAGTGTGTGCTCTAGCATGAAATACAAGTTCTAAACTTGTTCTTGCCCAGCTATGGAGCTCATCCACTGGAAGGCAAGGTGCTCCCAGGGATGTCAATGGCAGTTCCTACATGTAGTGGAGTTACAGCTGCCTCTATTGGGTACTGTAATTTTGCCCTAATCAGAGAAAATGACACATGCAAGGGAAGTACAGAATCTTATGGAACAGGGTTACGTTGTATTTACTCATCAAGGACTTTCTCATCTTGAGGAGAGCATTAGCAGGATTACGGGAGAATGCAATGAAAAATGTTATTGTTACTAGTTTTTCTGTCCCCTTCCATTTGATACATCTGTTTGTTTTCTTTCTTTCTCTCTCTCTCTCCTTTTTTTTTTTTTTTTTTTTTTTTTATTATAAGCAGGAAAGCAGCCATAAGCAGGGAAAACTGTGGCTTGCCAAGATGCCCCTGCAGAACATGAGAAGGCACTAATGTGCATGAAGCACTTGATTCTTTTTCACTCCGCACACTTCTCTGCATGGTTGACATGCAGGGTTGGAACAGCTCTCTGGAGCAGATATTCACATTGTAGACGAATGGGCACGGAATGAATGTCCAGCATAGCTGCAGGATGTCAGTCTAAAACATTTGCGAGTTTTGCTGAATTAATGTGAAAAAGGAAATAATCGGTTTATTTATTGACTCAAATGAAGGCAGTTGTGACTGTATGTTGACACTGAAGAGGTACCTGAGCTAACTTAGATATTGGAAGCGGTCTGAACACTGTAACATGAAGCGCAATGTGGGATTACTTACTCTGCTCCTTGGCAGCTTGGGGCTGTGAGTCCCAGTTCCATGCCTCTGGTTTTGGTGTCCGTTTGGCATGGCATAGACCTCAGCATTCCTTAGAGGCCACCGTGACTGAAGACAAGCAAAACAGAATCATAGAATCATCATAGAATCATAGAATAGTTTGGGTTGGAAGGGACATTTAAAGGTCATCTAGTCCAACCCCTCACAGTAAGTAGTGACATCTTCAACTAGATCAGGTTGCCCAGAGCCCCGTCCAGCCTGACCTTGAATGTTTCCAGGGATGGGGCTTCTACCGCCTCTCCGGGCAACCTGTTCCAGTGCTTCACCACCCTCAGTGTAAAAAACTTCTTCCTTATATCTAGTCTAAATCTCCCCTCCTTTAGTTTAAAACCATTACCCCTTGTCCTATCACAACTGGCCCTGCTAAAAAGTTTTTCCCCGTCTTTCTTATAAGCCCTCTTTAAGTACTGAAAGGCTGCAATAAGGTCTCCCCGGAGCCTTCTCTTGTCCAAGTTGAACAACCCCAACTCTCTCAGCCTGTTTTCGTAGGAGAGGTGCTCCAGCCCTCTGATCATTTTCGTGGCCCTCCTCTGGACCCTCTCCAGCAGGTCCATGTCTTTCTTGTGCTGAGGACTCCAGAGCTGGATGCAGGACTCCAGGTGGGGTCTCACCAGAGCAGAGTAGAGGGGCAGAATCACCTCCCTCGACCTGCTGGCCACGCTTCTTTTGGTGCAGCCCAGGATACAGTTGGCTTTCTGGGCTGCGAGCCTACACTGCCAGGTCATGTCCAGCTTTTCATGCACCAGTACCCCCAAGTCCTTCTCTCCAGGGCTGCTCTCAATCCCTACAACCCCCAGCCTGTACTGATACTGGGGGTTGCCCCGACCCAGGTGCAGGACCTTGCACTTGTCCTTGTTGAACCTCATGAGGTTTACATGGGCCCGCTTCTTGAGCTTGTCCAGGTCCCTCTGGATGGCATCCTGTCCCTCAGGTGTGTCCACTGCACCACTCGGCTTGGTGTTGTCCGCAACTTGCTGAGAGTGCGCTTGATGCCACTATCTATGTCATTGATGAAGATATTAAAGAGTACTGGTCCTAATACAGACCCTGAGGGACACTACTTGTCACCGACCTCCAACTGGATGTTGAGCCATTGACCACTACCCGCTGGATGCGACCATCCCACCAATTCCTCATCCACCCATCAAATCCATCTCTTTCCAATTTAGAGGGAAGGATGTTGTGGGGGACCGTGTCAAAGACCTTACAAAAGTCCAGATAGATGACATCCGTAGCTCTTCCCTTGTCCACTGATGTAGTCACTCCGTTGTAGAAGGCCACTAGGTTGGTCAGGCAAATATACTCTGTTATCATCTGCTCCTGTTGTTAAGGAAACTTTCCCCAAAAAAGGGAAAACGGGATACAAACTACAAGAACAGATACTTAAATGTTTGACATCTCGGTCTGTAGGGTTCCCGAGAGGGATTATTCCTTTAAGCATGCGCCCCCAACTGGGGAAAGTGCTGATTTCTGTTTAAGTTAAAACCAAAATGCACTGTTTAGTGCTTCTTACCGTGCAACAAGCAGCTGAACTAGCTCACAAAATGGGCAAAAAGACTTCAGCATAAGTGAATTTCGAGTGGTAAGTCATGGAAAATGTAAAGTTTCTAAACAGATTAAAGTGAATGAACAACCAAATATCAATGAAGGTAATACAATCAAAAAGTATTTTAATTTCCATGAGAGAACATTCAAATACCTGGGGAATAAATATGAAGAGATGTAAATTCCTAATAAATTCCTGATATTTCTGTGTGTTTATGAAGTTTAGTGTATGCATCATCTTCAGGTACGTATAGACTGGTATTTTTTTGTGATGAGTAACAGGAAAAACTCTTAAAAGACTAAGGTGACAATTTTTTTTTTCCCCACAGTCTATGAAATTATAGCATGAGAATAAGTAAACCTGTTTCCTCAGGATTTGTGTGGCAACTTTCATTTTATCAGTGAGGCTGAAGAGATGATATTGTTCTAGGCGGTTTCCTCTAGACTCTGCTTGATACTACTTTTTTCCATAATGTTGGTGTTAGTTACTTCCTTGCACAGATGAGCAGGATGGGCTGTGATTAAACCAAAGTGAAGGGACAGTAACAGAATTAATTTCTAATTTAGAGTCATTGTCTTCATAACTTCACAACAAAATCTGTGTGTTTTAGGGATGGGATTTTTTTTAATACCTGTTGTCTTTCTTTTGTTTGTTCAATGGTCTTATATTTAGTAAGCTAGGTAAGTTGTTAGATAGCCTCATTCACTACTACTTTCATCTCATGAATAAGCACTCTGCTACTAAATATTCAATAGAGTCCTAATGGTCTTCGTGGCAGGAAATTCACAGCATATCTTTAAAGAAGAAAAAGTTTCAATTCTTTTTGCTGCACATCCCAGAATATTGTTTTAGTTCTGCTGCACATTTGAACTTCATCAGGTTCAAGGGGTCAAAGATATAGTGTATCACCTCTGAATACTTTCTGGTTTTCAACCCCTGATTTAAATGTAATGGATTTTTCAAATATTACCATAGAAAAAGATAAGCAATCACCAGACATTAATTTATTCCAGACCTTTGTTCTATGGCAGAATCAACTACATCTGTGTTTAGCTTGCCATGTGTGAAATTACAAAGACCTCTCAGTCCTGAAGCTCCCACAGTCTCCCTGGGTAGTCTGTTCTAATGATTCGCTATCCTCATGTTAGAAAATGTTTTCTTGCTAGACTTTAAACTTATCACTGATTATTATGTTCACTATTGTCATACAGAAAAAAATATTTCCTTATTTCAGAAGCTGCCTGCTAGTATGAGCCTTTTCAGTGTTCTGAACTGGTTGATTATTTTTAGCTAATTCAATATTCTTAAAACAGCCTATTTGTCTCCTGAGCATAATGGATCAGAAGTGCCAATAAAACTTAATATGAAAGTGAAACCCCTCCATGTCAATCTGGGGAGCTCACAGAAATTAACTCTTTCAGAAGGGTTTTCCCTGTGAATCCAATAGTGCCAACAGTCATCAAGACCGTACAGCTACAAGTCCGTAGTTAACCGTTTGTAGGTTTGCGACTTGTTTTGCTATATCCAAGACTGCCATCTCCTGGGCACTCCCTCTGCAGCAACAGCTCACTGACATTAGGGAAGAGAATGCGGTAGGTGATGAGGTAGCCCCCTTGGATGAGGTGGTCCCTTTGGGACTCTGCTCTATTGTGCTCTTCCAGGCCAGGATCTGAGTGCTTAGCTAAGATTTAGTGTTTGTTTCCATTAGGAGGAAATACTCTTAGCAGAGACAGTGTTTCTTTGTTGCAGCCCTGTTTATTTACTGGGGCAGTTTCTTTGTTCTCCATTCCAAGTTTTTTTTCCAGATTATACAATGCGCAGAATCTCTCTCCCTTCACTTTATCTTAGGTCTACGCTATCAGCACTTTTTTTCACCTTCTTCATTTTCTACTCCCTTCCCTGTCTGCTTCTCTCTATTTGTGTCTTATGTCCACCAACCCTACTCAGTCACTGCCTGCATTTCAATGTCAAAAAATGCCTTTTAGACTACAAGCCCTACCTCATCTTCTGACTTTGGCAGTGGTGTCTTTTACTATTGCACCTATTAGACACATGAGAATTTAATTGCTTCCTTATTCATTATGAAAAGAAGTTGTGTCATGCCCAGCTATTTCACACAGATCTGTGAATGACTGTAAATCAAATACACAGTCCTTGTGTGTTGACCTAACCTCCAGTATAACTACACATAAGTTATCTCATGGGAAACTAGGATGAGCAGTTGTAAGACTGTGCCTCCACCCTTTTATTCCTTTGGTAGCAGTTTAATCTTATAGGTTCATGCCTTTCTCTTTCCAGTCATTTGTTTCCCTCTTGTTCACTCTGCCAGAACTGCCCCTCAGTTGTGTCAGTCCAACTCATTGTGCTACCATGGTCTAAAGTGATACGTCCTGATTTATTAAAGCACAAAATGATAAATCTTTTTAGGGAAAAGGCTTTTTTTCATCATTTCACAGATGCAGTTTTGAGAAAGAACACAAAAAATGTTGAACTGACATGTTTAATATCTTTATCCATGATGTGGATGAGTGGATCGAGTGCACCCTCAGTAAGTTTGCAGATGACACCAAGTTGGGAAGGAGTGTTGATCTGCTTGAGGGTAGGAAGGCGCTACAGAGGGATCTGGACAGGCTGGATCAGTGGGCCAAGACCAATTGTATGAGGTTCAACAAGGCCAAGTGCCGGGTCCTGCACTTGGGTCACAACAACCCCAGGCAACGCTACAGGCTTGGGGAGGAGTGGCTGGAAAGCTGCCCGGCGGAAAAGGACCTGGGGGTGTTGGTCGACAGCCGGCTGAATGTGAGCCAGCAGTGTGCCCAGGTGGCCAAGAAGGCCAACGGCATCCTGGCCTGTATCAGAAATAGTGTGGCCAGCAGGACTAGGGAGGTGATCGTCTCCCTGTACTCGGCCCTGGTGAGGCCGCACCTCGAATACTGTGTTCAGTTTTGGGCCCCTCACTACAAGAAAGACATTGAGGTGCTGGAGCATGTCCAGAGACGGGCAACGAAGCTGGGGAAGGGTCTAGAGCACAAGTCCTGTGAGGAGCGGCTGAGGGAACGGGGGCTTTTTAGCCTGGAGAAAAGGAGGCTGAGGGGAGACCTTATCACTCACTACAACTACCTGAAGGAAGGTTGTAGCGAGGTGGGTGTTGGTCTCTTCTCCCAAGTAACAAGTGATAGGACAAGAAGAAATGGCCTCAAGTTGCACCAGGGGAGGTTTAGATTGGATATTCCGAAAAATTTCTTCACCGACAGTATCAAGCACTGGAACAGGCTGCCCAGGGAAGTGGTTGAGTCACCATCCTTGAAGGTATTTAAAAGACATGTAGATGTGGCATTTAGGGACATGGTTTAGTGGTGGACTTGGCAGTGTCAGGTTAATGGTTGGACTCAATGATCTTAAGGGTCTTTTCCAACCTAAATAATTCTATGATTTAAATTGCAGAGATCATGCCCTCAGAAGGGGAACACTAGGAGAATTATCAGTCCTGCCGTGGGCCTCCAGGGGTCTGGCCACAAACACCACCAAGCACTAAATGAAGAGGGTGGGGAAAGTGGCAGAAAGGAAGATGTACATGCTGGCTCCGAGTCTCTGCAGCATTGCAGCATATGTACTCATTTATATCATCATCTGTGTAAAATGCTACTGTTCTGATCTGGTGACTACACTTTGATGACGTGGTGCGTAGTGCTGATAAGCAGCGGCACGAAATCAAATCCTTTCACTGCAGGGAGTCATGGCGAGTAGGGGTAACCAGGAAAGCAACCACTTGTAACCATTTGCTTATGTTTTCCACTTCTTAGATGATTTTTTTTTTCTTAAGCAATCACTGACTTTAAAATGGGAGCTGTGTTTGCAGTACAATAGCAAATGATTCATTTTTATCTTTTCACTTCTAAAATCCAGTATAGGGCATATAGGGCAGGTGTAGTGGGTGGAATGCCTGGCACTATCCAGGTCTGCTGGCAGCATTGCTCCAACTTGATGCTGGACAGGCCAACCCATAAGAGTTTCTGTAACTCCCCCTTATTGCCATTGTGCGCCCTTTCTTTGCTTTCTCCAACTTGCATCCCTCCTGTTCTGAGAGGAGTGACTACAGTAGCAGTCACTGACCCCACTCCATAACTTGGTATAAGGCTCTGTTTTGTGCCACCTCTGCTCCAGGCAAGAAAGGGAGGAGGAGGGAGAAGAAAGAGCACAGACTTTACTGAAGAAGGGATAAGGTGCCTGGGGGAAAGCGGAGGGATCTGAAAAAGGATGGAGTGACAGAAAGGTACTAGGTATTTGAGAGAGGGGAAGGGTACCCTCCCCCCCTGCTTTCACTCCCCATTTATTATGCCTATAACATATTTATTCAGTGTACTTTTCCACCTAAATCCTGTCCCCATCCAAATTAAAATTTAGAAGTGGAACCATATTCTATGGTTACTTCATTTGATGTCCAGAGAGTCGTAAAATAGAGTATTTATTCCATAACAGAGTACAAAACACATTAGAAAGAATCTACTATGATTTTGTTATCTGTATAAAAGGCACACTTAGGTTACTCGCAGCGTGTTTGTTGCGCCATCTAAAGGAATAAGCAAGCACTGAGCTAGGAATTTTGATCCAAAATAATTCAATAATTAATCAGTTGTTTGAATCATATCAATTTCTTAGAGCTGGCTGTGTACATACAAGAAGGGCTTAGGTAGATTGAATGAAAGGTGCAGTGAAGCAGGTGCCATATGTACTGACTGGCCACATCTCCCTTAGAAAACTGTTTGGTGTGGTGTAAACTGTAGCTTTGCTTTGCTGCAGAAAAAGAAACTTGTCAAATATTTGCTACCTGCAGAGGAAAACGATCTTCAGTTATCACCCTGGTGAGGGGGATATGATATCATTTGGAGTGTTACCCTGAAATTACTCAAGACCAACCAACTAAGAATAATTAATTTCAAAATATTGCATTGATGCTGTCTCCAGTGTGTTGTAATGTGATGGTTATAGCAGATCACAGCAGCTGGTGGTGCTGCCTTACTCAGTTGGGTGGCTTTGTGTACATAATTTGGCTGTATGCCCACAGTCATAAGTGGCATACCAAATAAATTACATTTCATTATTAAGAGATTTGCATATCTTTGCTGCTAGTTATTGTTGAATGGATATGACATTTTTCTTCCTACATACCTAGACTTTATTCTGCTAAACTGCACAATAAAAAAAAAAAAATTTGAAAGTTTTGTAGGTAATTTCTATTCCTTTGCTTCCCTTAAGCCACAAAAGATTTTTACAGAGGATTAGCATTAGGATCTGTATGCCATTGAAAGCCAAGCACACTTGAAACACAGTAAGTTAAACTTTCCAGGGTACATCACTGTGCCTAAAAAATCGCCTCATTGGTTACTGTCTCCTGAACTCTTTAAAAAAAAAAAAGTGGTTTTTATCTTGTGCTAGCAGACACATGGTAACTTACACAAGGTAAAAGCCTGATGAGGACAAGGGGAAGGCAAATATGTATGTCTGATATGTTAATAGATGAGATAACCAATGGGCTCCCTTTAGCTGTATGCGATTTGAAAATCTTAATTGATTTATCTTTGTGATATGATTTTCCATTGTAATCTGTATGTTAGGTAACACAAGTAAAAAGCACAACCCATCTTTTTCGGTTTTATCTGGTGAACTGCACTCAAAGAATATGAAGCTAAGCACTAGATATTGTCTTTATCTTTTATCTAAGAAGTGTTTTTATTTTATGTGAAAAACATTACATCTGCCAAAGCTTAATGCATTGGGAGCTCATGGCAAGATAATGGAAAGTTTTCTGTATTTTAGGTTTAGCTTATTAGGACTCTTCTTACTTTAAATAGTAAAAGTTTTACATTGTTACTACATGTCAAGTAATTATTTTTTAAAACTAAGAGACAGTAACAGCAGATTTAAATTTGATATTTGTTTGTGGTTGGAATTGTTTAGTGTTTTCCTTTGTTTCTATTATTTTTACTTTTTTTTTAGTATCTTTTACTGAATTACACTGTTTTGAATGGGATTTTTTCTTGCATTATATTTAGTGTGACAAGCGAAAACAAATAGAAGTAATACCCAAACTGACTATTTTTCTCCTAGAAACAGGAAGCAGTTGTTACCAAGAATAGCCAGACTGAGTTTGAATGAATCAGTTTCCAAAATGCTATTTTGATTGGAATGAACAGCCTTATGCACACACACTCATAAATAAAAAATGAATAATGGTGGAAATGTGCTCAGTGTACAATTGACATGGATACCCAAGAACTGTAAAATAAGAAGACTGAACTAGTCAGATTCATGTTGTTAGAATTTCTTAAGAAGTTGCTTTAAATGTTTAAAAAATGTATATATACACATATTTTTTGCAGTTGTACATCATATATACACATATATTTTCACACATACATTTTTGTCCATGTTCATATAGTGTTCATACATGTATGTGTGTTTATATATGTCCATCGTGATCGTCCCCCTGTACTCGGCCCTGGTGAGGCCGCACCTCGAATACTGTGTTCAGTTTGGGGCCCTCACTACAAGAAAGACATTGAGGTGCTGGAGCGTGTCCAGAGACGGGCAACGAAGCTGGGGAAGGGTCTAGAGCACAAGTCCTGTGAGGAGTGGCTGAGGGAACGGGGGCTTTTTAGGCTGGAGAAAAGGAGGCTGAGGGGAGACCTCATCACTCGCTCCAACTACCTGAAGGAAGGTTGTAGCGAGGTGGGTGTTGGTCTGTTCTCCCTAGTAACAGACGACAGGACCAGAGGAAATGGCCTCAAGTTGTGCCAGGGGAGGTTTAGATTGGATGTTTAGAAAAATTTCTTCACTGAGAGGGTTATCAGGCATTGGAACAGGCTGCCCAGGGACTTGGCAGTGTTAGGTTAACGGTTGGACTCAATGATCTTAAGGGTCTTTTCCAACCTAAATAATTCTATGATTCTATATCCATATATGTACACACATTTTGTGTAGAGTATGTGTATGTGTATCTATATATTTTTATGTTTGTGTATATTTTGCAGAGTTTGAATTCTGGGTTACCTCTTGGTTATTTTTCCAGGCCATGATTCAAAAAAGACAAGAATATTCCTAACCTTCAAGGAACATAAAATAACAAAGAATGAACTCAGTACATAAAATCCCCCAAATCCATCTCCAGTTAGCATAAGAACTATGTAGTGATTTATTTCAGGTGGCCCCAAACCAGGCCCGGTTAAAATTAATTGGATAAGAATTTAATTTTGTATTTGTAACCAATAGGCAAAGAATGATCCAGGGATACATAGATTCTAAAGCCTGCTAGCTGCTTGCTCTAATGGTTTCCATATCTAAAAGGTAATTAAGAAGTGGAAGTCAAAATTATTTTTGCTGTCAACCTCTAGGTTCCAGTAATTAGTATATTAACAGGAGTTAACTGTTATCTATACAGTTAATCTGTAAGCCACCCATAAAAGCAGTACACATCTGTTACCAGGTCATACCCAAGGCTCTGATTATGATTGCTGCATTAACCTTTATGGAAACTGTGTTTCCATTTCTAAATGAGGAATTCATACAGGTATAAATTAACCAGAAATCTTGAATTTAAAAAAAAAAACCAACCCACAACAACCCCAAATATGAAAACGATAAATGTTTTATAAGGCTTTCATCTCTCTACGTCTCTGCACTTACAAGTATATGAATACTTCAGAAAAAAAGGAGCCATGGTCTCACTACAGCAGTAGCTACATCAGTGCTGTGTGATACAGGATTCCCAAAGTCACAGATTACACTTCTTTCCTCTAGAAAACTTGATGGTGACTCAGCAGAGGAAAAGGGCACAGTAGAAGAACGCTGTCAGAAGCTGGTTCTGAGAGTCCTGTCTGTTGCCACTGTTATATACAATAAATACTGTCTTGTATACCCTTTAGGATTCAGAGACTCACTGATGGCTCCCCCTGTACTTGTCACATATTTATGCAGTCTGCTTATAGAAATATGAGAATCTGCTTGTACACTTTTAGGGAAGCTGAAAAAGGGAATTCCAAATGATAGTAGTATTGTTTAACTAACATGCTGCATTATCCCATAAAATGGTAGATATGGGAAAAAAACATACATACCTTAAAACAAGAATATGGAGCAAGCTGCTAGCTCTGCAGCCTGGCAGAGACGTCAAAGTGGAATAGTAACAAGATACCATCATGGTTGCTAATGGCATCAAAAAGGATGTGTGTCCACAGAGGAAGGCCAAGGCTTTAGGATTTGAGTATTGGTATTCCAGGTTTTCTAAAGAAACTGAAATGAAACACAGTCTTGTGGCTCACAACCTTAACTGGACAGACAGTCTTGTAACACACGTGTGACTACGTATGTATTTCTACTACATTTGGAATTATGGATATTAAAGGACTGAGATCTAGTAAAACTGATATACTCAATAAAGTTACCAAGATATAATGTACCAATATAAAAATACAAGATATGTGTCAAAAATTTGATTTAATCTATATTTCATACAGAATACTTAAGTGATAGGAAAACAAATGAAGATGAATTTAAACACTTGTATCTCTAAACTTTTTGCAGAACCTGAATAACCATGTATCATCATTATCTTCTGGTTTTTTCAGCCAGCAGACTTTACAGGAAAGCAAGCACTGAAGCAGATTAAAGAAAAGGGGCTCAAACGACGACTAGTATATCTCACCCTGGAAACAGATAATGTTGATCCAGAGGGAAATGAAAGTGTGTGGCATAATGGCAAGGTAAGGAATATAGATCATGTTACAAGAAACTAATGTTAATTCTCCATGACCAGAATCTAACTTCGAGTTTCAAGTGTGAATGCATTATTTTTGTTTTACTGGCACAGAACAATCTGAAGCTATGATAACCATTTTCTGATCTTCAAGCAGGAAGCAAAGACTAAGTACAGAGAAAATGTGAAATACCATCAAGTTACAGAAACTGGAGTTGGAACAGACTAAAGTATTGAGTCATCCGTTCTCTTCTCCTGCAAGTTCACCATTGTCCTAAAAACACTTTTGCTGTTCACTTAAAAGAAACAAAACAACAGCAAAGTTTAGGCCTCCACACTTCAGCACAGATTATGTGTTGAAACGCTCACTAGCAGTTAAATTATTGTACATAAAAAACATATGCATATGTTTGTTCTGGTGAAAATTTAATGGAACATGATAGGAATAGACTTTTTTCAAGGAGCAAAAACTTCCCAGTTTAAGGTGATGTCACCCACAGTAGGGAATATTATGAACTGCATGACGCACTTGAAACTTGCTTGATGTCTGAAGTGTATAAACCAAAACTAGTATATGAGACGTATAGTTAATTGGTTTGTTGGTTGCTTTTTTTAAGAAAACTTCACTGCATCTTGAAAATAAAGATAAATGTTTGTGCTTTTTTTTCAGGTTATTGGCAACACCACATCTGGAAGTTTCAGTTACAGTGCTCAGCAGAGTCTGGCTTTTGCATATGTTCCCATAGAACTCAGCAAAGTTGGACAGAAAATGGAAGTTGAACTTTTAGGAAAAAATTATCCAGCAACCATTGTACAAGAGCCACTGGTGCTAACTGAACCAACGAGAACGCGCCTTCAGAGAAAGGGTGAAAGTCCCAAAATATAAACACAGATGAGGATACAGCAAATTATGCAGTAGGAAATAGTCCCATTAATATGCATGAAATTAAGAGAATCAAACTATTCAGATTTACTAATTGCTAAACCCAAGATCGTCATTGCCATACATCAGTGAGAAGTTCAACAGTGTTACCCTCTTGCTTCCTTGTATGGGCTATTCACATTAGAGATCTGAGCACCGTTCATGAACCAGTACGCGCTCCCCCTTCTCAGTAGCACTCGTGAGCAGAAAGTGGCAGGGAATGAGTAGATCCTTGATTCAGCTTGCTCCCACATTGGCTGGCTGATCTGAATTAATGCAGAGGATCAAGTTGCTCTTGGTATTGGCCAGCAGCAAATTCTTCCTCCTCCTTGATACTCACAGTTCCTCCTTTTTCTGTCCTTAAGGTAAAGTAGCTTATCCTGGCTCCTTACAACATGACACTGCAAACTTACCATTAAAATAATATCACTAGTTCTGCACAGAAATGCTTCCTAAGGAATTGCAATCATGAAAAATAATAAAGGCAATATTAAAGGCAAACTGAGCTGTTAACATTTTTTCCCAATGTGTCACCCTGGCAGAAATTCTCACAGAAGATCAAAATCTAGTTCTTCTTAATGAAACTGTTATAGGAAGCCCATTCTTCATTATTTTATATGAATCGTCTGGTAGATTACATGTAATATTCTACAACACACAGGATGTTATTGCTCAATTTCTGAACAGAACTGAAAGTACTGTATCATGGATTTACGGTTCTAAATCTGAAGAGCTAGACTGACACCAGAGAACTTCTGTTCTTCCTTTTCCTGTTAATTATAGATTGAACAGCAGTAAGAGCCATATGTTGTTACACAGAAATATTAACAATGAAAAAATATAATTAAATCCTCAGCAGAGGAGCCTTATTCGGTGTTAAATATTTGATAACCCGAATAAGCAGGATTGGGATAATGTAAATGATGGGAACACACTAAATTATTAAAGCACTCCTCTGAATTCCATAATATGCTCAACAATTCTTTTGAATAACAACGTCACAATTTCCAACTTACTCCCCTTTAGGCTATAGATAAACCATAGATAAACCTTTTTGAAGTACATATGACTATGAATAATGTCCAAAATGTACTTACTCCAAAGGAGTTGGTGCCTCCAAATCTTCAGCAAAGAAGCAAACATATAAACAGAGTATACCAGGAGAAACACAATTTGAATAGTGAACACTTACTCTTGCTAAAGTAAGCTGACATTGCATTGTGCTGTTCTGAGTATCTTTTATGAAGCAGGCCAAAATAAAATATACAAGCTTTGGCAGGTTTGCATGTAGTACTATCTTGAGGGAAAATCCATTCAGAAGCTATTCTCTGTTACGCTTTCATAAGTGATTTAGTTCTACTTTGCTGAACCAATCAGAGGTGTTACTTTATCTAAAGGTGGCATTGTATGTAAGGCGGCAGTTAGCCACTATGTTTCCTTGAGAATTTAAGAAATCTAAAATACAACACAATGCAATATTGTTTTATTTAGACTATGGAAGAGGAGAGGAATTATTAGGAACGTTGTTTTGAATTTCAGTATTTCGCAAGAACATGCAAATTCACTAGACACTATGTCCTGGAGTGTACAGTAGCAGTTATCCTGAGACAGGCTCTCACATATACTTCCCTAACAAGCTTCGCTGTGCCCAAACTCTGTTTCAACGATGCCTTCCACATCCCAACCTGTGAGTTAGAATCAGGTTTGTAACTCCTTTTCCAGCTTGGAAGAAAGAAGTGCTATTCATTAACATGTCAATCAGATCGGTCTGACGGTGCAGAAGGGACAGGCTTTCTGCAGCAGGTAATGAATTACAGATGTAATTCCTACAGTCAAGTGAGCTCAGAAACTGTACCCTCCATGGGCTTGTACCGCATTTCCAGCTGTAACCTCCCAACCACTGATTCCTCCTTGTAGCTGATGCAGACAGCTACCTGTCTCGTTTTACAGTGTTGTATTATAGAAGCCCAAACACTGATTTCCTTGTGGGCTTCTCATTGACAGTTGTTGTCACCCAGCTATCACAAAAATCGAGCCTTGGCCAGTTAATTTTCATTTACTTTCAAGACTTAGGGGAGCAGGCAAAAACTCTGTCATGCTGCTTCTGGGACAAGGCAATGCAAAGTAAAGTTTCTTTCTTGCAGCCGACTTGTAAGACCAAAACAAGTCCCTGTTCATCACTGACCATAAATAAGACAAATGGAGTATCTCAGAGCTTGTTGCACTCTGTTACCTCTTAAGAATGGCTGTGCTTTCTGTTTAACAATGCATTCAGGAGCAGAGATACCTGAAGTAGTTTCAAGCAAGCATGGCTGAGTATTAGAAGCGCTGCAGCTATGATAGCCCTATGTCTGACAGGGCTTCCTCGTCACCGTAGCTTCTTTTTTACTGCTCTGGTACCCAAGTCAGCTTACTGAGTATTTATTAGGAGAGCTCAACATTGCAGCACTTCGCACAGCGTGGATAAACTAAACTGTAAGGCGATGAAGCTTTACAAATCATACCCGCAGAGAGGTTCACACTTATAAGTCAATCTTTCATAGCTATAAAATGAAAATGACTAAATGACGGGGAGGGCAGGGGGCGGATGTTCAGCAGCTTTCGTGGTTTCCTGTCACTGCTTCTGTTCATTATATGTTGTGATACGGTGTTGCATAAACTTGTAGTGTCAGGATACAGCAAGAGGAAGTGAATAGGAGCAAGAGTGTTTAAGTAGTACATCCATGTTTTAAGAGGGCTTCTAACCAATCAAACAGAAATACCAGGGTAGAAAGACTGGCAGGGACATCTTTTGAGTCTTCCGCAACCCCATTAGCTAACAGAGGGGAGACTTCTGTAATGAGGTGAAAAAATGACAGTTTGTCATCTAGGAAATTTTCTGAAATACTCAAATTTCTGTGTGTGGAGAGAGCAGGACATGTCAAAAGCCAGTTTTCTCAGACACATTTTTTGTCATTTTCCTTTCTTCTTCTTCCATCTCCAGAGAGTTTTGGTACACCAGAGTAGACGTTACTACTATCATTTAAATTTTTGTTCCAGGTTCCCATGTGCTACAGCAAGATGTGCCATACTTTGTGTGGAATGATGAATCGACATGGATATCATAATCTTATGTGTCGCTCTAATGACTTCTTTAATCATTGACCTCAAAACAGCATCCAAATTATGCAACCCTAAATTCAAAAAACATATGCTGAAACATAGGGGGCTGAACATAGACCATTTCCAGGATTCATGCTTTTGATTCAAGAGAATACTCTCTGATAAAAATAGTATTTTCTGATTGGGATTCCAAATCCCTCAAGTAATAATAACAATAAAAAAACCCACTAAGAAAATATAACAGGCAGCAACATTGTTGACTGTGCAGTATCTGCTGTGTATGTTTTAGATGGTAAAAGTTAATGGTTTAACTCTGGCAGCTCAGGCAAACAGGTTATCCAATTCTGGTGGAGCAGGATAACAGGCAAATCACTCTTGACACTCCTCTACAAGGGAATATGAGTTCAGCTGCACTTGAACACCATGATACCTTTGGACACATGTCAGGTGAATAACTATTATGAATTTTGTTGCAAATTTCATATCCAACATTTCTGATTTCACCAGCACTGTGTAGATTTTCAAAGTAATTATTTTGAATGAACAAGAATGGTTTTCATGGGAATGTGCTAACATTTGATATATAACATTTGTCCTATAATAAGGACATGGAAGAAGTGAGTAAAATACACAATTCAGTGAGACAACTGTGACTGGTGATGGGATCTGAACTAAAACCAGGATAAATCGGAACTTTCCAGCCTTTTGAACAGTATGAATCACATCTCAACAAAGAAAATGTAACTCATAGTCACATACCAGCTTGTCAGCAACCCTGGAATTTACTTCGGGGAAAACTGACTTTAGGACAGTATTGTTGCTTCTTGTTCCAATACCAGCTGTGGACACACACATTCTTTCTGTAGAAAAAAATGTGGCGTCACTCATCATTGCTGTTGGTTTCAAACCAGCAGGGAATCCTTTGGGATTTATAAAAGAATATCTGGTAAATTCACAGACTTGTCCACTAGACTTCATTCATAGGAGCAGGAACTTTCTACAGAGACTTGTCAATCAAAAAGAATGTAGACAGGAGTCTGATGTATTTGCCTCTCTTACTGAGAAATACAATTTTTAATATGGATTGTTCTTTCACCTCTTACCAAATGGCTGTATAAATTTGGAAATGCACATGTGTACCATTCCAGCAAAATGTGAAACACATGGTTATTTAATCTTTAACTGGACACTGAAATTTATATGTATTCCATGGGTGAACAAAACCGACGAGAGTTGACAGCTACTTCTGTCCTTTCACAGCCTTAGATATTTCACCGAGTTTATAACTAAGGTAGTGGTCGTTTACAATATTGCTTTAGAAGATTGCAGGGTTTGAAGAAACAGCCCTGTTGACATATAGCTGTTATTTCTGCTTCCTGGTTGCTTCACTTCCTTCCTACTCAGTAACAGTCACAAGCACCATCTTACAGCCTAGATCAAGGCTTCTCATCCATACCGACAAAATGAAAAGAACAAAGCACTGGGTCGCTCATGATTTTGCAGAAGGGGTGGGCAGGGAGGGGATGAGAGCAGCAGCTGACGATGGCAGGAGAGAGGCCATGCGCTTTTCTCCTGCAGGAATGACTGCCATCATGCACCGCTCAGCTGCTTCTTCAGTGAAGGTGGCAATTTGCCTTTCCCAGGCTGTAGCCCAGGTTGGCAAATGGCAAGGCCATGGCTGTTTTGCAGCTGCCCCACTTTGCACGTGCACAGAATAAACTCTGTTGGCAGCATTAAATCTGGGTGAGCTGCCACGGTCTCGCATATGAAGACAAAAATAGCAGTCCAGTTACTTCTACCAGAATACACTGCGTCCTCTACACAAACTGTTGTATTGACTTCCTTGGAAACACAGCTGACTGGAAACACAAGCTTGCAGATAGTTCCCTGGTTCCCCTAGGAAAGGTTCCATGGCTTAAAATGGATGTTTCATGTAGGAATTGAAGGAAGATGAATTCCAGCATCACCGAGTTGGATACTCCGCTAACACCGGCAACAACTTCACAATCTTTTTTGACTCATTTCATAAACTAATCGGCCTAAAGCTGCACCGCTTCCACCCACAACGGGTACCGCGGAGCCTCGCCGCTCTTAGCGCTACGCAGGCGCGGACCGAGCAGCCGCACAGGGCTGCGGGGGGGGCAGCTCCTGCCCCAGCCCGGCCGGGCCGGTGCCCGCGGACGGGCGCGCCCCAGGCCGCCGCCCCCGCGGCCCGGCCCGCCCGGCGGGAGGAGCCGGGCGCTGCCGCCGCCGTGGCCCGTCCCCGGGGCGGTCCCCGCGGCCCAGTTCCTGGTGGCGGGGATGGCGCGGCGGGCCGGCGTCCCGCCGCCGCTCTGCCTGCCCTTCTGCCTGCTCTTCTGCCCGCTCCTCTGCCCCCTGCTCTGCCCCCTGCGGCTGGCGGCGGCGCGGCCGCCCGCCCCGCACCTGGTGCTGGTGCTGGCCGACGACCTGGGCTGGGGCGACGTGGGCTGGCACGGCTCGGCCATCCGCACGCCGCGGCTGGACGCGCTGGGGGCGGGCGGCGTGCGGCTGGAGCGGTACTACACCCAGCCGCTCTGCACCCCCTCCCGCAGCCAGCTCCTCAGCGGCCGCTACCAGGTAGGGCGCGGGTCGAGGGGGACGCCCGGGGAAACGCGGTCCCGGAGTTGCTGCCCCAGCGCGGGAGAGCCCCCGGGGCTCCCTCCGTCCCTCCGTCCCTCCGTCCCTCCCCGGCGGCGCCGACGCCCGCCCGGCCCCCTCCCGCCGCCCGTCGCTGCGTGTAGGCAGGTGGCTGGTGGCGAGCTTCTTTCCTGCTTGTATCTCGTGTAAGGATGCACTTGGGAGAAGGGTACTGTACAAAAGCAGTTGCGTTTATATGCAGACAGGCATTTCACTTATTTTTGGCTTGCTAGCTCTGCAATAAACTAAGTGTGGGTTTAGGGCAAGCTGTCCTGTTTCAGAAAAGCTGAGGTGCTCTCTACGCTTCAGCTGTATTAGCAGGCATGGCAGCGTATCGTGAAAAATATGCCTGTCGTAGTCATGTTCTGTTATGTACTTCTGAACTGGACAGGCACACAGTCAAGAGGCAGCCAGAAGCCCATAAGCGCTACATGCTCAGTTTATGCAGCTTGTTTTTCAATGCAGTGTTTAAATGCATCCTAACCCGTACATTTACCTTCATATGGTAACATAAGCGTAGACATTTGTGCACCCCTTGATGGGGTGCGCACAGACAGATCCTTAGTCAGAGTGTCTAGCTGCTTCATGGTCCTAGTCATGATTTTTCCTATTTTTTTTCAGTTGCACAGGTATAAGAATTGGACTTTATCACACTGCTATACTCCCCCCTCCTCCTTCTTTTTATTGCCACTTGGGCAAAAGTGAGGGACGGGGGGAAGAATACAGCACAGATGGAAAGAGGAAACACACACAGGGTTAAGTGTATTTGAGAAACTTCCCCTCTCTCTCAAAAAGTCCTGCACATGCATGTTAACCATAGCGATTTGTCAAAGAACTGTCCAGAATGAAAATAAATGTCATCCTGTATTAGTGGATATTACCTCTTGTTGTCGCAGGAAGTTTGTTCTAGGTGATACTCTTTCCAAGCAATGTTTGTTCCGTTCCTAGAAACTCCAAGAGTCAGTAATAAAGAATAGGAAGATGTAATTGACTTTTTTTTTACCAACTCTTTAAATTGTTTTGTGTAAATAACCTAAAGTATTTTTTCATTTTGACTGTTTCTAGAATACAGTTCATACTCTGAACATGCTTATCTAGAAGTGGCTCAGAGTTAATTGGACAGTGCTGCACCTGATCTTTAAAGTGGAAATTGGAAATGCTCATAGTTCAGTCCTGATTTAAATTCATCATATGCATCTGACTTGATAATTTAATCATCTTCATGTTGACCTTGTTACAAATCAGTAAAATAATACTAGAAAATGGAAATAATTTTTCTATAAAATTGAGGAGATGTGCAGGAAATAATTATGTAGCAAATATGTGGGATTTTGTTTTGTTTTACCCATTGGTATGATTAACAATTGCTCAGAGGTTTGAAAAAGTAACCTAAATCTGGTCCAATCTGGAGCTGGAATTTTGGTAGTCATCTTGCAGTCCGTAAAGAAAGAAGAGCAAAGGTATTGGTTTATGAAAGCTGTAGTGGTTTTTTTTTTTTAATTATTATTATTTTCCTCTCCTTTTTCTTGCTTTGTAAAGACAATGGAAGAAGTTACAGTGCTTTGCTAGTTTGTGTCTTTCACTACATTAATAATCTTTTTCGTAATACTGCATTTAAAAAAAAAAAAAAGTTCTTTTCCAGGTCCTGTTTCAAAGAAACTTAGTAACTAGTAGGCCCTCTGTCAGAGTCTACTTACCCACTTGCCTAAGATCAGGGCTTATTTGGTTTAGAAGTGAGTTCAAAGTGTGGCTAAAGTGATGTGTTAAAAATTAATCATGCAGCTTGCTACAATGGAGTACTTAGTGGAGTTACAAAATCTGATGTCTTGTGCTCTAGGGGGTCTTGGAGGTTTTGTGCTTTTACAGAGGCAGATTACTAGAAATATTTAGTAAATGAACAAGAAATTGAATGTGTATTTTTGCTGGCCTAAGTTTAGGGCAGTGCGTTTTTTTTTTTTCTGGGGGAGATAGGGGAGTTGACAAAAGTCAGTTTATAGTACAGAGTAACTGAAGAGGTGTCTTGCATCAAGTGAAGTGTAGTGCTCAGAGTGTCGTTATCAGTCATGCTTTTGTAAAGAGATACAAAATTCACCACTTGTTAAGACTGGAAACTTATGTGGAACTATTAAGGGTCAGATCTAGGCAGTGTCTAAAACTTGTGTTACTCCCAGTATCTAAATGCTTTTTTTTTTTGTAAAAGCGCTCACACTCACTTTAAGTATGTAAATAAATATATAAATGTGTGTATATAGTGTACATTTAGAAGAGGAATGCAAGAAGTGCTCTTTTAGCCTTTATCACCCTTTCCTCCGATGACTGTTCTCTGATACAGGCAAAAGCTCAGTAGCTTCACCTGCAATGTGCCTTTTTGCCCATCTCCATCCCTCACTCCATGTTGAGATGTTGTCCCTAGCCTTCAAAGAGACAGCAATGGTAATTGTTACCCATTGGATTTTAGATGAAAACGCAAAAGTCTTTGCTTTTTTTTATTGCACTCGATTTATGCCTGGGAAGATCTTGTAAACCCATGCGGTGCTTTTTCCTTGTCTTCCTCTGTTTGCCCCCAGCCTCTGCCAGCGGCTTCCTCATCTTCCTCGGTGCTACATGGCTGAAGACAGGAGGCCCTAAAACTAACGCTAGCCTCTGGTGTAGCTTTGTTTCTTTTTGCGCCTGCTTATGAAGTAACCTACGGGAACGCGTTGCTGTGTTGTAACTAATCTCGCATCCTTCTTTTCTCCACTAGATCCACACAGGTTTACAACACCAGATAATTTGGCCATGCCAGCCCAGCTGTCTGCCACTGGATGAGAAACTCCTCCCAGAGCTACTTCAAGAGGCGGGATATGTTACGCACATGGTGGGGAAGTGGCACTTAGGGATGTACAGAAAAGAATGCCTTCCAACCCGCAGAGGATTTGATACTTACTTTGGTAATGGTTAGATTTAACATGGGCAATAAACGCGGTGTTAAAAATGATGAGAAACTGCCCAATTCTTCTAAAGGACCAGAAGATTTACTATTAGTGTATAGGTAAATCAATACCTGGGCATGCATGTTTCCAAAGTATAACTGCTTAAAATAATATGGTGCCTTAAATGCCTGGCCAAGCCTTGCAACTTACTGAAGAAAATTTTTTGAGTGGCTCCAAAGAAAATATTTTTCTCTTATGATCTGCATTTAATTTGGTTCCCCGATAGTTACAAGATTTAAGGTGTAGTGATTGGTTTGGTTTTGTAAGTATCTTTAATTTGAATGTTTTGCGTTAGATCAGACAGTAGACATCGCTTGCTCTACAAATAATGCTGCACTTCTAAAAGCTGGTATTTTTAAGAGAGAAATAGACGTCATGCCACACTGTGTTCATGCTTTGTCAATAGAGTAGCATGGGTTTTCCAGAGCCTGTGGCAAGGAAGATGGTGTGAGAGCCTCTATAAAACACTATCCAAAAGGTCTGTTGCAGGAACTTGTAAGTTATGAAGTCAAACCCTCAGATAAAAAAATAATGCCAGAATTAGATTGTCCAAGTGTGAGCGTGTTACAAAGCAACTTGTAGCTACATGTTGTTTATTCTTCCTCTCGCAAAGGCTCGTACCCCAGTATTGATTGGATGTTTATTAGTTTTGCACAAGAGCCGCAGATGTTATGCGAATCAGGCTGCCTGCAATACATCTCGTTCCGCATGGTACTGAATGCAAAGTTGTCCATCTCCACTTGGTTGTTTTTAAGACACTTTGATTAAATGGAGAATTTCAAAACAGCTCATCGTCTTCAAAATAACTTTGCAAGCTGTTCGTAGTACTGCTGCCCACTTCTGCAGCTGAGAAAGTAAGAGACAGAGAAGCTTAAGCTGAAGTCCACATTCCTCTTTTCTAACTTCAGGTACTTAAATGAAGAGCCTGGCTGTGCTACATGGGCTTTATAGACAGTGGTGATCCAAACCTTAGGTGGGAAGAGCTGTTCCCTTAGATTGTCTCTTTTGACTCTTAGGGACCTTGTGGCCATGGTTTCACAACTGAGTTAAGCTAATATACATGGATTGTAATATCGTGTCTCATTGCTTAAACATATATGCCTCCTGCCATCCCTTGGCAGAACTTGGGATCTTTTTGATGGCATAGATGCAGACAGACTGGCACTTCTCGTGAAATCTCGCCCTGGGACTGAGCAGGCTCTTAACGCAGGGGCCTTAATACAGGCTGGCTCTGGGCATGGTCGTTGGGTGCCCAGCGTGAGATTGTTTTGCAGAGAATATAGCAATTTAATATCCTGTAATGTTCATGTAATTCCAGTAGCTGTTGATTGCAATTAAGGGGCATTTGATTCTTCATCAAACCTGACGCAGTGCCTCCCCCACTGGGCACTCAAAATGGAAAAATGCAACTTGTGGCTCTGAGTACATTGAGGTGGGCAGTCTGTTCACAAAATCTCTCCTTAAGCTTTGAAACAAAAGCCTTTTTTTCCTCCTAAAAATATATTAGAAGTTTATATTGTATTTAAAACAGAACTCCATTCTTTCTGTACATACTTTTTTTCACAAATAACTATACTTGAAGCTGCTGAATAAAAACTCAAGTGAAGTTCCATCATTTTGGTTTTTTTGTCCACAATTTTAGTTTGGTTTTGCAGAACATAAGAATATATTTTTGCAGATTCATCTGTTTTTTCAGGGTATTAGGGAATAAATCTGAAATCTAATTTCCAAAGTAATAATTGCTGAGATTCAAAAAATTTTGAAGAGATTTGTTTCTGGTCAATAAGGCAGGATATCTTAAAAGCTATGCTTCACAGGATAGCCCTTGATAGGAGCAAATCTGTACCTCTAGAATTTTTGCATAGTTTCTTTTGGGTATCTTTAAATAATAGTGTCCTTTTTTCACCAGTTGGTGTCAGCAGTGGATCAGAAGTTGCTTTGCAGCTGACATAAAAAATGCTTCATACTTGGATGTTTTTGAATAAATTAAAAAAAATCTGAACTTTCTAATAGAGAGAGAAGTCTTATGTGAAAATACAAATATAGAAAATCATACCAGCTAAAAATCAGAGTAGTACATGGATAGGTCACTGCCTTTGCTATCAGTCCACTAGTTTAATGCTAATGTATTTTATATCAAGTTACGAACATAAAGTCATTGAACTGCTTTCAAAATGTTTTGTGTTTTGAAATTACTACTTACATTAGCAATAAAAAGTCTATGAAGTATTAAATGTTGAGCTACTTAGACCTGTCAAGGGATGTCAATACAGATGCTCATAGGTTGCATGAGTGTTTCCCCTCAAACCCACTAAAGTTTTGACATTTATTTTTGACTTTTTTTTCCCCGATGTATCAGTTTATATGACGTTATGTTGGCCCGCTTATTTGACATCTTTTCCTGTTCTAGGCTATCTTCTGGGGAGTGAGGATTATTATTCTCATGACCGTTGCGTCCTCATCAAAGCAAAGAATGTAACGCGCTGCGCTCTGGACTTGCGAGATGGAGAAGAAGTTGCAACTGGTTTTAAAAACACGTACTCTACTAATTTATTCACAGAAAGAGCTATACATCTTATAGCCAATCATAAAACTGAGAAGGTACAGTCAGCAGCTGTTACTTTGATAACTTTAGCACTAAAGAATGTTTAGAAAAATGCTAATGAAATATTAATGGAGAGACCTGCACTTGAGCCGTAATTCGGGCCTGTTCAGCAGGATGCGCAGAGCTAAATATGAGAAGTAGCGCTGGTAAAACTTGCCTTGTCTGCTGTCAGAATCAGCTTTGGTTGCACAGCCCTGGCCTGCTACCCTTCTCCGTTTCTTTTTTAATAATACAAGTAATGAATTCATAGAAATTATTTAGCATGTATTTTGCTCTTCTAAAAAGAGAATGGAAAGTTTAATGGGAGAAGTTTCATAGAAAGAAACTGTTAGCAACTGTGTTATGAAGAAAAGATACACCCGATGTTTTTCCACAGCTTTGTAAAAGTCCTTTATTGAAGTTTTATTAGTTTATGTTTAGGGATTAGAAAAGTGTAGAAGAAATCAAAACACAGTGCCTGCAGCTGTTGATGAATCAGAGCTGCTTGTGCTGCAGTAACTTTTACATTTAGTACTTTATGTTCAACTAATTTCCATTCTATCCCTTCTACCCCAGCCCCTCTTTCTCTACCTCGCTTTTCAGTCTGTCCATGAACCTCTCGAGGTCCCTGAAGAATACATGAAACCATATTCTTCCATTAAGGATGTAAAGAGGCGCCGTTATGCAGGGATGGTGACTCTTATGGATGAAGCTGTAGGAAATCTTACTGATGCTCTGAAAAGATACGGTCTTTGGGACAACACAATTCTTGTTTTCTCTACTGGTAAGTTAATTTAAATATTCTGTCAGTAGTAACTTTGATACAGTGTCTAACAAGCTGACTGCAGAGACGTCTGGCCCCTCTGCCCTTGCTCCATGTATTTTCTAACTACAGAAGAGCGATGAAAGTGTAACAGGACTTTATAGCAGAAGGAGCAGTTTCTCTCCCCCCTTTCACTGCTTTCTCAAGCACAGAATCATAGAAGCATGGTGAAAACAACTCTGAAGATGTGTCTGTGCAAATGGGGGGTGCTCCTATTGGAGTAAACACAGCATTGTAAAAACCGAGGAGTGTGGTGAAGTTGGAGGCATCTTACTTGCCGCTGCGGCTACTGAGTGTCTGTCAGAATTGAATCCTTACTGAGAGTGATCTACCAAATTCATTTGTCCTGAGCTGTAGGTAGCTGTCTGGTCAGTCTATAAATTGCCACGTGTTGTATGAAGCACGAACAGCCAGACAGCAAGCAGTTTGAAGCCAAAACTCACTCTTTCCCTTACCGTCATGTAACATGCAATTTTTATCTTGCTTGAAATATATCACTGGCACCTTAGTCCCATGAAGCCAAGGTCTGTTGATAAAAAATCTTAATATGTGATGATACAGTCTAGGCTGCCAAATTACAGGCTAAGTTTTGGTATGTACTAGCACACGATCTGGTTTCTAGATTATTAGGATAATGCAAATAATACAGTACAAAGCAGTCTCCCTTGTTTCCAAATTAGGAATGAAACAGAACCTTTTTGAAATACAGCTGCTTGGCTGGGTTTCAGGAAAATAGTTGTTCGTGTTTGGTTGGGAGTGGGAAGTAGTCTTTCAATGCTTACAGTTGCTCTTTTGCTCAGGCTTTACATATTAGGGCTGTCAAAATGGCAAATTAATTTTCTGTGAACACTGAAAACAACAACAACAAAAAAACCCAACCCCAAACTCCAAGTTTTGATGAAAATGCAGTGATGTGTTCCGAGTTTAGCAGCTGCTTCCTTTAGCACTTGGAATCTTGGAATTTCATTTTGAGTCCAAACCTGTTTGCCTTATGGTGTTACATTTGTGTCCAGGTTTTGGCTCTAACAGGATTCGATAACTATACTATGCCTGTTTCTGTTTGCGATGTTTTCATATTTAGAACTGAAAATAAGCAAAGCCATATGGAAAATGATACTAGTATTTATTCCATATGGAAAAAATCCAGTCTTTGCTGATGGGGTCCTGGTAGAGTTATTTCAGTAATGTTTGTTCAGTACACTGTGGAATAAAACTAAAGACGTCTGAGTTGGAATTACAGGGTATGACTGAATTAAAAAGACAAATTTATATTTTTGTTTATAAAACATTTTTTTTCCAAACAATGACAGTATACCCTGCTTTTTCACAGTAGTTATCTTGCAATCAGTTACAGGTACATTTCAACAAGAGTCAAACAGGAGAATCCAGTGTCTGCCCTATCTAATGGGACTTATCTTGAGTTAATTGACATTTTAAACTGCTGGGAGTGGAATTTAATATGATTGAAATGCAGGGAAATTGGGCCTAGATCAAGCAGGCCAGGGGGCAGTGATTCGGGTTTTTCCAGTGTTCTCTCTTCGCTTCCACTCTTTACAGGCATAAAACATAGCATGCATTAAAGACCAAGTTTCCAAAAAACAAATGTTGAAGCCATTAAGCGTTAAAAAAAAAGAGCAAAAAAAAGAAGCGTGAAATCTATTCAGCTTTTCTATATTATATTTATCACTTTTGCAGATGGTGTGTTTTAAAATGGGCATTAGAAAGTGGTTGAAAAGAAACATGAGAGGGTCTGCAGTTGAGCATCCTGTGCAGAGCGTTGTGCTATGTGAGATCTCTCTGCACAGCTTTTAAGTCCTTTGTAATTGGGAGCCTTAGTGTGCGCTGGTAGCTATAATATGGGTATATACTTGTAGTATGATATTACCTTCAGCTCTTGAGGGCATGCCTGCTCAAGGAAGCTGTGCCCCCTGTCCCGCCCCAAGTGCTCTCCTGGGACTGGGAGACCCTCCTCTTGCTCGGTACAGCAAGAGACACACATTTTCCTCTATGATCAGGAATTCTCTCCAAGAAAGTTCTTCCCATGTTGTGGGGTTAAGAATCTGTTTAAGGATTTAAACGAAGACTGCAAGGGAGAATCTAGGGAAGGATAAAGTGTGTCCATAATTTTAATGAGAGGTATCTATGTGTCTCCTTGCCATAGTAGTTAAAGACATAGGATCATAAAAGCACTCTCTGTTTTGTTATAAACCTGTGTGGTTTGATGACTGTAGTGTTGGAAACCTGTAGAGAAAAAAGAAGTGAAAACCCTACTTTTACGGTAGATTTTACTAGATTCATTACTATTCCCTGTTTAGTCGCGGCCAAAATTCACACTTGGATGTTTGCATCTTTCACTGCTTCAAAATTCCACCCCCCCGGCAAAATAATTGACAAGTGATCATTTGCTATTGTGTGCTATAGCAAGTAGCATTGCAACAAACATACAGTCTTCAGGTTGATTCTTTCACTGTGAAGTGTCGACCCCAAAATTAGAGATCTATTTTTAGTGGGTGCTCATTGAAATACTCTAGAACATGATATAATGTTTGCCTTCATGGTAGATTTCTTTTTATTATTAAATTCTTTCGTGTTTCTTCCTGTTTGTATATATTATGGCTCAACCAGGATTGCCTTGAAAACATGCCAGTTGGCAAATGGAAATAGAGCACATTTTAAAAGGGCCTTGTAAAATGTGTAGAAGAACTCCAGTTCCTCTTTAAAGTGGCCTGATGGAGACACCAACCCAAAGAAAAAGATGAGCTAGTTCAATGATATGTGGTGTTATGTTCGTGTATTGAGTAGTAGCTTGAAAAGTCTTGACTGGTGAAATATGAAATAGAGTTTGTTTTTATGGAGAACCTTTTATGTTGCAGATACAAGTAATTCTACGCTAATGAGATCAGTGGTGAAAACAAAGTTGTTGGCTGTTCAAGCAAAATAGATAAAAATGGATGCAGCACTGCCTTGGGTACCCACGGCCTTTTATCCACTTGAAATCAAAAAGAATGAGATGTAGTGTTTATTTTTCTTTTTAGGAAACATAAGAGACTATAACTACCAGCTTTGCTGAAGAGAGCCTTGATTTAAAATAAATAAAGGCCATAAAAAGCATTCAAGTGGTACAAATTTACCTCAGCACTATTAACACTAGCTTAGAGTCCAAATTTTTCTTCAAATATAGAACTAAGAAGTGGGGATTTGCTGTAAATACCATGCGTTTATAGTTTCTGCAACATATTACAAGTAATTTTGGTGGAAACTTGCCAACATTAGAGCAAAGGAATCCAACCTCTCATTTCAGTTCTGTGTTAAAGCTACTATCCTTTGCTTTATTTAACTTTCAGCTTTTTAATATACTAAATAATTTTGGAGCAAAACTCCTTACTGCTCTTTCTTCCAATATGTCTGTTAATTCTTAAATGTAGATTAGCACTGTAGTGTCTGGTAGTTGCCATAAGAGGGCTTTGAACAGTAAAATACATGGAACTTTTCAAGCCTTGGTTTACATTGCTAAGAGGAAACCACATAAATCCTTTCCATAATGGAGCATGTGACAGTGATGACTGTTTTCACTCCAAAAGAGGGTCTTTTTATCATTTTAGAATTATGATTAATAAAAGCACAGATTGCTTTGGACATACTAACTGATATTTATACAGTCTCTCTCTCTCTCTCACCCCCTGGATTTTTTTTCCCCCAAAATTTCTTATTACCCTGATAAAGACTTTTTCTCAGTCTCCTTTTTTTTTTTCTTTTTTTCATTCCAGCCAGCATATTGTGGCTTTTGTCTAATAAAATGTTGGGATTTTTTTTGCTTATTTCCAGCTCCTACTTTGGTAGAAACCAGGGATCTGACTTTCACTGGTTCCCTGAGGGCAGTTTTTTATCTTCTCCCTGATGTCTTTGTTCCTGAATGCACTCCTGCTCCTTCTCTTTTGCTGGTAAGGGACTTCAGAGAGACTTTTAATTGCAGATTGTCCAAGCTAACTGAAGGACAGATTGGTTAGAGCAGTTATTCTCTGGCTGTGGTGTCAGAGGGGCTGACTTTGCTGGTTGTGTTGTCAGATTTTTTTAGTAAACCTGCTCAGTTACAGACCTGAAGACCTGCTTTAATTGGTCTTGTCAGGAGGTTCCAAGAAGTTCGGTGTGTTGCCAGTGAGGAAGATGCCTGAGCATCTACTGTCTGAGCATTTGCTGCTTTCTAAGAGGAAACAAGCACAGGTGCCTTAGCTGCAAGCATCTTCAGTCAAATTAGTTATTTGAGTCCATATATCCTCAAATATTACTTTTCTTGGTTATTTAAGCTTGTTATTATACAGGCAAAAGTTGTGGCTGATCACTGTGCTTGCGTTGGTCAGAGTTGTTGCATGTCAATGATAACTAGTGAAAGGTGCATGTGGTTGGTGTTTTATACTCCAGTGTTGGCTTTTATTCTTTTTTAGGCTTTTTCCACAGTAAAGTATGGGTGGTAAGAATAATTTTTTTAGAAATAAAAGAGTATCTTCTCTGCCATATGATGCAGATAATAGTAATGAGACATCTAGACTGTTTTGTAAGAATATATTATCAAAGGCGGAAATGTTATCTTATGACGGAAATTAATTTCAAAATGAAAATTGAGAAGATATAGATAGTCAATATATTATTTTTTTCCTCCTGTTTTAAAATCCCATGAAAACCCAACATGTTTTGTAGGAAATGTTTATCTATCTTCCCTTCCTTATAGCATTAACCCCTCCCCATCCACTCTGCTTTTTCCATGCAAAACCTAACACTCCAAACCCAAGTCCCTGAACAGAGGGTGACCTTGTGCCAGAGACACTCGCTTCTTTTTTCACTTTGTGTTTAAAAATTCCAACATAAGTGGAATCTTGAATTTTTCTTCCAGTTTTTAGCAAATGCCAGTGCTTAAAGTGAAGTTCACTTGTAAATGAAACTCAGAAGTTAATTTTGCCCAGAGTCGTGAGCTGACCATTTTTGTGTGAAGCTTTGACTTAAGCATACTAATAGTTATCCTCGCAATTTTTTTCTCAGACTGAGATGAATGCTGAAAACAACTCATTTTACATGTTAACAATGTTTAATAATTTTCCACAGCTCTCAAATGTTGCCTTAAACTATGGTTACTATTAAACTATACTAGTTTGTTCTCCGCAATAGTGTGTAAGAAGCCATTATTCTTTGTGTCAGAATGTTGTACACCCAAATCAGTGGTCAGGTTCAGTGCTCTGTCACTGGGACAAGTCCAAAGTTTTCTTGACTATGTCTCATTTAACTTGCTTACTTGCATACATATGAACAGTTTTTCACGTTATTCCTGTTGTTTTTAGGTTAAAATTTCCCTCTGTGTTTCTCTTGTGTTTAGTGATGGTGAATGCTAGTGTAGACCTGACACCGCAGGGTCTGTAACTACTGAGACTTGTTTAATTAGTGATACTGCTTACAATGAAAGCAGTCGCCTGAAACTGTCTGCGCTAGGATTGCTCCTATCATGAATAGCATTGCTCCTGTCAATCCCCTGTCAGTTGCCAAGGGGAGCTGCTCCAGAGCTGGCCTGATCCACAGTGGAGTGGCAGATCTGGGCGCACATGGGGTTTTCCTTGGGGAGGGAAAGGCCCGGGCAGCGGAGAGACGTGCCAGGAGCCGGCAGGTCTCAGGGGGACGCTGAGGAGGCCTGGGCGCTGCCAGAGCAACCGCCACCACCCCACGCCTACAAAAAGCAGCCTGGGGAGCGCCCGCGACCAGAGCGGGCAAACAGGGCCTGGGGCGGCAGCCGGGGCCTGGGGCGGCAGCTGGCGCGGGAGGGCGGCGGGAGGGCGCCACCTCGCAGGTGGGGCATTCGCTGGCTGAGAGGGAGACTTGGAGTACGCAGAACCCAGCAACCAGGCACCGCGCTGTGACTGCGCAGGTCAAGGGCACTCGTCCTGCCTGACCCTCAAGGCAGAATGGCGGGCACTCATCTGAGATCAAAGGCTGCAGCTCCGGCTGGGGGGTCTGCACCATCTGCCCCAGCGGGGGCCGATGCCTCCACGCAGACGGAGCTGCTGAAGGGAGAGGCTGCAGTGCAGACCCGAGACTGAAGGAACTGCCCGGACCTTTCTCCTGGGGCAGGGACAGGCAGCAGACCTGCCTGCCAACGGTTGTGCCCAGGTGGGGGACCTCCTGCAGCAGGTGGCTGAGCTGCAGGAGGTGGTGAGAAGGCTCCGTAACATCAGGGACGCTGAGAAGGAGTTAGATAGCTGGTTCCAAGTGCAGTCTGCAGTGGACTCACAGCCCACTTTGGCCAAACATCCAAAAACTCCCCCACCAGCACATGCAAGAGAGGGGGACCAATAATGCAGAAGAATGGAAGCTTGCAACGGACCAGCAGGAGGAAGAGACTTCCCCCGCAGCCTGAGGTGCCCTTGCAGAACCGCTTCAGTGCTCTGCAGTGGCGTTCCTCAGGGGTCGGTGTTGGGACTGGTGCTGTTTAACATCTTCATCAGCAACATGGACAGTGGGATTGAGTGCAGCCTCAGCAAGTTTACCAATGATACCAAGCTGTGTGGTACGGTCGACACGCTGGAGGTAAGGGATGGCATCCAGAGGGACCTTGACAGGCTTGAGAGTTGGGCCTGTGCAAACCTCATGAAGTTCAACAAGGCCAAGTGCAAGGTCCTGCACATGGGTTGGGGCAATCCCAAGCACAAATACAGGCTGGGCGGAGAATGGATTGAGAGCAGCCCTGAGGAGAAGGGCTTGGGGGGGTTGGTTGATGAGAAGCTCAACATGACCCAGCAATGTGCGCTTGCAGCCCAGAAAGCCAACCGTGTCCTGGGCTGCATCAAAAGAAGCGTGGCCAGCAGGTCGAGGGAGGTGATTCTGCCCCTCTACTCCGCTCTGGTGAGACCCCACCTGCATCCAGCTCTGTAGTCCCCAGTGCAAGACAGACATGGACCTGTTGGAGCGGGTCCAGAGGAGAGCCATGAAGATGATGCTGGAGCACCTCTCCTGTGAAGACAGGCTGAGAGAGTTGGGCTTGTTCAACTTGGAGAAGAGAAGGCTGCAGGAGACCTTATAGCTGCCTTCCAGTACTTAAAGAGGGCCTACCAGAAAGGTGGAGAGGGACTTTTTACAAGGGAATGCAGTGATAGGACAAGGGGTAATGGTTTTAAATTGCAAGAGGGTAGATTTGGATTAGATCTAAGGAAGAAATTCTTCACTCTGAGGGTGGTGAGGCACTGGAACAGGTTTCCCGGAGAAGCTGTGGATGCCCCATCCCTGGAAGTGTTCAAGGCCAGGTTGGATGGGGCTTTGAGCAACCTGGTCTAGTGGAAGGTGTCCCTGCCCATGGCAGGGGGGTTGATCTTTAAGGTCTCTTCCAACCTAAAACATTCTGTGATTCTATGATTCTATGAAAGCTGTACTGGGAGGAAAAAGAAAAAAAAAAATAGTAGGATGAAAAAGTACATTGTCGCGCAGCTTTTGTAAGGCTAAATTTGTAACTATTGAAATCTTGTGTACATCAAATGCATTTTTTTTCCATGAGATCAATTTTCCCTTTTTTTTTTCCCCCACTTTAGAAAAGTCAGGAGACTAAAGAGACAATTCTGGTGAGTAACAAAAAACTGTAGAGGTTGATTTATCTGAGCACAACTCAGTAAAAGTTGCTCTGTAAATGCTCAGTAAAGTTGCTCAGCAAATGGTGCTCTGATGCAGGAGCGGTATTATGTTCCCTTGATGGAAAATAAAAACCTTATGGGTGTATTTAAAGCACAACAAGAATTACATTAGCAGAATTTTATAGTAGAAGATGTAGTTTTCTGTTTCTATTGTCCCTCTAATGGAAAGGCTTTCAGTAGTTCTTCTATCACACACACAAAAAAATCTGTATTAAGCACTGAAAATATAATAATGCGTCAGCACTCTGAAGACACTTTTTTGAGTGGCTTTTCTGCTGCTTATATTGAACCTTCAAGGTTACTCTTTCCACAGAGAGTATACAGCGTCAGTCTGAAGTATACAACAGATGTTTTTTCATCAACTGATCTTAACCAAATGATTTTGGTTTGTTTCATTGGAAATATATGTTCATGTTAGCCATCAGAGGGAGTATGCTTGCATTTCTGTCACACTTGCAGCATGATTGAAAAACGCCACAACAAATGGATCTTTCAGATGCAATATGGGGAAGCAGGGAAGAACTTGAGTTCAAATTAAGGGCAAAGTTATTCTCTAATTCATGCTGCGAGTCTCTTATCCGCAGTGTAGGTCTCTGCTGTGTATTCTGTACCCTTTTTTTTTTTTTTTTAAATGAAACCTCAATGGGAGTTCCGCACTTGGAACACATACAGAATAAGCATTATTCATGCTGTGAAGATCAGAGGGGAGAAATTTTCCCCAAATGTGATCCTTTACCGCTATTATCGACAGCACTCTCTGTTTAACTGTGAGTCACAACCATGAGCTTAAATCACACAAAGGAAGGGCTCTGAAGTCCTGTTCTGTGACCTAGACTTTCAGCAAGAATGTTGGAGGTCAAAAATGAGATGCATTTACAGAGCTGTGCATTGAAGCTGTCTGGTGCTTGCTCGTATTGTGTCTGGCACTGGTAAGTGCTATTTAATTCCCTTTCATATATACGAAATTCACCCAGAAAATTTAAAAAAGTTTTTTTTTAAAAAAAAACAATAGCTAACTGCCTGCTTGTTTTGTTGACATTGGCAACTGATTGTAGTCTTACGTCTAAAATTCTGTGTATGAGAATTATGCGTGTAGAAGACTTGTCTCCTGCTTATATCCATCCCTTCATTTTCAAATAAGTACATATTAAATGGTACATAGTGGTATCATGTCCGCTAAATAACTGCGGGGGTTTTAAACTATTGTGTCAGCGTTGCTCTTAGTTCCCCTTCTTTGCTTTTTATTGCTAGGAACTATTGACAGCCTCCATAATTTCAATAGTATTTAAAACAAAATCATACAAAGCCCAGTTTTGCATTACAGAAAAGAGATGTCGGCACTTCATGTAAACAAAACTGCTGGGGTTTGGCTTTTCTGTAGTCTCCCCATCAGAAATAGGCAACAGCAAGAAAGGTATAGGGATATGGGTTTCGTTCCATCTTCTATCTTTTGTTTATCTTTGTCTGAGGTTGTTTACATGTTGCATGTTACTCTTTTTATTTATTTTTCATTGCAAACTTCAGAAATCTGCTTTGTAGAAATGTCATAGGTGGTGTGAGTCACTTCATTGACATGCTCTGTTTTCAACAATACCGAGACACTAAGATTGTTAAATTGGTTTCTTAAACTCTGTAAGTTACATATGAAATAATTTCACAGTTAACTTTTAATATACTTTCCAGTTCTGCTTCAGTTGGATGGACCCTCACACTGACCTCCATCTGTTTCTGATTAAGTATAAGAGCATGATTGCTCATAAAGCCCCAGCCCTTCAAAGGAGCCCTAGATATATAACATGTAACAAATGTTTACAGAATTAAACTGTGGATGAATTGGATATGCCATCTAATTTTTGCCATCTTTTTCTATACTTGTTACACCCATTATTGTTTAGTTGTTGTGAATTCAAGGATCCTATATGGTCACTAGTATTCAAAGTTGAATTGCATTTGTTTTTTAAAATGCAATATTACAATATCAGAGAAAAAAATAAAAAACTCAGGACTGGAAAACAAAATCAGAATCACACAAAGGAGAGAAAGAAGAAACATCTTCCGTCACCCAGTTTAGTGGTTCATACGGTTTTGGATCAGTGAGACAAAGTGGTTGAAAATCTGTCTTCAGTCCATCATCCCTGTAATTCATCCTCTGTTAAGGGAGTTGTGCTGCCTGGCTGATGGTGGCACAGTGGTAGGATCACTTTAGATGCTGTGAGATTCAGGATTAGAAGTGTGTTTCTATTGTTCTTGTTAACAACTCGTTGTAAAATCTCCTAATGCAGTAGCACAGCAAGAAAAGGGCAAAAAGTCCCAAAACTATGTGAGTTTGAGCTTTTTTTTAAGCTTTCATCATTCTGAGCTCAGGTGTTGCACAGTGGAAATGTATCAGAAACTTGAGAGGGAAGGCATTTGCTCCTTCCTTATTTTACTAGGACCTGGTGGATGTGGGTTTCTGTCCATTTTCCTGATTGCCCATCTTAGGTATCCAAATGGTGAAATGTCTTCCACTTTCTGTGGGAGACTGTCTTCCAATGTAACACTGCAGATGACTTCAAAAAAGCTTAGAAAAACTTTGGGTAAATGAGCTTTCTCTGTTTTTCCTCACAACTCGTCCTTGCACAACTTTCAGTATTTCTTGTCCCATATGTTGTTTTAGACTACTGCCATGAATTTACATATATATTGGGTACTGTTAAATTACCAAATACTACTGAAGCTACTAAATATTAAGATATGTCCAAATATGTACCATTTACTGATCAACTAGTTTCTTAACTGGTATTAACAAAGGAGATCGCTACAACATCTCTTTTGTATATTGTCATTATTCTTTTAGAACCTAGATTTCTTCTATAGCCAACTCTTGAACTTTGAATATGCAAGGAAAAAAGGAATACTGCATTTAGTATCACTAGAAATCACTCAGCAGAGTAGGTAATGTATTAAATCTGTCACATAGAACACTGATATTTTTTAATATCTGCTATTATGTTTTCTTAGAATAGCTTGATTTTATAGAATCATAGAATAGTTTGGGTTAGAAGGGACCTTTAAAGATCATCTAGTCCAACCCCCTGCAATGAACAGGGACATCTTCAACTAGATCAGATAGCTCAGATCCTCATCCAACCTGACCTTGAATGTCTCCAGGGAGGGGGCATCTACCACCTCTCCAGGCAACATGTTCCAGTGGTTCACCACCCCCATTGTAAAAAATTTCTTCCTTATGTTGAGTCTGAATCTACCCTCTTGCAATTTAAAGCCATTACCCCTTGTCCTATCACTACAGGCCCTAGTAAAAAGTCTGTCCCCATCTTTCTTACAAGCCCCTTTTAGGTACTGGAAGGCCACAATAAGGTCTCCCTGGAGCCTTCCCTTCTCCAAGATGAACAACCCCAACTCTCCTAGCTTGTCTTCATAGGAGAGGTGCTCCAGCCCTCTGATCATTTTTGTGGCCCTCCTCTGGATTCGCTCCAGCAGGTCCATGTCCTTCTTGTGTTGGGGGCTCCAGAGCTGGACGCAGGACTCCAGGTGGGGTCTCACCAGAGCAGAGTAGAGGGGCAGAATCACCTCCCTTGACCTGCTGGCCACGCTTCTTTTGATGCAGCCCAGGATACAGTTGGCTTTCTGGGCTGCAAGCACACATTGCCAGGTCATGTCCAGCTTTTCATCCACTGGTACCCCCAAGTCCTTCTTGGCAGGGCTGCTCTCCATCCCTACATCTCCCAGCCTATATTGATACTGGGGGTGGCCCAACCCATGTACAGGACCTTGCATTTGTCCTTGTTGAACCTCCTGAGGTTCACATGGGCCCACTTCTTGAGCTTGTCCAGGTCCCTCTGGATGGCATCCTGTCCCTCAGGCGTGTCCACCGCACCACTCGGCTTGGTGTCATCTGCAAATTTGCTGAGGGTGCACTCAATCCCACCATCTATATCATTGAGGAAGATATTGAACAGTACTGGTCCCAGCATGGACCCCTGAGGGGTGCCACTCGTCACTGATCTCCACGTGGACATTGAGCTGTTAACCACTACTCTCTGGATGTGACTATCCAGCCAACTCCTCATCCAGCAAACAGTCCACCCATCAAATCCATCTCTCTCCAATATAGAGAGAAGGATGTTGTGGGGGACTGTGTCAAAGGCCTTCCGGAAGTCCAGATAGATGGCATCAGTAGCTCTTTCCTTGTCCACTGATGTAGTCACTCCATCATAGAAGGCCACTAGGTTGGTCAGGCAGGACTTGCCCTTGGTGAAGCCATGCTGGCTGTCTCCAGTCACCTCCCTGTCCTCCATGTGCCTCAGCACAGCTTCTAGGAGGATCTGTTCCATGATCTTCCCAGGCACAGAGGTGAGGCTGACAGGTCCGTAGTTCCCAGGGTCCTCCTTCCTACCCTTTTTAAAAATGGGTGCAATGTTTCCCTTTTTCCAGTCCTCAGGGACTTCACCTGACTGCCGTGACTTTTCAAATATCATGGAGAGTAGCTTGGCAACTACATCAGCCAGTTCCCTCAGGACTCTGGGATGCATCTTGTGTGGTCCCATAGACTTATGTATGTTCAGGTGCCTCAGGTGGTCATGAACCTGATCTTCTCTTACAGTGGGAGGGACTTTGCTCCCACAGTCCCTGCCTTGTGGTCCGTCCACTCGAGAAGTGTAGGAAGAGGGATTGCTAGTGAAGGCTGAGGCAAAAATTTGTTGGGTACCTCAGCCTTTTCCTCATCCATTGTTACCAGTTTCCCAGTCATGTTCATGGAGGGGATACACTTTCTTTGACCTTCCTTTTCTGGTTGACATACCTGTAGAAGCCCTTCTTACTATTTTTTGTGTCCCTTCCCAAGTTCAGCTCCATCCACGCCTTGGCCTTTTTGACCCCATCCCTACACAACCAGGCAGCGTCCTTATACTCTTCCCAGGACACCTGTCCCTGCTTCCACTGCCTGTGCATTTTCTTCTTGCCCTTTAGTTTGCCTTTGAGATCTTGACTCATCCGTGCCAATCTCTTGCCTTCCTTTCCTGATTTCTTACACCTGGGGACCGAGACCTCCTGCGCTCTGTGGAAAGCCTCCTTAAAGATCTGCCAGCTCTGTTCTGCTCCCTTGTCCCTGAGGGCAGTTTCTCAGGGAGTCCTACTGACTAACTCCTTGAACAGCTGGAATTTTTCTTTCCTAAAATTCAGGGTCCTGACTTTATTCTTTGCCTGTCCCATATCCTGCGAACTCCACCAGTGCATTGTATTATAAAAGATCATACAAACACTGTGGTGGAAATACTTAGCTTTTTATAATTTTGTATTTCAGTATTTCTTTGGATAATTGTTTAATAGAATAAATGCAAATAGAATGAAGTTTGATATTTTATATACATAAGTTTTTAGACTTCCTTTGTAACTGAGTAATGTTGTTTGGAACAACACACAACTGGCTCATGCAAAGCTTTCATATTTATTTAGAAATGTTGCTTTTCCAGGTTACTTACTTTGTCAATCACGGACAGCCCTTGCTTCTATGAATCAGTATAGAAACACAGGGAAAATCTGTCATTGATTGACTTAGGAAAGAGACATACAATATTGTCTGGTCTGGGTTAAGAATTTGGAAGAAGCTGCAGGTGGTGTAAGGTGGCCCTAGTCAAACAAGTAGTATCTGAAAAAGATTACTTGAATCCCTGCTGAGATGTTCTGGATCTGTTTTCCTTCTCTGCTTTTTGATTTTTCTCATACCTATATGTTCATATAAACTATAGTTCCCTTAGTACATCTATTTCATCTATTTATGAATATTCCAGAATTAAAGTATGCTCCAAATAAACATGTGAGGGAAGGCTAAACTCTACAGAAGGAACAGAGAACTTCCAAATAAAAGCTCAGCACAACTGTCCTTTCTATTCTTTTCTCTCTCTCACTTCCCATTATTCCATGTTATTCTTATGCATAGAATATAATAGATCTATATTTGTGGACAATTCCACTTTATCATGCATTAAAGGAGTAAGATTTTCCCCCTCTGCCTTAATTCATGGGAGAGTAAAACCAGCAGAATTTACTTAAGAGTGTCAGAATATAGATGTGCTGAATGCCAAGGAAGACATACATTTTACAGATTTTTGAGGTAAAAAAACCTCAAAGAAACACTAAAATCCATAAATGCATGTTAGTTATTCCAAATTACAATTAATTTATAGTAAGATATTGTATCACGTAAAAATTGATTGACTTTAAAAGTGGAAAGAAAGTTTTGTATCATAGTTTTGTGCTTTTGCCTGTAGATTTTTTTGATCATCTGTTTCTCTAAGACTTAGAAGGGATTTAAGCTTAGATGGGCCTAGTGTTGCCCACCTCCTGTGCATGCAGAAAAGAAGGATTTTTTTTGTGAAACAGGGCAGGGAACTATAATGGAAGGTTTTAATATTGGGAAAAAATCTGTAAAATATCTAAGGCTAGAAAATGGAAAGTGTCTGTCTTCAGAGCTACTAAAGTTGAGCCGCGTGAGTTTGAACGTAACGGTATACGTTAGTTGTGGATGTTAACATTTGGCCATGGGTGAGTGTATCATCAGATCATGTAAATGCCTGATGTGAAACTGGCTTGGAGAGCTCTTAACTGCAGTGTCCGCTGCAGGTTTTTTAGCTCTTCGTACTAACACTGGAACTAATAAAGTAATTTTCCCTCCTTTTGTAAGGAACCTTGTTTGTATTTTTAGTTCCTTACAGCTCAGTCTTAATCTTTCCTCTGCTTTCTCTATATGTTCCTATTAATTGTCTTTATGTCCTTTGCAAATCTCTGCTGCTCTGGATACCTCCATGTTCCTCCTATGGCTGGAATATCTGTCTTTTACTATACAGCATCTATCTTAACATTTCTCTTTAAGCAGGAAAAAACACCCACAGTTTTTATCTGAACTTTAAGCACCGCTGCCGCGTGGAATGCTGCCTGTGCCTGCTCTTAGGTTTGACCTCTAATTGCATTTTTTCAGGTTAAAATATAGCCAGACCTTTGTGTACATTGAAGTGAGCTGACCCTGAATTCTGTATTAAGATTCCAGAGTTGCTTGAACTTGGTTGGGCAGAACCAGAAATCTACAGTATTAATTTCACTTATATTTTAGAGTAAATTACTTTAACCAACTACATATAAAAACAAATAATGCAGCAACTGTAGTGCATGTTTTTTGTTATTAACTTCTTGTATTCTATACGATCTGCATGTTTAGGCTATGCAACAGATTATTACTGATCACTGTAGAGAACTGCATGTATTGGAGCACTGCACTTCTGATATCTTGCAAGAAGATATTTTATCAAATTAACAATGAAATAGTTAGAATATGTTGACATCTGATACTCAAAATTGAATGACAGTTTTAATAGTTACATCTCTTTAAGTCTGCTTTCTCTTTGCACTGCAGCATTGTAACACATTTTGCAATCCAATAAGCATTTGTAACAAGTGGATCTTAAGAATGACAGCCTATGCATGCTTTTCTGTCAAGTCTGAATTTTTTCAGTATTCCATTACTGTTCTGCTGGGAGTAAAAAAAAAGTGGCTTCCATTACTTTTCTCATGAAAGTTGTACATGCTTGCAGTTGTGGCTGCAAATGATGTGAATTCATATCTGCCTACTTGAATGTATCGCACGTTACGCTGCCATCAAGCTGTATTCCAGTGATTTCAATGGATTGAAAAAGCAAAGCCTTTGTTTAAAACAGTTTAATAATTACATTTTACTGACCACAAATGGTTCACATTGACTAGGAGATATAAACTGCTGCTGGCCAATACTTACAGTTCATTAGAAAGTCAAAGGGAGCAGAAAGAATGCAAATGCAAAAAAAATAGAAGGAAAAATGCATGCCTCAGGAGGAAGAATAGCTGTGTAGACAATGATGGTGATGAGTGGGACTAAGGTTAGGGGCTTTTTCTGCCCACAGGTGCCTCCCTTCACAGGCGATTGCCCCTGAGGTCTCTCAGCTGCATTCAGGGACTGCATGTGGCTTCCTGTGATTCTCTTCAAGTGACCTTGGGTAGCTTGAACATTTTTAATAGTTACAGTGGTTTTAGTTTATTAATCCAGATAATTTTGACAGAACTGTGTTAACAGTAAGCACATATGCAATTATAACAGCCTTTTTAGGGACTGTTGACCTCTTGTGCAAGCTGAGAGCTTTTAATTAGCTTAACTCTTTAAATTAGTTTAGTCAGAGCCAAAAGAGCACATCTGGCTGCAGCCTAAGGCAAATGAGGAGAGAGGCTTTGGGAAAACATGAACCTGAAGACCTTGACTAATTTAATGGGTCACTCATTCCATCATCCTGAGAGAGACCTGAAGTTGGATTTTTGAAGAATTAGTAACTCCTTTGCCAAAGTGGGAGCAGGGGGAAGATGACACTTCTGGACTCGTATATACAGATCAGGTAGTGGTTACTCAGGAGAGCAGAAGTCCTTATGAGGAAGATAAAACTGCAGGTGTAATTGTGGAGATTAGAGGAGCTCACACACAGGATGCCACCATCCCCTCTTGTCTCACCCTTGTTTACAGTGACCCTCCCCATTTGCCTGAAACAGTAGATCTTTGGTAATGATATTCTGATGCTAATGATCTTTTCTCAGTCTTTGGACTGAGCAGGCTGAGGAAGGATCATGTGAGTGGTTTGGTCAGTAATATGAAAGAGATGATAAATTCTGACTGTTGGTGTCATCAAGGATGACAAGCGATAGTGGACGGACTCCTTTCGCAAGCACAGGTTGAACCATGAAGTGGGTGCGCTTTATGGCTTTAATACCACTACATTAGATAAGGAATTTGCAGAGAAAAGAAGGCAAGACGTGTTCTGAAAATGAAAGGATTAACTTATTTCTGAAGTATGGGTGTACTGGGAAATACTTGGCCATCTAGGGCTGAAGCTCTATTTATAGTGAAATACTGTCTTTGAACAGAGGAATCTGTTAGTGTATTCTGGATTTTTCTGCTTCTTTCCCAGTGTCAGGAATGGAACAGGAAACCAGTTAACCTGTAAAGGATAAAGTTTCCAGGATAAACTTTCTAAGGAATGATCATTAGGCACAGAAACATCAAAACCAAAATGTCCACCAAGAACAAAATATGCAATTTGACTATTCCTTTGAAGTCTACAGTTGTTTCCGTTGCGCATATGAACAGCTCCCCTTTGAAATCGCTGAGAGTTATATGCGTATATTTGAGGACTGAATGTGGTCTGTAAAGCTAGATAGTTGCCAAGAGGAGAGATTTCACAACTTCAGGATTCAGGAAATATGATCAAAAGTGGCAGAAAGTTCAAGGATGATGATGTTGGAGAAAGGTTGGAGCTTGCCAAGAGGAAATTGCTGGTGACCTTACTGAACTACCATGGTGTCTTGTAGGCGTATTGCAGAGGTTCAAACAGGGGAGCAATTAGAAGAGGGCATGTTTTGGCATGTAGCTGGGAAAAAAATAAATCGAAAAGTTGGAATAAAATAATTGTTATTAAATTAAAAATTTTGATTTTAAGTGCTCCCTCTTGTCACTCACTTGAATGTAGCATTGATGTGACAAAATTAAGAAGGAGGAGAGCAATATTAGGTGCATTCTAAATACAGGGATTTTTTTCTGTTTATTTGGAGAAAATACGTTCAGTTTTAGCCAGCTTAACATCCTCCTTCTTCGATTCAGCAATGTGTTATTCAGCCATTATTACCTGTCACCCAGTAAAGATGTTAAAGAAATAAGTAACAAGTAAAAAATTACTCTGAAATATTCATTCAGCAAGTATATTCACTGCCATTTCCCCATCCTGAAAACATAATCCATTGCTGAAAAACAGATCTATGAAAACTGATTAAAAATGCTGCTTAGATCATTAAAGGAAAAGAAAATTATTTATGTAAACACCCATTTCTCTTCATTACCTATGTTTCTATGTCACCATGTTACCTTATCAAATAATCCCTTTCCTCCCCTGTAGGCTTGATTGCAGTTAGCAAAAGCGGAGGTAGCTTTTGGGAGAGGCTTGGACATTGCTGAACGTACCTATACAAGACTGATGCATTTTCCACCTTGTCCATGCATGCTGAATAAACTTACGTGTTTCATTTCATTGTCATCCCTAGGAGAATGAAACAGCCTACAGGAGACGGAATAGTTGCAACAGATCACAAAGTAATTACCTTTCCCCCCTGCTTCCCCAGAAGTTTAAGACTAGTGTTATAAAGGATATTATTTTCTTCACTCTTTTATTGATGTATTTGGTTTAGAGAATTGTTGGATGGAATTTCAGGTTTTGTGGTTTATGTGCTCGGTGCGAGAGTTAGCTTAGGGACAGATACCTCTTACTAAGGTGCGTGCTGCCCTTTTTTCAAATGTCCGGTGTGGTAAGTAATAACTAGAGTTTTGTTTCATTTTTTTGTCTTTATGCCAGCAGACGTGTGTTTCTTTCTGCTAGTGAATTGAGCCAATATATCCTGGGTATAGCTAGGGCCCCAGGTGATTAAAAACTCGAGTCACTCCTCTCAAACAAAAGTGATGTGAAAAACAGATGTAAATCTGTCCAATTGCCGGAATCAGGTCATAGTTTGCACTGTGTAAAGCCAATGCATGTGCCTACACCTAATATTAGGAAGAAGAAAAAAAGACATCTGGCTCATAGCAAATGAAATATAAAAGTTGTAGACACACAGGAGGAGTTAGGCTACTGCTGGATGAGCAAGGATCAGCTGAAATGCTCCTGACATGATCAGCTGAAATGCTCCTGACAAGGATCAGCTGAGATGCTCCTGCTCCTGAGTGGTAGCCCTGGCACTCCTGCTGTTAGGAGCGGACTTCTTAATTCCTTGTGTTGAGGTTTCTGCTGTTCCTGGGCTGGTTGGAGAGTTTCAATGCAAGGCAATTTTCCCTGGCTGCAGGCGGTGTTGTTGGAAGGTGCCCATCTGCATCACCTTCCTGTGCGCAGGCTCGGCTGGACCATGCACAGCCCTCTTCTTCCTCCCCAGTTTTTCTCCTGAAACCTTTCCCAGCTGTATCCTGATGTGCTAAACCGCTTAAATTAGCTCCAGATTACTCTGTTTATTGTGTGCCAGAGAAGTGACAGAAGGCAATCGGAGCAGTCCTCCCTCAAGTAAACACCCAGGAAGAGGAGGTACAGGATATTAGGATGGAAAATGGACGGGCTGGAGTGTTGGGCGGAGAGGCACATCATGAGGTTCAACGCGGGCAAGTGCAGGGTCCTGCACCTGCGGAGGAATAACTCCATGCACCGGTACAGGTTGGGGGTTGACCTCCTGGAAAGCAGCTCTGCGGAGAAGGACCTGTGAGTCCTGGTGGACGACAAATTCACCATGAGCCAGCAATGTGCCCTTGAGGCCAGGAAGGCCAACGGCATCCTGGGGTGCATTAAGACGAGTGTGGCCAGCAGGTCGAGGGAGGTTCTCCTCCCCCTCTACTCTGCGCTAGTGAGGCCCCATTTGGAGCCCTGTGTCCAGTTTTGGGCTCCCAGTTTAAGAGGGAGAAGGAACTGCTGGAGAGAGTCCAGCGGAGGGCTACAAGGATTATTATGGGACTGGAGCATCTCTCCTATGGGGAAAGGCTGAGGGAGCTGGAGCTGTTCAGCCTGAGGAAGAGAAGACTGAGAGAGGATATCATCAATGCTTATAAATATCTCAAGGGCGGGTGTCAAGAGGATGGGGCCAGACTCTTCTCAGTGGTGCCCAGCGACAGGACAAGGGGCAACGGGCACAAACTGGAACACAGGAAGTTCCGCCTGAACGTGAGGAAAAACTTCTTCACTGTGAGGGTGACAGAGCCCTGGCACAGGCTGCCCACGGAGGGTGTGGAGTCTCCTTCTCTGGAGATATTCAAACCCCGCCTGGATGCAGTCCTGTGCAGCCTGCTCTGGGTGACCCTGCTCTGGCAGGGGGGTTGGACTAGATGATCTCCAGAGGTCCCTTCCAACCCCTACCATTCTGTGATTCCATGATTCTGTGAAAATGTGGGTTCTGGGCACAACCCTGAGGCTTTAATGCCTATATATTAGATCATTTGTCTCTGCTGTTTGCATGTAATTCTACGTTTTGGCAGCTTCGTATCCCTGGAAGTGGTGTGTGTGTCTGTTTTTTTTCTTTTTAAAGGAAAAAAAAAAAAATGTTAGGTCAAAGTAGTCATTTCTTCCCTCTCCCTCAAAAGTCCGAACTGGAGAAAAGTGGAATAACGATTTCCTAAGGCTGGCAGCCTTCCCTGCAGGCCATGCACACCTTAATGCTTCTGCTGCATCTGAAGTCAGAGACATCTTTTCTTGTACATGACTGATCAGCAATAGATGTGAAACTAGTTTCCTGCTGGCTCCTGTCCTCACGTGTTGGAATTGGATCCTCTTTTTTTACCTTACAGCTGCAGCCTAAAGTACAAAACCAGGTCAGGTATTTTCCATGCATCTGGAAGTATGGATGCATTAGTTCTGGCTGATCGCTGATTATATAGGGTGTCCGTAAGCACAGTAACAGTGGCCTGACTTCCTGCTTTTCTTCCTCCAAAAGCTGCTATAAATATGCCTCCTAATTAGATCCATAATGTTGTTGGGATAACAGCAGTAGGTTTGTTCTAAGACAGTCATGCTGCTTCCAGAAGCAGAGGAAGAAACCCAAATGTGTTCAAAATAAACTTCCGAATGCTTTTACTGAATAAAAACACCTAGATGTCGCCAGCTATTGGACAATCACTGCACTTAGAACATTGAATGCTTGAAATTCAGTGCTTCCCAGCATACTTGCGGTCATTTGTCAGTGCTGTCCAGTTCTCCTTATTATTGAGTGTCTGTCTACCATATGGACATACCTCTTCTGTTTGGTAGGGAGAGGGGGACGATGCACTTGGAAACTAAACATTCTTCTGAGTTACATTTACAACACTTATTTATTTTAAATGGAAACAGGGAGCATATAGGAAGGACTCTGTTGTTCCTTTTAGCAAAGAGAAACCACCTTACTTCCACTCTTATCTTCACAAAGCAATTAATCTATTAGTCAGAAGCAAGAAACTGGAACAAGTGCCAGGAATTGCTATAGACTATATTTCTCCTTCAAACATTTTGTGCACGTATTTCATGCTAGATTACATGCAGTTGATGGCTTTAGTATGTCGGCACCCTTTAGCTTCAGGAGTAGCAGGAGCTTAAAAAGTTCCTTTTTCTCATTATTTTGAAGATGCTTTAATTCGATAACGTATTGAAATGCCCAGATCTGCACTATAAAATAAAACAGAGTTGGATTTTTTTCTAGTCTGTCCTCACTTTAAAAATACCGTGTAGCTTTAGACAAGCCTTTCAAACAGTGCTTGGCATGGTTTACGTATCAGACAGATGTGTGCTAGATCAGCTTACTGCAGGGGCCCACGAGGAGAAATTGCAGGGTATGGGAGTTTTTTCTTGTAGCTTCAGAAAAATTCATCAATTCAGAGAAGCAGGAGCTTAAGCACAGGTGGAAAACAGAAAAAAAAAAAAAGCTGGGGCATGCCAATGATGGATTTGAAAAGTGCTGTAGATACAGTAAGAGGATTTGGCAAGTATTTTGTAACTGTTTTCAGGAAAAAAGGAGACTAGGTGTTAGTAGCCAGCAGCCCGAAATGTTAGGCTAGATCTTTACAGACTCTAATGATTGGTTAAAGTTATTAAGCACCAGTACATGATGAACAATCAGTGAATTGAGTTGTGATATCTAATTGTATTTATATGATCCTAGATGCTTAAAGTTAAGTTTTCTTCTTACTTTGCCCTTGCAGATGTATTACGTCAAATGCTTTCTTTGTGCTGTGTTCTGAACAGGATAAAAAAGTGGTTGCATAGTCAAACACTTTCTTGGCACACGGCACTTGATTTTTTCCTCTCTCTCTCTCTCTCTTTTTTTTTTTAACAGTTTCCTAATTGAATACTTCCTTTAAATGTTGGTTGGTTATTTCTTGCTCTGTGGATATATGAGTTGCATACACACAGTTCTGTTAAACTTTTGGATGGATATTTTTAAAAATGAACCTAGGTACCCAAGAGAAGTTATGTATTTAAATTTATTAACCTCATTATCATAAAATATTTTGCATGTTGATTTTTTTTGTGCTATCAAGCAGTTTTGGTCTTTTGTTACTTATTGCTGGAATTTATTTATGCAGAATTTGTTGTGCTGTGAGATGTACAATGCAAAACAGTCCAGAAGCACTTATTCTGTTGGATTGTTGTGCTGAAAGAGTTGTGGTTTTTTATTTTCTGTTAAGACTCTTATTTTTCTTATAGGAAGTAATTACTGATGTATTTTCCAGAGTTATTGTTGTAAATATTTTCCGTATTCTTGGATCACTCTTTGTTCTACAAATGCCAAAAACAATTGTTAAACTTACTGTGATAGTTAGGATTACTAGGACACATACTTAGGATTACAGTTCTGCCATTGTAACCAAAGTTGTATAAGACATATCACAAACTTAAACTCTCTGGGTTTATTGTCTTACGAGAATGGAAGGTTTAGAATAAATGAAAGTTAAGGACAGTTTATGTAAACCCTGCATATTTTTATGAGGTATTCTCACTGTCTAAAACAATTTGCATACTAAATGTAGTCAGCAAGGGTGATTTTTTTTTCCTTTTTTTTTTTTTTGTAAGGAGACTTATGAGTAGCTCCTTATTTAGACTAAGAAAATACAAAGACTGAAAAGAAATACTGGAGATAAAACTGCTTAATAACAGCACCAAATACAGTCCTGGATGCATCTGTGGAGAAAGTTGAGGAAGCCCTCTCTGAGGAGCTTTTCTAGAGCAATTTGCCAGGCATGTCTATGGGACCACAGGATGTAGCTCAACTGTGGTCATGAGAAGAATGCAGCAACCTGAGTGGTCACAAGGGAGACAAAAAAAGGATGCTCCATTTAAAAGAAAAAAAAAAGTAGTTACTTTGCTATACTGTAATTGAAACAAGACCTAGTGCATTAGAAGAAAATAAGTAGCTATACAACAAGGCACACTGTTGCTTTTGAATAATACATTAAAAAAAGAGCAAAATTATTTTCTGTATTATTTACAATTTTTAATTTACCCACTTAAGTCCTACATAAGAAACGGCGAAAAGGCAGTGAGGGAAATCTTTAAAGTGAAGACCAGTTTCTGGCCTATTTGCAGAGAAAATAGTAGCTCTATTCTAGAGCATTAATGTGAGGCAACATTATGAGCAGAAGCTGCTAAAATAGTGTATGCAGGTAGTAGAAGTCGAAGAAAGGAAGTTGCTTGGGCCACTTGTCCACATGGTGAAGAAAGTTAGCGTGTTGGTCATACTGAACTTAAGTGTTCTTTGGCAACTCTTCTTACAGTGTTTTTCCCATCATCCAAAAAATAAAACACAAAGGTCTCTTTATAGCTTTTAAAATAAGTTTTTTATTCCACTACATAGGCAATAATGATTTTTGTGCGCACAACTGGGGGAGATTAAGCTTACTTTCTTAGAAAACTGGCCTTATACAGTATTACAGGACTTGTTTCCATTTAATTTCTTCTCCCAACAATAACTTTCGAGCCCGGTGATCATTTTAAACTGAATTTGTCAGAGGAGTGAGCTCTGGCATGTGAAGCTTTGAGAGATCTATTAATGCTATTAATATTGTCCCTGAGTTCAGTAACCACCGTGGACTTACCTTAGCAAAGAATGCGCATGGGCAAAAGATATTTATGATCCTGGGAAGGACATTTGTCAGGGTTCATACTTAAGTCAACACTTTCGCCTTTTTTGGTTTTCTATTGTCTAATAAGGTATAAATCCCAAATGAAGCTTTTCCCATAGTTATATCTATTGCTGATGTGGGTTATCTTCATAGTATGAAGCAGATTGTCACTTCAGTTCCAGGGTAATTCAATAAAAAAGTGAGTCTGCCTGAAGACTTGAATCCATACATGCTTCATTAGCTATTGCTCTGAGAATTGTTTTATTGCTGTTTTTTATTGTCCAACTGCTCTTCAAAGAGGTTTTAGTCATTAAACTGTTTACTAGTTACATATATCCCACATCACTGCATATAAATACTACCCTAGTCAAAATGTTTGGCAGCTGGCAACTCTTCAGAGAAGTGTTTCGGAGAAACAGAAGGGCCTCTCTGTTTAGTTTTGTTTATTGATTCCTTTAAGAACTCCTGCAAAACATCTTTGACAGTTTACAAATTACAGATTTAACAAATTAAACTCTTTTTCATGTATATGACAATGAATATTAATTACAAAAGCAGATGTTCATGAGAAGAAAACATTGGCCTTCATTTTTAAAGATATATTCAAGATGCACAAGCTTTACTTTGCTTTTATTTTGCTTATGTTGAAAGTTTTTTATTAAATTAAATAAACTTTAAAAAAGCACCCTTCATCTTCCTTACTTTTTAAAAAAATTCCACAGTAGTTTGAAAGACAGTCACCTTCTGTTGTATAAAGATTTTTTGAAAATAGATTATGTTCTCTGATTTTCTGTGTGGGAAACGTCCTATTTTCATCCAAATCTTTTGGCAGGAGTACTACAAATTTTTGTTGTTTCAACTCATTCCATTGAAGTATCTTAATGCGAACAGCATTGTATGTACTTTAAGATGGGTGAGAAAATGACTATATGTAAATAGGTGTATGAGAGTGAAGGAATGTATAAATAGTCCTGGAAGAAATTACTTTTTTCTTGAAGGCATATTTGAATAGTTGCTAGAGTTAGTAGAAAAATATTTGATTTTTTTGCAGATATTTTAATCAAAACAGAAGACAGAAGGTCTACTTCAAAATTTTATTTTTGCTATAGTAACGCACAGTATTTACTGAGGATCAACTTCTCCAGTAGTTTGAAAAGTATTCAAGGGGTTAGGGCACTGTGCATGACTGTTTTGAAGGCAAAAGTTATTTCATCTGGAGAGCTTTGTATCAATCTATTTTATCAGGATGCATGCCCCACAGGTACATTAATATGGAGAAACTAACATAAAATGTGGTGGTGCTCTGGGTTTGGAAGCACTGCACTGGTTTTGAGGGGGATTCAGACTTACTAATTTTGTTAGTATCAGCTCCACAAAAATTATTCAGTGTGGCAATTCTTTTTTTTTGAAGATATGTTCAGATTCTATCGGATTCCTACTTGAAAACTGAAGGACAACACAAAATTAGAATTATGCTGCTCACATGAGTCATGTAAATTGGCAGAGAATGGTAATATGAGAGATTAGCCTGTTTTTTTTACCTAGGGACTCTTTTTGACCAATTCCTGACCCTCAGAAATATTTACTGCCCTTAAGAAACTGTTCTGTCCATGACTACATGGTTCCCTCAGATCTAACCGTTGCAGGCTCCCTCCCCAATGCTTACAATTGTCAATGTGCTTCCTTTTCTCTTTAGGATTTTTGCTTTCTCTTCCATAGCAGGAATGACACCTCTTCCCAAATCAGCCCAGCGTATCATTGGTGTTTATGATACAATTACTACATTATACTTATTTCTCCATAGTCAACAAGGCTGATGTTAATTCAAGAGTGCACAACTTTGATCGAAACTACCTTTTAAAGTGGTCAGGATGCTTCTGTTTCTCTCCTTTGTTCTCTCATTTTGCCAGTTACCCTGCATATGTCTTCTGTGCATTTTTTTCATTGGTGGTGGTAATGCCTACTATTAACTCTCCTTTAGCCCGTTCTTGTATCAGCAAGAATGTCTCTCACCAGTGTTCTCTTTCATTGTCACAAATTTCAACTTGTAGAAGAAAATTCCGTCACGATGGAAAAAAAGCATCTCGGTACCCCCCTCCTTAAAGTAACACAGAATGATGGGAGTGATAGAAGTACTGTAAGAAAACAATGGTAGCTAAACACCTATCAAAGCAAGCCAAACCAAGCAAACAACAAAGCTCTTCAAAAATGTATGATGCTTCCATTTAAGAAAACAAACCAAACTGAATAAATTAGCTAGGTAACACTTATGCCAAGTACTGTAATTTCTAACTATAGCCTTATTGTCTCCCCTTTCATCCTTCTTTAGGGACAAGAGCTGGTTTGTTTTATGATTTTTCTAATGCACATAATATGTTGTGGGTACTACTGAAGTCTAAATTATATAGATGTAATTACAAAAATGATTCTTACAGATAGGAAAAATATGGTCACTACATTTTCCAGACTATTTCACTATTATTTTTAATGAAAATCATATTTGATATTTGTCTCCAGGAAAGAGATAATTGAAGTATCATGCTTGGGGGAGGCTTGTGTTTTCAGCTGAAGTAGCAAGGATGAAGATTTAATAATAAGAAATGTTATAAATCAGGGCCCCTAGTTGTAGGTACCTTGATTCCAAAAGCTTTGCTCTGGAGACTGTCTGCTGAGATTAGGTATTAGGATGAGTCATGGAGAAAAACAGTTGCAAAAATGGATGATAAATCATTCAGGAAATACTGTTTTGAAGTAGATTTAGAATTGGATATGAAGCCAGTGTAGAACATGAAGCAACAATGATCCCATTTGTCTCTTACTTAAATGGATATTGTGTGTGTTTCAAACTACCGGGAGTTTCCATATGGACTTTGAAGTTTGTTCCATATTTGAGATACTTTGCTAAAATAGCATGAGGAGTTAGTAAGGAATAGCTTATTTGGGAGGACATGAGAATGGCTATACTTCCACAGACGAACGATCCATCTAGCCAAGCATCCCCTCGCTACAGCAATGCCTGGTAGCAGGTGTCTAGGAAAGAGTATTGGGGCTCATTGTTTGTGCCTTTCACCAAAAATTTTGTGAAAACTTTCAAATCTTCAGCAGTTTGTGGCTGAAGAAATTCCTGAGACAGAGGTGATGTCTTTTCATGTAAGAGCTATCAATTATTTTTTCATCTTTTGCTTTTCCAGTGGCTTTCTGAACCCATGCAAGCTTTTAGCATCAATTGTATACATCCACAGCTGTATCTTAGGGGAAAGGTATCTGAACACACACATGGCAAGTACCCATTTTGTCTCCTGCTGTCTACTCATACACTCGTAGGTAAGACTGGCTAGAACTCCAGTTACAGTCCTGTAGTGGTTGTTCATGCCTTTCTTTCTGCCATGTCTATACCTCGTGCAATCAGTGTCTTCTTGTTTATTCTCTCCACCCACCTTTGTTACTTGGTGGTTAGCTTAACATTTCATCAGTACAGACTCTATTATGATCTTTCATTATTATGTAACTTAGAATCCTAGAATAGTTTGGGTTTGAAGGGACCTTTAAAAGTCACCTAGTCCAACTCCCTTGCAATGAGCAGGGACATCTTCAACTAGATCAGGTTGCCCAGAGCCCTGTCCAGCCTGACCTTGAATGTTTCCAGGTATGGGGCTTCTACCACTTCTCTGGGCAACCTGTTCCAGTGCTTCACCACCCTCATTGTAAAAAATTCCTTCCTTATATCTAGTCTAAATCTCCCCTCCTTTAGTTCAAAACCTTTACCCCTTGTCCTATCACAGCAGGCCCTGCTAAAAAGTTTTTCCCCATCTTTCTTATAGGCCCCCTTTAAGTACTGAAAGGCTGCAATAAGGTCTCCCAGGAGCCTTCTCTTCTCCAGGCTGAACAGGCCCGACTCTCTCAGCCTGTTTTCATAGGAGAGGTGCTCCAGCCCTCTGGTAATTTTTGTGGCCCTCCTCTGGACCAGCTCCAACAGGTCCATGTCTTTCCTGTGCTGAGGACTCCAGAGCTGGATGCAGTACTCCAGGTGGGGTCTCATGAGAGCAGAGTAGAGGGGCAGAATCACCTCCCTCGACCTGCTGGCCATGCTTTTTTTGATGCAGCCCAAGATACAGTTGGCTTTCTGGGCTGCGAGCACACATTGCTGGCTCATGTCCAGCTTTTCATCCACCAGTACCCCCAAGTCCTTCTCAGCAGGGCTGCTCTCAATCCCTTTGTCACCCAGCCTGTACTGATACTGGGGGTTGCTCCGACCCAGGTGCAGGACCTTGCATTTGTCCTTGTTGAACCTCATGAGGTTTACATGGGCCCACTTCTTGAGCTTGTCCAGGTCCCTCTGGATGGCATGCCATCCCTCAGGCATGTCCACCGCACCACTCAGCTTGGTTCCTCTTTAACAAATTGTTGATATTTGCAGTCCTAGATAATATTTCAGACCATACGGAAGTAGTCATCTATAACTTTGAAAAATGGTATCACTGATGTATAAACTGCCAGTGACACATTAGCTCTGTTCTGCCTACCTAGAAAGGAAACAAACTTCAGTAATCAAACCAGAAACCATACTTTTCCCTCCTTCAGCACTTTCCTGATAACTCAGTCAAGAAATGAAGCAGAAAGGGTCTCTTGAACATGAATTCCTAAGGGAGAAGGAAACAGTAATGTTCTAGCGATGTGAAAATGAGAAATCAAAATGAGTGGGATAAAGCTTGTTTCGTATGTCGGCTTTACTCATTTACGTATCAGATTAGCTATCAAAACAATAAATCTTTTTTTCCCCCCTTTTTTAAACTTATTGTACTATGTCTGAACGCTGATATCACACACGAGTTTTTATGGGAGATACGTTAAATAGACTCCTTGTCTCAGGGAATTTATGTATAATGAAACTGGCACAATGTGAATGTCTTCAACTCAACTACAGAAAGTAAAGAAAAAATAAGTATAATAAAGATCTGACTTTAACCCAGGAAATGCACACTTTTCTCTCTCTATTCTTCAAAAAGACAGTGTACTTCTGTAATTTTCTGGCTACTTTGTTGCTGATATTCAGGACTAAAAAAAAAATCTCATGTGCTAGTATTAAACTGATATGGACAGTAAGTAGCTTGTGATACGAAGAAGATATTTAACATACTTAAGATTTGATCCCACTGTATGTCCAAACTGCTGTAATATAGTGTAGATAAGATACCTTTTATTCTAAGGCTATGAAAGGTTAAAAGCTACTGAAAGCTCTGTCCTGTGAGTATCCTTGACAGGAATTCCTGTTTACAGTAAGGGTAGAAGGAATTGTTGAAACTGATTTTTTTTTTTTTTCTTTTTTTTTGTAACTGACAACTGCTTAACTTCTCAGATCTTATTGCTCAACATTGTTGTGTGAGAAATATTGGTAGCTAGTATTTGGTTGCCTGCATTTCATATTGAAGACAGTAAAGCTCTTTATTTATTTATTTTTACTCCAAGAGTGCTGGACACACAAGCGGCCCTACTGGAAGCTAGTTGGGCCACAGAACACTTCACACTTTTCAAATCACGCTGTTTTTCCCAAGTACTTCATTTATCTTAGGCTTCCGCCTTTTAAAGTCTTCACAGAGACATGCACTAGTTTATTCCTTAGTAGAACAAAAAGGGTTTTCTGTGTGCAGTAGAAAGATATGCACAGTGGGAGTTTACACTGATCCCTAATTAATGAAACAGAAGGGAGATCATTTTGTTGTGTTGTGGTTACAGTGAAGTTCTGTAAGGCGTTGGACATGTACTTCTTGTTTCTTCCCTGAAATTCCTATTTTTTAATCAGAAAATAAGAATATAAACGTGTCAAATTACACTGAATGTCAGTTCAACAACCACTATTGGAAATAATTTTAACCCCATTAGAATACAGAAACATTATGCTTAAAAGAATCTCTTCCGAGATCATTACAATAGGTTTGAACAAGAACAACTGTACAGCAGTACTAAAAGTAACTCAAAGAATCTAGATTCTGTTAAATTCAGGAATCTGGATTTTATTCTAAGTGTGGAAGCTTAGTCAGAGTGAGTTAAAAAAAGAGTTACATGAGCTATCTCTAATTCATGTAGATATTTCTGAGTTACCGTAGTCACAGATCAACTTTTTCTGTAACCATCTTATATGTTGTCCTCACCAAACACAATAAATTCAGTGTATTTCCAAATCACTTCAACTATTTTAACTAGTTTAAAATCATTTTGTTAGGGCTTTCTTCTTCTCCCTGAGAAACTGTTTTGTGTGACATTACAAATCAATGTGACTGCCTAAAAATCTAGGAAATAAATGGTTCTCAACTCGGAGTATGGGTATTGTCCTGACACTGGAATAACAGTTTTCCATTTTAAGTATAACTTACTGCTTTGGAAAACAGTGCATTCTGAGTACTAATGACAGCATTGATAGCAACTCTTCTTGTGGTCTGTAAAGTAGTTGGAACTAAATTTTTGAAGTCTATGATTCTGGAAGCTTTGGATGTCTAATGATATTTAGAATCACCATCAGAGGTTGCTCTTAAGAAAGTCTTTCTAGATCATTGGCTTCTAGTATGGTATCATTTCTGCCTAGCAATAACTTTTCATTGTGGTAATTTGTAAGACTCTGGCAAGAATTATCTTATGTTTGTGACATGCTCTGAACAGGCAACATATTGTATGAACACTTAACAGCACTATGCAAGTACTTGCATGACATGCCTATATTGTGAAAATATTTTTTCAAAAGGATGAATAAATGTTGCGGGGAGGATTGTTCTCTTTCTTTCTTACCAATAATTCCTTTTAATTACTTGTTTTCTAGATAATGGAGGACAGACGATGGCAGGTGGGAATAACTGGCCGCTGAGAGGAAGAAAATGGACCCTCTGGGAAGGAGGAGTGAGAGGAGTAGGCTTTGTTGCAAGTCCTTTACTGAAACAAAAAGGTGTTGAAAGTCATGAACTCATCCATATCTCTGACTGGCTGCCAACGCTGGTGCACCTTGCTGGAGGGCATACCAATGGCACTAAGCCTTTGGATGGCTTTGATGTTTGGAAAGCTATCAGGTAACTTGCATGTCAAATTACTGAGTCAGCATTCTGGTATGAGAAGAATTTAATCATCCCAGAGAACACAGCTGGAACTCGGGAGCAGAATATTATGTGTTCCTTTCCCTAAACAAAGGGAAGGTATACGTGCAGTTAACTTTGCCATCCATGAGAGAATTATCCAGGTTGCAAATTAATCCTGGTCACAGATGCAAAACCTCCATACAGCTTTAACTTGGTATGTTAAATTCATCAGTATGGACACAGTAATGCACAAACATGGAATACTTTTTCAAGAACGCTCTGTGATCCAGAAGTACATTAACTGATTTTGCACAGTATGGAGTACAAGTTAGTAAATTTTATGGCCCAACCCTGCTCTCTACAGGGCCCAGATGGGCGTCTCTGCAGTACGCATCTGGAATTGAACATGTGGGAAATCTATGCAGACATTAAACTCACTGAGCATGGATTCCACTTCAGTGGTTTGTTAGCTCAGTACAGACCTGTCAGGCTGGCTCCAAGTGTAACCATTTGAATAGGTCCGTATCATGCTGTCCAGTGTCCCAGAAAGCCTATGAGGTTGAGTACAAAAGTAGACGTGACTTTGTCCCTGAGAGGTTGTGATATTGTGCCTGATTTAAGTAAGCTGGAGCACTCAGGAGTGCAGTGCAGACATGCGTAGATGGCTGGAGAAAAGAGGCAGCTTAGCTGCAGTTGGGTTGGCACTGAGACCAAGCTAATGACTTTTACTGGGCTCTATCTGACTCTGTGCACCTCTCATGCTGTCTGGATTAACTGGGATATCCCAAACCCATTCAGATAATTTTTTCAGATAATAGAGAGTCTTCTGTGCATTAAAAGAAAAATGAGTTAAATCCTGTACACTTTTCCTCTGGAAAAGAATGATAAAAATGGTATCACAAATGCTGGATACTGGGGGCTCTGGGCACATCTGAATATGTGCTTATTACTGGCACGTTAGACTCAGCAGAGTAAGTAGGTGATTTTTTCACTGGAACAAACTATCAGAAGAAACTCTGGTGTTGCCCCTTTGTGGTATCTTCAATCAAGACTTATATTCAGTCAGTCCTTCATCTTTCAAAGCTTTTCTTTTATTCTAATGTTCTTTTATTCTACTAAAATGGATTACAAAGTCCCTAAAACCTGAGTTTCTGCAGAATTTTAAACTTCTGTGAGCAACCCTTAGTTTTGCAAAAATTGCATGGTGACAGTGGTTTAAATTCCTCTGTTTCTCCTTCTTCTGTGCTGCATGTAATGTATTCATTGATGGGGCTAAATCCTATTGTCTATGTCCTCAGAAGTTATATTTATTTTAGTTGATCTTTGAATACAGTTTTAATTCGCCTAAGAATCATTTAGGATGGAAAGTTTAATACTGCTAAAGCAGAATAAAAGGACTAGCAATTCTATTTCCTACATGCCGTTCATCTGAGAATTAGTGTTTTCTTTCTTTTGACAGTCTTTGTCCTGTTCTTATAGCAGTCAGACAATGTTATATTATGTGTGTTATAACCTTTTGTCCCCTTCTCAGGGTTCCCACCCCAGCTTGCAGGAGAAATGTAGCTATTTTGCAATTTTCTACATAGTGCATTACAATAAACGCTGATTTTTGTGTGTCTTAGCATCCTAGACTTACAGGAGTTAGTTCCTAAACAAGCGTGAGCAGCAAGTGTTTGGGTCAGGGACTGAGATGAGAAATTGACCGTTAGCGCAGGCAGAGTTGAACCCAGCTACCCATCCCTGGTTAGCCCTATATAGACCTTGAAGTAAAAAAACCCAAACCAAAACCAAACCAAAAAAACAAACCCAAAAAACCCCATATCTTGAGTTCAGAATTGTTTTGTTTGTACCTTTAGTAGGATTACCTGTTTTGAAACTGCTCAGCTTGATTTCTTTCTTAGTGCTGCCTCTGTTTCTGAGGAGCTGTGGGGTAGTTTTCTGTACTAGCTGGAGTTTGCAGAGAGCTCATGGCCTCGTGCCCAGGTGTACTGTATGGCTCTCTTCCAAGTGGAAGAAGATAGGGATGTGTATAATTGAGGCCAGGGACCATTAACTGCCAGGAAGGAATAGAGGCTCCTGTCCAGCCAGAGACAGTAAAATGTTTCACATGCTGATGTTACTGTGAGAAAACTTAGCATCAGCAAGATCCTGGGCTACTCCTAAGCATAGACTTTTCTTCCAGCTACCAGCAGAATTCCTGCCTAATTCAGGTTCAATTTCAACCAGGTATTCTTTGTCAGGGACTGATCTTCTCAGACCAGGTTACTTCAGCAGGAAAATTATACGTGGGGAAGGACAGGTACAGCTGTGCATCCTCTGCACACTCCTGGCACTTCAGTCTTAACTCTTCATGGGGGAACTGAATGCAACGTTTACTGGCACTGCTAAGGAATAGGTGACCTCCAATATTTTCAGTAGTGCCAACCGGAGGGCCTCTCTCCAGGGTGGGGAAAAAAGTCAGTTTTTGTGAACTGTGAGGCTGCTCTTTGGTGACCTTGCAGCCGAAATGTCAAATTTCACATGATTTTCCCATGTAATCAGAAGAAATGAGTGTATTAAATTTCATGACCATAACTCAAAAGGTCACTTGAATATTGGATTGCAAACAACGAAGGCATAGTGCCCTTTTGGTGACATCTGATGGAAAGTTCAACTATGTTGCTTATAATGAGTGAAATTAAATTTTGCTTAGATTCTACCTCATTTGAAAAAAGTATATTAATAGTCAATCACTGTGTTACATTTGTATTTTTTTCAGCCCCGTTTAATACAAGTAGCTGCATATGATTCTTGTGGGTTTGATTTTTTTTTTTTGGCAGACTTTAATCCTAAGCCTACTGTTTCATATGTGTGTAATCAGGGGGAAAAGCGTTATAAATTTGGATTTAGATATTCAAAAGAGTGTATGAGACAATGCAGATACTCTCAGAAATCACAAAAATATTGGATCCATCCCTGTGTCTGTCTGATCTCTGTCCAAAAATGGTCAATTTTCAAAGGATGTGTTCTTAATATGATATTTATATAATAAATAGAAATAGTATAATTCTGAAAATAACTACCTAGAAATATATACATTTTTAATATAGATAATGGTATAAGCAATACAGAATTTAGATACAAATTTTGAAATCGTAAATATGAATTCTGAAATCCTAGACCAAAATGAACTTTCTGTAATGATTTTAAGATGATTGGTAGTCCAAATTAGGAATTGCATTAACATGACACTGACTAATATTAAGTTCTTGTAGTAAACAGAACTGCTGAAAACCACGCATGTATACAACTGTTCATTTCATGCCTCCTCTACTTAATTTTGACTTGAAGAACGAGAAGAAAGTTAATGGTTAGGAGCAAATGGCATGAAAAGATGAAGTTCAGGAGCACATGTTTCTTGTGGACAAAAATATCTTCTTTTGTGTTCGTTTTAGCTAGCTGTACTTTAAATTTCTTTCATACGAGGAAATACAATGTTCTTGTTCTCATTGTTTGAGCTTCTTTTCTTAGGTAAAAATTTGCATGCTACTTAAAATCTCTTCCACAGGGGCTTTGAACTCACAGGCTTGTCTGCTCTTCCCAAATTGATCTGCTGACCTAGTAGTGTGGGAAATACTGTTGCAACACTGTCTCTATGAGACACCTAATAGAAGAGGAATGTGATTTTTTTTAAAGCAGAAACTGTAATAAAGCAGGTTTTACTCGCACTCTCATGGTCTGACACTCTCACTCACCAAAAGGTGCGTGTCTAGGAAGTCTGCCCAGCAGCGAGGCACCAGGGCAGGGGTTTTCAAGCCATCCATCTGGCAGCCAGGCGCCACGATGCTTGTGACTGCGTTAGGCCCAGGATCTGTTGCGATGGTGCAGAGGTCCAGGGACGCCAGCTATGAAGTCCTTCTGACATCTTCTCTGTTCTTCATAGGTTGGTGACCATGCACAAGTTCAGGTTATGCCTTTTTGTACCTTTCCGGTGCTGCTTCTCTGTCCTGTCCCACCTCTGTGAGTCACCAGGTGCCATCACTGGTTTGTCTCCTCATGTCCCTGTTCTGTGAAACTGGCCTAGATGTGTGGGGTTCTTGCTGACCTGCTCATCTGGGTGTTGTTAACACAGGCCGTTATGAGACCCCTTTCCCTGCTGTGTGTTTATGCAGTTGTCTCCACGTGCAGATCTTCCCAGTCTTTCTCCATTCATACCAATCTTGGCCTTTCTGCTACAGTTTTCTACAGTAAAAGATAGTAGGCCACCAAAAGAACTTTGCCATCCAAAATTTTGTTGCAGTGTATCTTTAGACCAGTAGTTCCTAAACTTCATTTTCCTCCAAGTACCTTTGGAATGAGATTTAACTTTCCCTTTAATGTCCCCAACTTCTTTTTGAAAATAACTTGGGATAGTATCACTCTACCAACCCATTTTTGAATATCCATCAGACCATTCCAATCTCAGGTATAAACCTTCTACATAAATCATAGTAGATTGCACTTTTCTAATACCGTATATTACCATGGATAACACTACAATATAGCTGGAACCTCTAAAACCATGTACATATTAGAAATTATATCTAAAAATACAGGATAATATCACTAATATATTTTACAAAAATAGTAACTGAGAATACCAAGAAAAATTAATGGAAAACAACACTAAAATGCAACTAGTCAAGGAATCTAAACCGTACTGCATGTTTCCAAGCAAGTATCTCAAAAGGCACTTGCATTTCTAAGAAACATCTGTTCTCCAGATGCTTGTACTCTATTGAAATAGAGACACAAAGCAAAATAATTTTACTTATGTAGAAATTTGCCCTGGTTGATACATTGTTTTGATATAATTTGGATTTCAGTACTGAATATCTAGTATGTCTGTGCTCAGAAAAAAGATTATATTTTGCATTAGCAGGAAAATGTAAAACCAAATGATAGAGCATATGAAGCAGTATGATGGGCACTGAGAGATTCAGGATAAAATGCAATCAAAATACTAATATTTCTTCAAAGCTTGTTAGCAAGTGTAGGTTTTCAAGTTTTACTCATACATTTTGCAGGGCAAGTTTCAGTTTTATATTTTTGTAATGTTGGAAATATCAGAATTGACTAGAAGTAAATGAAGCAAGATGAACTTGAATTCTTTTGTACCAAATGGTTATATTCATTTCAGGAATTAAACACCTGTTTGAAAAGTATTTTCATTGTTGTGGTATAAATTAATGCTGAAGAACGAGCAATGTAAAGCTGAGAGTAATGTTTATTTCCAGCATATCTGAAATATAATTATTTTAGGAAAGCTTGTGTAGATATGACCCAGAGAAATACTATATATGGCAAGGTTATAAAGGCTCAGATTTTGCTGAGTGACACTGAGGATGTTTTTGTGCAAGATAAACATATTTATCCTGAAAAACCTTGGATTCCTTCCCAAGGACACCTTCTGCCTAGTTAACAACAACAACAACAAAAGTGAAAGATCACATGTAGATGTTTGTTCACGTTCACTAAGGAGTAATAGATCTTTCTGTATGTTTTAAAAAATTTGCAAAGCAGAAGACAGAACAATGTTCTCAGCATAAACTAGCTGATTCTCATACCAACTTTGAAGTTAGTCCGTATGTTTTCATCAAGATGTTCTTACATAGAGAACTTTTTTGGAAAACAGTACCTTTTGACTGCTTAATTAAATAGTCAGTCAGACATGGTAGAATAATAACCAGACAAAAGGTTCCTTATTTTTAGGGAGAGGAGCAATATATTAGAGTATTGGAGTCTAAAAATAAATATTCTAAAATTAGAGCATTGTAAGATATGGTTACACTGGAAGCTACTAAAATACAAAGGCAGGATTCCCCAGAGATTCTTACTGCTTTCTTACTCTAGTTCTGCTGGCTAGACTATATTCCTGATGCAAAATATCCTTGGCAGAACACTTGCCAAGCTAAATCTGTCGTTGAGGCTGTGTCTTTTGAGGGGACTAAGGTCAGCATGGAGCTCCATAAATGAGAAGGACAGAGTTTAGGCACAGGGAAAGGGAACTCTGCTACAAGTGTAAATTCTCTACTTCTTGTCCCCAGGACATTTCTTCTGTCTTCCTGATGTCCTTTTTGGTCAGCCAGCCACTTTCTTCAATGTACAATGTCATCTTCTTTTCTCTGGCTATTGTTTTGTGAATAATGTATGCTGGTTATAAACCTTCATTCTGTGTGCAACAGAATTACCAGAATAACACCCAACCTGAACAAGCAGTTCAGTACCAGTTGATAGGGGTACAGAGCTTAATATGGTAATGCCATAAGCTTCAGAGAGTCTATCTCGTGATTATATAAAAATCACATTTCCCCATTACTAATACCAATATTCTGTCCCAGTAAAAAAATGGATTCAATAAAAATGACAACTGCAACATGAAAAACTTAAATGAATGCAGGTGTAATCTTTATATTTCGCGTTCTACCTGCTGTGCAATAACGTTTGTAGCCATGTTTAGTGTACAGTATCCACCCTTCAGATTAAGTCATAAAGAAAATTACCTTTAATGATATGCTAGTAATACTACTCTGCTCAAACAGCATGAATATCCTTGGTTCTGACTTTCCACCTAATGTGGTACTGTATGAATATTGGATGTACAAACAGGAGAAGTACATAGGAGTAAGTTATTTCTTCTGTATTTGACCCTGGTGGAAGGTACTAGATTACTTAGCATAATTCTGGTGTTTGCATTCTTTTAAAAGGATACTGGAAAATGTAGATACTGCTCAGAAACTGCAAAATAAGCATATCTCCTGAAGCAGTTGTCATTCACATGCTATAAATTCGCATCCTAGTTTAACTTGTGCTAACTGGTTCATGTTACTGTTACCTGTGAAGAGATGGCGAAAGACACACTTGACCACAGCTGTAGATGGAGCATCTAGAGACAGTAAGAGTCTATTAAATCTGAGATAAAATTTGGTTAAATAAGGCCAGACATTCCTTAGTTAAGAGTGTGACTACTGTAGATATTAGGGTGCAGGGGGGACAAATGAACCTTTCACACACATTTTGGGAAAAACATTTTTGTGGCGGTGTTTATACACTGAATTGCTAACACTGTAGGTTAATTATTGTACTTCCTCTGTATTAACTCCACGGCTGTATCATCTGAATACATTTAATCTTTCATCCAGTCCTCCTTGTTAATTTTGTACTTATTCAAAATGTGTAGCATCCTGAAATGATTTTAGACATGGAATAGAGCAATATTCATTTTAGTTAGTTGTTATTGAAAATTTTAAATTACAGGTAAATATTGTTAATTATATATTTTATATATTAAAATAACAGCCATTTTTGAAGTTTCCACTAAGTTTTATATTACCTGATTTTTTTTATTCTTAACGTCAAGTGGTTTAAGGGCCCTGATTGAATTTTTGAGTCTTATAATGAAGCTCCTTAACAAAAAGAAAACAACTTAAGTTATTTGGAAGTTTCTAAAAAGATGTTTTAAGTTCACTGTCAAATAATAAAATATTGTTGTGTCATGATGTAGCCAAGGTTCTTTCTAATTGTATCTTCCTACTCATGTTGCCCTTTATAAGGAGTAAATTTCTTTTATTCAGTTCTTTAAGACTGGGATTTACTTAACTCAGAAAATTTATGGGTAAGTTCGGAGGCTCATTCCACACCATCCCTACGTAGTCAATGGCTAGAAAAAGAGGGATGATTTTTTTTTTTCCTCACAAGAAGGTTCGGAGTATCTAAATAATCCTTGTGACCTCAATTACAAATCGAAGGTGGGTTTTTGAGGTGTAGTCAATGCCTCTGGTGTTTTTTGAGGCACCCAGCCAAAACACTTTCAGCACTCGTTCAGGTATGTGGCGACCATAGCAAGTGCCAGTTTACACTTGAAATTTGATTTTTAAAGTTGATTATTGTAAAACCCGGCTTTGGTAGGGCCAATTCTGTACTCTGTAAACTTGTGAAAAATCCCAGTAAACACCAGTGAAGTCAGGGAAGACTGATAGGGGCAAAAGCTGTTGCTACTAGGCTGGAAAAGAGCATTTAGATTAAAGTTGATAGTTTATGTTTATGGGCTCATTCTGTATTAGGATGACAAAAAGCCCTAAAATAAAACATGCAGACTCCTAATGACCTGTAGAAGCAAATTAACATTTCCTTTTGAAATCTCTTCTAGTGAAGGAAGACCTTCCCCCAGAGTGGAACTGCTGCATAACATAGACCCCATGTTTGTGGATGACTTCCCCTGTGAGTATGCTAGTATGCTACTAATTGTTCAAGAGTTATTAAACATACAGTTTATCTTCTGAACACTCCTTGTTTTCCTTAAGTGAAGTATTTCATGCTAGGTGAAACAAAATAGAGTAGGGTGCCTTCTGCTTTTAAGTAAGTAGCTTTAAAATACAGAGACATCATCCCCCAGGTGCTGTAAGTACTTACTGAATCATGGCCAACACGCACTTCCTATTTCAGAAAGCTCTGAAGCACTGCTGAGTAATGAATAGAACACTTTGGGACATGGAAATGTTGAGGAGCAGCCATGCGCCTGAGGTGCACAGGGAGGCACACTGCCAGAAAACCCTACCAAACCCTGTCTTCAGTGCTCCAGGTTGGCAGGTAGCTCCCAATGAACTGCTCGCCCTAGCACATCTTGATACATCTATATAATATGACCTTGCAAACAGAAAACTTCAGTTTGTGAGAAGCTGAGAAGTTCCGAGCCTTGTGATTGTTTTTGTTCCATAATCACATGGGTTGGATCTTTAATGCCATAATCACATGAATTGGAGCTTAAGTTTGCCAATTCTATAGCTCTTTAAGCACCGTCTGTTTTATGATTCAACATTATTAGTTTGCTAAGGACTACAAACTTTTCAAGCAGTAATTTTTTCATGCAGAACATTGGAACAGGTCCTTTCCAGTGTTTTTATAGCATTTCTGTATTTCATTAAATAAAGAAGTAAATCCAGGCAGAGGAAAAGTAGTGCAGTGGAGACAGTGATGTATTACCTGCAAGATGGATACACATTGTGCTGTAGTAACTGGATGGAAAGGGGTGAGGTGGCCTTCTGTAATGCACATCTGGTTCTGTGATGCTTTTCTCAGAAGGAGCAACATTGGGCCTATCTAGTGCTGGCTGGCCAGCACTGCCTGCAGATAATTCCTACACACTGACAAAATTAAGGTGTAGCTACTCCATTTCCCCCTCAAAGGATGCTCAGTGAGTCATAGCATTCCTGTACAATGTTATGCCCTGATGTGGTATTCTCAGGCATACTTCAGAGACCATCTTTTTCTTGTGGGAACTGCCATGATTGAGCTCAGCAGAGGTGTTTGAATAGACGAATTCCTGGTGTAACTAGAAGGGGGACGAACAGAGGAGGTTTTCAGGAGCCTAAGCTCAGGAAATACTTCCCCGGGTTATTTCCATGATGCCATACTCTGATTATACTTCAATGTTTGCTACATACAGCGTGTCCTTACTTTTTGTGTGTGTTGCATGAGATGTGGGCAGGGAGCGGGGCAGGTGGGCAGAAGCTGTAGTAAGTGGAACTTTTATGCTGGATGAGATGTGACTTTTAAGCATCACAAACAGAGGAAGGGGTATGCATGCCTGTAAATTTAGAATGGTTTTATGTACCTTTCAAAACTGGAGTCATTAAAAACAAAAACATAAGTCTTCACTTGCATGTCCTTGTGCACCATATAGGGTTTTCCTGTCTCTTCTCAGCAAAGGCCTATAATTTTGGCAAGCTACTTTGTGCCACCTGTTTTACTTTCTCCCTTAACAGCACTTTTTGTCAAGAACGGGTAGAGTTGACCTCCAAATTAGTATACCTTACATTTTTCCCAATTTTGATTTTATGATGCCATTCTTAATGGATTTGAGAGTAAGTAATTATATTTCTGATAGGTTTGACAAGATGTATCACCGTTATACATGACAAAATATACATTAAACTGTACTTTTTCAGATCACTGTTCTTTTAATTAATGTACTGTTTCTAATGCAACAGAGCATGTTAATTTATAGTCCACTGTTGGGTACAAGAAATCCAGCTTTCTTTGTACTTCATCTATTGTCATAATGTGCTCAATGTCTTATAAGTTAACTGGAAGTTGGAATGGTTTTGTGCTTTGCAGGATGAGTCATTGTGTTATTTATGATTCTGTTTTTGACCCAGCTAGTGAAATTATGCTTTGTCATATAAGGATTAAAATTTCCATTTAGCAATCTGTGTTATTAAGAGTAACTGTATATGTATGTAACTCAGCTGATTTCTACTTAATGTCTGTTTTTCATTTGTGCAAACTGAGTAATAAGTTTAGAATTAAGATCCAGATAAATGGTATTGGTGTCTCTATTATGGATAGATTAGGAAGACACAAAGCTTGGAATATACAACTACTTTCATATTTTCAGCATTTCAAAATTTCATATTTTCGTGTTTAAAAAAAAAAAAAGGCATCTTAAAATAAACTGCCCATACTATCTTGTATCACCAAGGTGATAAACTGTGTGTCACTCTGGAGTCTGGCTCTTTCCTTGACTGTTTATTGCTTCCTTGTCCTTACTATTTTGAGATCAGAGTACTCTTTTGCCTACGGTGCTAAAATATAGGCATGTATGTTTTGCTGGGTTCTTTCTCACCTCCTGTGTAGTCTTTGGCCTTCTTTATGCCCATCTTAAAAAATCACATCACCTAAATCATCTTGTGTCAGATGAAATATTCATATTATACTAATACTTTCTTTTTTGTAGAAATTGAATTAGAAAGTAAAATAATGCCTGGAAGATACAGCTTAGCCAAATCTTTGGGTTTGCAGAGTACTGTGGAAGAGCAAAGACGAAATTAAATCTCAAGGTACTTTAAACATAACCAAAAAAACTTTCAGGATGTTCAGGATAATCAGGCGAGTTCGGATCATAATATTATTAAGGAAGACACTGTGGTGTTGTAGTTGTACACACATAGGGCATTAAGTTATTGTTGTACTTGCACTCAGTGCAGGTTCAGTGCTCCTGAACTTGAGTGCTTTTGCATATAATGTATACGTTCTTTCAGCATAATATTTTTACTTAATGGATACATTTATCTTCAGTCTTCATCTCTGTCTGAATAAACTGATACTATATATTTTTAGTTGCATGAATGATGGGATGTCTCATGTCTTTTTGACTGAAATAAGAAAACTGAGCTTTGTTCTGTTAAGATTTTTTACACCAAAATAAGCATTCCTTCAGGGAAGAATTTGTGCAAAAGATGTAATTAATTTAGTGTCAACTCAACAGTTACAGCCGAGTACTCAACAGAATGTTAAGTTAAAGATAGCAAATGCTTTCTTGACTACAGAGCTAACTACATGTTTGCTGCTGTGGTCTGTTAGAACTGACCTTGACCTGCATGTTTACCACTCCTGGGGTAACATCACACAACTTTTAAACTTCTTAGACTGGGTGCTGGTTTCTAACCTCTGGGCATCAGCCAGAGTTACTCCAGCAGATCTGATGAATCTACTGATGAGCATCTACTTAGATTTTTCAGGAGCTCTTGTCCAGTGGTAAATACTATAGCTTTACAGTAGTCTTGTATCCAAGTACTGTACTCCTCTCCCATTGTTAATACTAAACAGTGTAAGAGGGAAAACACTGTAAACTAGTTTGTCGGCAGTTCCATTTTACAAAAAAATGCTGGCAGGTCTTATTTCACTGACTCTTTCAAGTAATTGCCTTCTCTCTCTCAGAGGGCAGACTTTCTTCATTTAAATATAAACCTTTCCAGTGGTCTGAAACATATTTCAGCATTTTAGACTGTAATTTCTCATTTATCATCTTTAGTGCTAATAAAGGGGTTCCTGTCCCTGACTGCAGACTTTGCCTGCAGGCTCCCTCTGACCTGTGGCAGCCCAGCAGAGTGGTCAGGGTTAAAAACAGTCTTTTCTCTCAATAAACTGATCTGGTTGCAATACAGACTTACAACAATTATGGTGGTGTAATGGAGGAGGTGGTGGAGTGAAAAACTAGGGTGGAATCTCCAAAAACTAGGATGGGGAGGGGGGTAGGCTGTGGTGTTCGTAGCGAAGCCAGTCGGGTGATGAGCTATTGCCAAGATGGCCAGCCTGTCCTCTCCCTGTCTCTCATCCTTTCCTCCTTCCCTTGAGCTGGATCTGGAAATCACATGGCAACAAGATGAGTCTTCTGCCAGATCAGCCTTCAGACTGATCCCTCCAGACTTTTCCCTTGCTACCCCCCTCCAGGGGTGAGAGGAGGAAAGGTTTCTACCACATCAGCCAGTTGAATGATCTTGCCCTGTAGCCTCCCACAGCGCCTCACCACCGCTCCGCTCTCTCATGGGTCACCAAAACCACTCACAGAGCCAGGCTATGAACCAAGTCAGGATATTGGTTCAGATTTTAATACCCTTCCTTTTTTTTTCCTTCGGATGTATCTTGGATATATAGCCAAGTGCTCATTTTGGCACAAAGGATGGGACTAGAAAAAATTTCGGGGGACAGATGAGACTGTTTCTGTTGGCTCTGAAATTAAACCCTGAGATTTCTGTTTCATAATATGTGATGAAGTGATCCAGCAGGTTTCTGCTGGGTATGTGCTTCACTTTCTCCCCTCCCCATTCTCAGCCACAAGATTCTGATGTTTGTTTTGCATCCATTCTGGCACTTCTCGGATACCTCCATGGACCAATCCAACTTGCTAGCCTGGTTTTCCCCTGTCAGGTAGGCTGAATCTGCTCATTGAAGGGGCTGATGGATGCCAGAGGCAGTGCAAGGTGGGGGCGAGGAGGGCTGTGTGGTTGGAAGTGGGGTGGCAGAGGGAGAGCCAACCCTCCTAGTGCTGTCTGGCTGCTCCTGGAGCCGGAGCCCCAGGGGGAAGGAGTGGGGAACCACACCTTCTGGTTGGACCTCGCTGCCCTAAACCAGTCTGGTGAGCTCTGCAGATGGAGCTGGACCCAGGCTCCTCAGAAGTGGTTGCTCCTCTCCCTCCTTGATAAAAAACATCACTTTTGTCTTTCTGATTTTTTCTTCATCACCCTGTTGGTTATTTTCAAAAGTGATGAATATATGTCTCAGTTGCTGGGTCTCAATGTAGATTTGTTATTTATTAGAGTCTGTTATTATGTAAAAGCAGGACATTGGTATGAAAGATCTACTGTCTTCCAGATTTGGACCCAAAACAGTCGTATTTTCTGTTAGTTTTAAGAGTTTGGTGTTAAAATAAGGAAATTAAAAACAGAAAGCTAAAATTATGTTGAAACAGAGCATAATTTTCTCTGGAATGTATAGGTTAAGAAAGCACAAATAAAATGCATAGAGTAACTTAAAAGTTGCATAAATCAAAAATCTGACTTACACTGTTGGAAGAAAAAAACCCTAGAATTGTTTTGCCCCATTTTTGTAACTTTGTCTTTAAAAAAAAAAAAAGGCTGAGTTGTTGATGGTTTGGCAGCTGTGCGGGTGACGTCAGCTCTTCCATTGTGAAAGATCTGCTTTCTTTTAGACAGCCTTATGGCATTTCATCAAGTTTTGGTGATTCAGCTGAATTAAAAACCAACTGGATTTAAGTCTAAATTCCCCTAACTGCTAAACCAAACATATTTCTGACCACACAGTCATTGCTAGATGGCCTGTCTCGAAGCAGTATTGAAACTTTATATCCCACGGAAGGCAATTTTATTTTGAGAATCAGGACTAAATGACATGGTGAAAGAAAATGTACTCTTTAATTCAGAGTTGTTAATCAGAATCTGTCAGTACACACTGTATTATTTTTTAATCTGACTGGCTAAATTTATTAATGAATTTAGTGAATTTCACAAAATCTTGTAGGTTACACATGTAGCATCACTTTCTCTTCAAAAAGAAATTGAATTTCTTTAAATTAGAAAGATGTATTCAAAATAAATATGTTGTTGGGTGGGGCTGTTTTAGGCTGAAAAAACTTTTACCTTCATTTAAAATTCCAGACTTAACCATAAACTAAAACTTCAAAGGCATAATAAAATTGTAGGCTGCTAATTGTAGTCAATTTATTTTGAAGGTATCTATTCATAGAGGCAGACATCCAAGACAGAGAACTTGTAAAAACATTTTGTGATTTTTTTCTAAACTTTTATTTGCCTTGAGCAAAATTAATCAAACTTTACATTGCTCTCCTTGACATTTGAAAAAAGGCATTACCTCATATATTGTGCTATTAATTGCCAAAATAAATGATTGGTTATAAAAAGCTAGATCTTATATATGCAGAATGAACATATGATATATTACAATAGAGAAACTATTTCATTTCTGGGACTGATGTATCATTCATGGGCATTAAAACTGTATTATAATGGCTATAGCATTATGTATTATATCCATACATATACCAAAATGATTCATCTCGATTAAGAAAGAGACACTCTAGGCTCCTGTAGGGCCCATTTATTACTTATTTTGCCCAGGTGAAAGATGATTCCTGAGACTTTACAGGCCAGAAGTGATTTCTTCCTCTATTTTATTACTGATGATCTAGCTCATTTATAATTATTTTTAAAAAAAAGTGAAAAAATAATCCCTGGTAATGGAGTTATTCTGTAGCAGCCAAAGATCTAGGTATGCATGCATGAGTGTGCTGTGTGGGCTTCGAATGGGATAAATATACTCCATGTCTATGCCAGGCTAAGATCCAGAATCCACGCTGGGAGAGTCAAAATGTACAGAAAAGTGACCAGTATGGTTAGCTGGCTGAGCTTACGTAGTGACAGCTGGAATGGGAGAATGGTCAAAAGTGTAGAAGAAGACAGATACATTCTTTGCTTCTCCAAATTTCCATTTCTCTGCAAAATTAATCATACCACATGCTGACCACCTGTACTCTGTCATCTTTTCATTACGAGTAAATCATAAGTTTCAACGACCCCCTGTGAGTTTGTGAGGCAGGAGTTGCCGACATGTGACCATGGAGCTGAGCGTGGCCCTTAACCACTTCAGGCGGTGCTTTCATGCTGGTCAGGCAGTTTTGGGCAGAGCTCAGCTCCACTCCCTAATGGGAGGCCACCATTCCAGCCAGCTCTGCTGCCATTCACATCAGAGATACGTGGTGTTTTTCCTTTGGCTGTCGGCTATATGAAGTTTCTGGGGTGTAGCTCTTGCTGCCGGGAAGTTTGGCCTGCGGTTATACGTTGCCTTGGCTCTTAGCGCTCCTGCATCTCGGTGTGAACCATCCATCACTGCAGTATTCCATACTAAGTGTATGGGGATTGCACTTTTGGTGAGTCTCATAAATACTAATCCCCGTGTTTCCTTTGGGATGCAGATAATCTCTTTTATTGTTAAGTTACTTGATAAAGTGCCTAATGCCAGTATTATGACTGGAATTCAGATATCCCTCGGTGCTGCTTCTATTTTATGCTTCATTATATCCTATACCTATTTGAACATAACACTAACATTTTATATTTTTATGCAGGTCTTGACATAAATGTTAGATTACATTTTTCAAATGAAATATCTCCGAGATGGAAACCTGTGAAGCTTTAATTGCGCACAGGATGTTAGAGTCAGGTTATATACTGCTTAGTTCTCTTTACCTTGAACACTGCTACCTTACAGTGATGCAAATGGGGTTTGGGTGTTTCACATATAAGGCCATCTCAACATGACCTTTGAAGTCTTCAGTAATTCACAAATACTATTCCTTTCAGTTCAAATCTGTTTCCTGGAAAAAATAAGATTTTGAATATTTTTTTCCTTATTTTTCCAGGAAAAGTGAAAGTCAAGCATTCCCTTTTACGATCTCTTTTTGTAGTGTTTGAGCTTATAGGCTGTATTAGTAAGTTTGCTCTTATTTAGAATAACTTTATTTTTTTATTCTGTAATTGTACAAAAATGTAATAATCTGGATAAATACTTTGCCTTGTTGATGTTCACAGGGATTTTTTGCAGCCAGGAGTAATTCTGGATTTTAATCCATTGTTTGTGTGGTGTGTTTTTTGTAAAGATATAATCTGTTGTAAAATTCAAGGTGAATACTTTGAAACAAGAGAGTATTTTCATATGCTTACTGTTATTGAAATTAAGTTAAGAAGAGTATGCATGTTGAAATGTCAGAGACTGAACATGATATTCTAGTATAAATCTTTCCTTTGGAATCAAACATTACTATGAGAAAACTGAAATTAGAAGGGATAATAGTGGCTCTATATGTTCACAGTGTTCAACTGAGTGAATTAAGATAGGTGAGCTTCACTGGATGAGTTTGTCTACGGCACAGCCCTATGCCTCATCAACATGATGGTAGGAAGTTACAGGGTCTCAGGGCTCATCTGTTTCTTCAAGATCAGGGCTCATCTGTTTCTTCAAGATCAGTATTCTATTCATTCTTCCAAGGTTAAGGTCACAGCTATTTCTCAAACGTTTTTATTTTAATAAAGTAACAGAAAGACTCAGAGTTTTGTAGAAAACTCATTATTGCCATAAAGCAGCAAAAGGTCACAAAATGTCTTTCCTCAGTGAAGTAGCAAAAAACCTTATTTCTTCAGTAATTCATTGGCACAGTATAGGTTGGAAGAGCCCTTGACATTTGCCGAGCTTCCTTGTTGAGGTGAAATACTTGCTCTGTACATCACAGTTCAAAAAAGAGAAATCAGTTAAAAGTATTCAAAGGCCTTGTTAGCCCACAGAGCCATCTGCATTTCAAAGTGACTATAGCAGACTAGTCCTTCCTTCTGGCACATTTTCATGGACTCTCACATTAATTAAGGCATTACACCTACAAACACATGTGCAACTTCAAAAATGTACCTTACAAGTGAGGATGAGCAAAGACAAAGGTTATACAGATGAAACTGAAATGGAAACATCATCAGTTTTGAAGGGCTAATGGCTATTGAGTTATCATTCAGAAAGACTGTAGAATATTTTATTTATTTTATTCATTATAAGCATGAAGGAAAAACTGGTGGCCTTAAAAGACAAAAGAAAAGCAAAAATGAATTGACTTTATCTGTGTGAGGAGGTAAAAGTGTAGATGGAAGAAGGTGCACTGTGTGACTTGGAGCCTTTTCAAAAGAAATGCACCATTTTCTCTCCAGTAGGGAGAGTTGTGTGTCTTCTGTAGTACAGACCATCAGTAACAACAGCTGTCTAAAACACTGCGGAAGGCCTAGAAATAACCACGAAGAACTTGTTTTGCTCTCATATTGGTGGTGTTTGGTTGTTATTGTGAAGAGGGAAAATGCTACTTAATTAGACAGTGCTATTCAAAGCTACCTTGTAACTTTTAGTTTTGATTTCTATGAGACTTTTTGGCTTTGATGCTTCGTAAGAAGACGAACTCTAAGAAGCACTAAATAACCTCCTCATTATAGGTTTGTTAAAGTACAAAAAGCAATTTCTATGCAAAAACAGTCTGTTCACAAACCAGGTACTCTTAAATATACTTTCATTAAAACGGTCTAAATAATCTGCTTGGGCTCAGAATGTTGTTCATCTATTAAAGTCAGACACTGAAACTTTGATATATAACCTTTCCCACAGTAGAAGAATACTTATTTTTTTCTACGTTTCCCTGTAGATTTTCTGGCAGAAAGACTAAATTTGCAATGGATATAAAACAGCTACAAATCTAATGGAGCAAGTGTCAATCAAGACTTTAAAATACATGTATTTTCTGACATGCAGTAAGCTCTAAATTTTGGCATTATTGTGGATGATGGTGACTGCGAGTGTTATGATAAGTATCTATAAAATATTCTCCTGCCTGTTTCTCCATCTCTTCCCATTTCTCCATCTCTTCCCAAAATTCCAGTGATGGAAGTAGGAGCTAATTTAGAGAAAATACAATGAAGTTGCTTCAAATCACATATCCCAAGAAAGAATAGGTTAGACATTTATAGCATTATCCATTATAATGAAGCTTTAAAAATTTCCTGCATTTTGTGGAAGATATCTCTAATTTCATTTTGACAGTTCATTGACTGAGATTTGCTGAACTTCAGCAGTGATCAATAAAGACCTTAAGACAATTTGCAGGGGATTGAACCGATCCTGGTGAGATCAGCACTTTTAGCCAGGACTGATTATACCCCAGCTGACTGTCTTGTGTGCACCGGATCCCAGAGCTGAACCAGTTACAGGAGGAACATGAGTTGCATTCATGCCAAGGTAACAATATGCACTTTGCCAGAGCAATAGGGAGAATTTCTTAAAACTCCTCCTGGAGTTTACTTTGTCTTGTGCATTTCTTGATGAAAACTAAGCAACAGGTTGCTTCACAGAATCAAGTCTAGCAGAAGGTAATTTTTGTCACGAAGTTTCCATTGTATAAAATGCTAAACATACATTTCCGGTACAGCACCATCTACAAAGTTTCTAATGCATCTGTGTGAAACACAGTGAAAAATTTTCTGTTTATGGGCAAGTGATAGTTTTGCCTGGTGAATCCTCATCTACTTGTATCTAAGTCTTTTCATGCTTCTGTAGCTACAGGGGAAAGAAATACTCCCTCTTCCCCTCTGATTCCTTTTATAAATGTATGGAGAACAGCCATGTGTTTCCATACTGTTGACAAACAAATGAGGCATTTAAAAAGACCCTATGTTTATAAATAGAAGCTATATAAGGTCTAAGTGTGTCTCCTAATTGTAAAAATATTAACTGTGGCTTTTGTTCTTTTGCTTTTTTATTTCTCAATAAAATTTTCTTTGAAAATGTAGTCTTACTCTTATCTTGCAGGTGAACAGTTTCTTCATCTGACTGGTTTAAGATTTTAGGGACTGTATAAATTGTATTTCTACATTAGCGACAGTCATGATTTTCAGAGAGTTTGGAAGAGACTTGATTTAATCATCATCGATAGAAATGAAAAATGTAGTACTTCCACTGCTCTCAGTGCTATAACCACCATGGTCTATTGTATATAGTAAAAACTTGAACCATGTTCAATATATTATTTATTGATATTTAGGAGGAAAAAAAAATCTCATGTTAAAGTAAAGCATATTGGTGCTTAATCCAAAAAGACAAAGCAAAGAAATTCAAATAGAATGGAAATCCAGTGTCATTTCTGACACAGTCCATACGTTTGCACTGCTTGTATTATGTGTGGAGCTGAACAAGGTGAAGACTGCAGCTTTCCAATTGCTAAGATGGCCTTCACTAGAAATGGTGTATCCTGAAAGGTATTTATGTTCTTATGTTCACATATTAAACCTTCCTGCTACCTTCTGTCTGTTCTCCCTGGATCCGGGTACTTCCAAGCTGGGAAACACCGAAAGAGGTCTGGATTTTTTTTCACTTAACCATTCTGGTTTTTATGGTGTAAGGTAGAGTCCCTAGTCTGGATGTATTTGTAGACTGCCTGCAAATCGAACTGTAGACCAGACTGCCTGCAAATCAAAACCACCCTGTGCCGACAGAGTATTTTGCATCTATGGATGCTCGAAAAACACATACCTCTATTGGATGCGGAGGGAAACTTAGTGTCAAGGGATGAGGAAAAGGCTGAGGTGCTAAATGCCTTCTTTGCCTCTGTCTTTAACAGCAAGGGATATTGCTCTCTGGGCACCCAGCCCCCTGAGCGGGAAGACGGGGATGGGGAGCGGAATGAAGACCCCGTAGTCCAAGGGGAAATGGTCAGTGACCTGCTACGCCACCTAGACATGCACAAGTCTATGGGGCCGGATGGGATCCACCCAAGGGTGCTGAAAGAGCTGGCAGAAGTGCTCACCAAGCCACTCTCCATCATTTATCAGCAGTCCTGACTAACCAGGGAGGTCCCAGTTGACTGGAGGTTAGCAAATGTGACGCCCATCTACAAGAAGGGCTGGAAGGAGGATCCGGGGAACTACAGGCCTGTAAGTGTGACCTCGGTGCCCGGGAAGGTTATGGAGCAGATCATCTTGAGTGCCATCACGCGGCACATACGGGACAACCGGGTGATCAGGCCCAGTCAGCATGGGTTTATGAAAGGCAGGTCCTGCTTGACCAACCTGATCTCCTTCTACGACATGGTGACCCGCCTAGTGGATGAGGGAAAGGCTGTGGACGTTGTCTACCTGGACTTTAGTAAAGCCTTTGACACCGTCTCCCACAGCATCCTCCTGGAGAAACTGGCTACCCATGGCTTGGATGGGCATACTCTGTGCTGGGTAGGAAACTGGCTGGATGGCTGGGCCCAAAGAGTTGTGGTGAATGGAGTTCAATCCGGTTGGCGGCCGGTCACAAGTGGTGTTCCCCAGGGCTCAGTATTGGGGCCAGTTCTGTTCAATATCTTTATCAATGATCTGGACGAGGGGATCGAGTGCACCCTCAGTAAGTTTGCAGATGACACCAAATTGGGAGGGAGTGTTGATCTGCTGGAGGGCAGGCAGGTGCTACAGCGGGACCTGGACAGGCTGGATCGATGGGCCGAGGCCAATTGTATGAGGTTCAACAAGGCCAAGTGCCGGGTCCTGCACTTGGGTCCCAACAACCCCAAACAACGCTACAGGCTTGGGGGGGAGTGGCTGGAAAGCTGCCTGGTGGAAAAGGACCTGGGGGTGTTGGTTGATGGCCGGCTGAAGATGAGCCAGCAGTGTGCCCAGGTGGCCAAGAAGGCCAACGGCATCCTGGCCTGTATCAGAAATAGTGTGGCCAGCAGGACTAGGGAGGTGATCGTCCCCCTGTACTCGGCCCTGGTGAGGCCGCACCTCGAGTACTGTGTTCAGTTTTGGGCCCCTCACTACAAGAAAGACATTGAAGTGCTGGAGCATGTCCAGAGACGGGCAACGAAGCTGGTGAAGGGTCTGGAACACAAGTCCTATGAGGAGCGGCTGAGGGAACTGGGGTTGTTTAGTCTGGAGAAAAGGAGGCTGAGGGGAGACCTTATTGCTCTCTACAACTACCTGAAAGGAGGTTGTAGAGAGATGGGGGTCCGACTCTTCTCCCTAGTAACAGACGACAGAACAAGAGGAAATGGCCTCAAGTTGCACCAGGGGAGGTTTAGATTGGACATTCGTAAAAATTTCTTCACCGAAAGGGTTGTCGGGCATTGGAACAGGCTGCCCAGGGAGGTGGTGGAGTCCCCATCCCTGGAGGTATTCAAAAGACGTTTAGATGAGGCCCTAAGGGATATGATTTAGTGGGGGACTTGGTAGTGATAGGTTAATGGTTGGACCCGATGATCTCGGAGGTCTCTTCCAACCAGAACATTTCTATGATTCTATGATTCTATGAATTAAAATTTAGAAGACAGTAAAAAGTTAAGAAACTATTCCAAATATTCCACTAAATTTCCTTCTTTTCTTATATAAATTCAAAGTTTTATGTACAAATTTGGTATGAGTGGAAACTGAAATTAACCAAACCCATCCGGATAGCCCATCACCAAGTTAAAGGCTTATTTTCTCTGTTGTCATTCAAAATATTTGTATGTATTATATGGTGTGAAATGGAAAATATGGAGAAAACCTCCATCTTAGAGTTTCATACAGTCTGTGGGGAGAAATCTCTCCTGAAAAATGGGAGATCACAGTTCAAAATGCTTTGTAACAATCAGGGTAACTCAGGGCATGAATTTGGGTCCCTGAAGCCCAGAAACATATCTCCAGTCTTTTGGCTAGGTTTTTTGGAAGTGGGAGAAAACCTCTTGTTTTGTCAGGTACATCCTCATGTGAATTTAACCCTTAGTTTCCAGTTTAATTTTCTTTTTATTAAGAATGTATGGAAGTTAAACATTTAATTGGTCTGTGCCTTTTCTTTATTTCGAGTTTACTGAAAATTAATTAAGTTCAGTATCAAATTGGCATCTGTTTCTAATTGCTTTAGTGGACAAACAATAATTGATATAGCATGCAGTTGGCTAGGGCTTTCAGTGTGACCTGAGAATTTCCTCCTCTAAGGAGGAAACTATTGGACAGTTGGAAAAATGCCGTCAGAGGAAAGTTCAGAAGATGTGGTTGTGGGAAGCAGCACTGACCACAAAGAAAAGTTATAGGGTGGCTTCCTGAGTTTTACTGCAGTCAAGTTATGGTTCATTTCTCGACTTTGTATTTCCCTTTCTGGATGGACACTCCTGTAAACAATCAAGTGTTCGGTTGCCTGTTACCTGAAGTCTGCCTTTCTTCTGGTGTTTCAGCGCTGCAGGGAAGATCAAGCGATATGTTTAAGTAAACAGTTTCTAGATCTTAACTTCTGAGCTTTGTGACATAGATTTTACAGCAGGGAAAATGACTCTGGAATTCGGTTTTCTCTGCTCATCCATAAGCCTCAATTTTTGGTAACGTTTGTGGGATTGTGTGCTGTTACTGATTTTTTTATTATTATTTTCTTAAGCTTTTTCTTCTGAGAATTGGTAAATTGTGTATTGGTGCTTTTGTTTTGTTTTGATTTCAGAATCACTTTAATTTGGGGATAATTGGGGGGGTGGTTAAAACGTATGTGTTGTTGCCAGCAATAATCGTTGTGAATACAAATGTGCGAGCCTTTCATACAAAGGTTTCATGGAAAACACACTGTGTCTACTGAACTGTATGGATAAAGGGGAATTTAGCTTCATTGGTTTGATTAAGAGAAGTTGGTAGGGTGTAAATTCCTTGTTTGTTACTACTGATGCTTAACCAGTCTGAATCAGAGCCCACTGGAATTAATGGAAAGATTCCCATTAGTTTCAGTGGGGTTTTTTTCAAGCCCCAACAGACCTCCCACTGTTCCACAGTTGAGCGTTAGTGAGGGACAGTGAGCCTGCCAGTCACGCAGGTTTTGTGTGTAGGCATGTGGTGAGATTTCTAGGAGGCTGAAGACTGCTTTCATGAGGGTAATTTTTATGTGGACCTCCATAATATTTAAGGAAGTCCGTGATTTTTTTACTTACCGCTTCTGCTATTGTAGCACAAAAACAGGCTAAGATGATTCGAAGGAGTCTGCAGTGTCTGTTCATAGAAAAGTAATCACCTGTGATTTTTTAACTGCTTGGAAGAAACACTATTCTGTTTAATGGGCATCATGTAGGTAAATGTTTTAAATCCTGATAATAGAGTCAAATGATTTATATTAGAACAGAAGTTGTGATGTGCAAACCCTTTGATTTATTTTAATGGAAGTAGTAGAATGATACTATTACCATTTTTCTGACATGACATAGAAGCTGGTGAATGCAATAGGGATTTCTTGAATGATTAAAATTGTATGTTGATTTTAAAGACAGTAATGAACATACTAGAAAATACTCTCTCTCTGTTTGGGTTTCATATATAAGTGGGTTTTGGTTTGCCAGTCCCAGACTTCTGTCTGGGGATCTCCTCTGTGGTTTTTAGAGACTACTAATCATATCACAAGAGGCAAGGAGGCATGCACATCGCCCTACTATGAAAATAATACTGGTTATTGTTTGTTGCTTTTAAGTTCTAGTGGAAGTAGCCTGTGTGGTTTTTTCCCAGTGTTTGGTTCAACTATCAAGCAGAATTCTACTCCACGACATACAGAGTTGTTCTCTAGTAAAAATGTTTTTACAAAGTTAAGAAACTTTTTTTGAATGACTCATAATGTTTTAGCATATAATCTCAGCAGAATATTTAAAAAAAAAAGAAAAAAAAGAAAAAAAGGAACATCTGATTTATCCCCTTGAGACTTGTCACTGCCAGGTGACACTACCTTTTGCAAGCCTGTCTTCCTGGAGTGACTGTCTTCAGTGAGTTGGCAGTCTGGATGCACAAGACGATGGAATTCTTTTAAATGCAGTGTCTTTTTTTTGGACATACACATAAGTGTCACTTCGTTCCCTAAAACTGAGAAAGGGCCTTACTGCAAGCACTAGTTTCTGCAGTTTCTTGTCTTCTGGCTATGTGATGAAACCTTGTTGTGGCTGCGTTCCTTGCTCTGAGTGCGTAACTGACAGAATCCCATGATGGGTGCCTCTTGTCACACCTGTAGCTCTCTATGTGTCTCTCCAGCTTCTGTTAGCAGAGATATGTCCGAAAACATGAGCACTCCCAATGATCCTTCCGAGGTTCTTTGGAAACAAGCAGGACTTCATTGCGACACTGTGCTAGTGACAATTGTTGCTTATGTTATGCCTACTGAGAAAATGAAATCTCTTTTATCACACAGGGGGAAGGACAGGAGGGGACCAGCAGCTCAGAGAGGTGTTCTAGCTGTTCTGATAGCCACAAGCTGAGATGCTATTACAAGAAGATTTTACAAAGCAATAGAATAACATGGAGGTGTTCCACAAAACATCTTTGGTGATTGAAAATAATGGCATGTAGTTGAATTTGAGGATGTAGCCAAGATTATATTTGTTCAGAGAATGTAGTCTAGTGCAGTTGGAACATGGCCATTACTGGCAAAAGCAGATGATGAATCTTCTGGGTAAAGAATTTTATATCTCATCCAGTGTTTCAGCATGTTTGAGTTCTTCTCACTGTGGGTATGTGCTGTGTAGTAATGCCGTTCAGCATTGTAGACAGTGTCTAGTCAGATCAGGTGAAGACTGTAGTCACACTGAATATACCAACAACTACCAAGATGATGTGGTTTCACTCAAGATACTTCACGAGGTCTGAGTAGTAAACACTCGAACTATTTGGCCTATGTGTTACATTGATACGTCTCCTGACATTTAAAACAATAAGGATTTGATTATTTGATGGAATTTGGCTTAAGATCACACAAGATGGGAAGAACCTTCCTGTGGTCATGTAAGGGATGGAAGGGATGGAAGGTAGGTGAATCCTAACGACCTTGTTTTGTAGACGAAGAATGAAAGTAGAAGCTTCATTTGCTTCTGTTGTCCATAAAGTGCACTGATTATAGGTAGCTGCTTATAAATGAACAATTTTGTTACTGTGTAGGATATTGGAAAATTGTAGAGGCATAATCTATCTGACATTCATTTAGACTGTTTAGATTAACTCTTTGGGCAGGGCTCTGTCTCCCAAATAAATACTAACTTAATGTTCTTTTGTCTTTCTCCAAAATTGCTCTCCAGTACCCAGCATTGCCTCCCTGCACACTAGTATTGTAGACCACAGTGTACAGAAATATAGCATGCTTCAAGCAATATTGTTTTGGACCCTTTAAATTTTGTGGTCCGGACCTCGCTAAATGGCATGTTAGAGAGAACCGGGTGCTCTTTGATCTTTTACCAACCAAGAAAACTTCTTCTCAACATGGATCATTTTCATCATCTTTAATCATAGACTGAAGGCAGAATATTTTATTTTTAGATGTACTGTCTATTTATATCTTCACATTTTATGTTTCTACCAATTGCTTGAGTTGGTCTCATTGAAAGAAAGAAGGAGAGCCAGAGGAATGAGAAGAATAATTGATCTATGCTTATTAGATCTGTGCAAATATCATATATATAGCTATAGACTATGTATTCCCCTATATATTCCCTTTTTTAAATATCTGCTGAAAATTTGCAGTTTATCTTCTTCCTTCTTATGATTAAAAATTAGATAGTGAAGACTAAATGAATATACTCTTAAGTAAATTTATTACATTTAATGAAATGTTTCCACAACTTTATCTTTTAGACTGAGCTAAAGAAGTGAAGCCTTTCTTTAAAAAAAAAAGTTCAGATTGTTGTTGGTTTTTTTTTTAACCTTGCAAATTTACACAATATGGGTGTTGACTATACTTAAATCTTTTTTTACAAATTATGGTTACGTGGTACTTGAAATATTTGCCTTGCGAAGTAGAAAGCAAAAGGTTGAAACAAATCATAGGAAATATTTACAAAGATGCTGACAGATCTGAATTTTCCAGCCTACCTACCAAGTACTGTGTTGCAGTAGTTTTTTGTTGTTGTCTTTGCTATTTTTTGATTTTGCCTTCATTAGGAAAACTTTTTTTTTTTTAGTATTTTCTCTTGATTGAGTATTAAATATTTCAGAGAACATCAGTGAAACCTGTTAGGAACATCATCAGACTTAGAAAAATAAACAAGTTGGATTTATAGGCTCTGTACAGGAGGAGGAGTGGAGTGCTTCTGATAAGAGATCTAAAGCTGTAAAATGTAGTAAACCTGGATCAACCCTTCTTTTTTTATTACCATGTAGCATCGCAGGCATGAAAGAGTCACAAAGTTATTTTGGTGTACAGTAGTAATAGAAGAATTTAAAAGGTTTTGAGTTACACAGAAAATAAATGGATTTTCAGACATCTCTGTCTTTTTCATGGTGGTCAGATAAATTAGTATTTTTTTTATTTTAGATAAGTTTCTGATACATAACTAGGATTGTATGAGCCAAGGAATAGATGATTGATTCTCAAGCATACATTGATCACCAGGGAAGAAATGTGAAGAAATGTTTCTTCCTGTTTTCCACCCCCAGAAATCATTGCCCAGTTGGATAGGTGAACTAATGAGTTAAGCAGAAGGCTATTGTAAGTGTATGCAAAAATACACAGGAAGACAGTTTTTCCTCTGGAAGAGCTACCCACCTAACCTAAATGATGTATTGACTCAGGATTACATATGGGATACTTAATGAGGTCAGAAGACCTTTTTTTTGAAAGGCTAGGAGGAAAAAAACAGAGCTAAGCACATTGCATCATTTTTTATGGTCTTCCCTATGCTTAGAAAGTGAAGTGAAAGAACCGATTGCTGGGCAAAGTAAGGAGTTTTGGGCTATCTTTTCTGTTTTATTTTGAATCATCAATTATTAATTACTTCCTGGGACACACTGCCAGATTGAATGTACCAAATAGCTTCTTCAGTATGGCAAAACCTGTCATCTTGTAGCATTTGTGTCAATTGTATGACTAAAGCAGGAAATAATTTAGACATCAGATTCTGATCTCAATCACAGTAGTATAAATCTGGTGTGAATCCATTATTTCAATTACTTTACTCTTGATTTGCATTCTGGTATAAGTGAAAAACAAGCCTTAAGCAAGTAACTGACTTGTCTACACTGATAAATTGGTGCATTGGAAGCCATTGCTAATACAAATTAATATTCTGATTTCTTTATGCTATCTCTCCTTCTAAGAATAACACTGAAAGTAAACTAGAGGGTATGCTAGAAATGACACGTGGTGTTCATGTATTTCTAAAACTACAGTTAAACCTGAATCTGAATCATATACACTTACCTTTTGTGAAAGTTTTGACCCTTTCAGTTTAGTACATACAGAGATTACTAAAGTAAAAGGGGTTCCATAAATCTGCTTGGACATACTGCTTTCTTTTGTAAATAAAATATTTGGCTTATCTTGAATTGAAAGTAATTTGGTAACATGTCTTGTGTATGATCGGGCCAAAAATCCATCTGGCTCATCATTCTGTTTCTGAGAGCGGCAGTTGTGTTGGAAGGAGTGTATGAGGGCAAGCACGCAAATATACTTCTCTTGCGTGCCTGCCGCCCTCCAACCTGCAGCTAATGGAGCTCCTGATATTTAGGTTGTGATGTTGTATTTAAGAATCCTTGAAGGATTTTTCTTCTACTTTGTGAACCTTTTTCGTCACTCAACCTGTGTAAATTTCTGGCATCTGCAACATCCTGTGGAAAGGAATTCCACGCTTGAGTTGGGTTTGTGATAAGGAAGTGTATCCTATTGGTTATTTTGAATGTGCTGCTTCATAATTTATTTGATGCCCCCTATTTGGAAAGACCAGTTGTCCCTTATTCAGCTTGTCATGGCCACGCAATTTCATAGATGTCTGTCCTGCCCCTCATCAGTTGTCCATCTTTGAGGATGAAGAGTCCTGCTTATTTAGTCATTCTTCACACAGAAGCTGTTCTGTAGCTTTAATCTTCCTTGTCACATCTCTTTGAACCTCTTCTGGTTTTTCTGTATCTGATTTGTAGTGTGGGGACCAAAACTGCACAGTATCCTGTGTGAGACACAACAAGGACCTAGGTGGTGGCATAGTGTCCCGTTCTTTGCCATTTCCAATACTGGTTTTGCTTTTTTTTACTGCTGCTGGACACTATCTGTTTATTGTAACTTCACAAACTCTTCCCTAAATAGTAATAGCTTGTTTAGAGCATGTTCTTTTGTGTATGCAGAGTTAGGATTGGCTTTTTTCCCCCAGGTTCATTACTTTCTCTTTTGTTGTATTTATGCTTGTGCATTAGCAAGGCTTAATGCATTGAAAAATTGTTCGCTTTTTAGAAGAGTCCCACATATTCTCTGGTCATCACTCAGGATATTATTTTAGATACTTACCCAGCAGTAAATTTTTCAATGTCCTGCATGAAGAGTATGCTATGGAATATTCAAATTACCAACATGGCAATTATTTTTGCAAATACAGCTAACATTTTTGACTGATACTTTCTGAGCATTTTGCATAGATTGTCAGAATTGATGACACTGGCCTTCTGAAAAATCAAGTCTTTTGAAGATACAAATTAGCTACTGAAAATTATTTAAGCTTTTACATCCCAATTTGGAATATATGTTTATAGAGACAATGTATGATAATGGAAATAAAAGAACTAAGCTGAAGTTTTCATAAGGGGCAAAAGATTGGGCTTTTAAAGTATTTAGAACTTAAACTGCTTTTGTGGGTAGTGGGAGTTGGCCACCTCAATTCCTTTTAAAATCTGATCCCGAAACTGGTTTTCAGGCTGTTAAGACTAAGGATGGTCTTGAAATATGATATATACTCCGAAGTCATTTAGCAAGGGCAACATTTTCTGAAGGATTTGTTTTTTCTATAGAGATATAAAAGCTATTTGAATACATTTTGGTGACTCCAAACAAAACACTAAAATATTTAGATCAATTTGTTGTAGCATTAAATATTTAAAAATAAATATCAGAATGAAATTTCACTGCTTTCTTAAGTAATAAAAGTTGTATCATTTCCCAAGAGAGTACTTAAAAAGAAATATAGCAGCTGGTGAGGCTCTCAAGTTGGGCTTCAGGAAACAGTGGCTTCTGTTTGAAAATAAGAAAGTTCAGGGCAAAGGCTGTGGGGATTTTTTTTTTTTTAAGGTAAAAACAAAGCTTTAGTATTTCATTAGCCACTGATACACTGGTGATCAAATGGCAGAAAAACAAAATGTCTAGCCTCTTTGCACAAGCAAAAGCATCACATTTTTTATATATAAGTCTATAAAGAGAGTATGCAAGCATGTGAAGGCAGACTTGATTAGATGAATCCATAAAGGCATCTGTCCTCTGACTGCTGAGTTAGTCCATGGAGCTGTTGTTACTGCCTGGTCAACCGTGCTGGAAAAAAAAGAAGAAAAGAACCCTCAACAATCTAGAACAGATGCAGAGAAAAACTGCTCAGATGCTACAGGAGTTAACGTCTTATCTTGCAAAGGTAACAAAAAGAATGTGCCTGCTTTAGTCTGCCAGATTGGAAAAGGGATCCCTGTAAAACTCATACGGCGGGGAAGAAGATTGCCCAGGCATTTTGCATTTCACCTGCACTAGCAGAAGCTGAAGAACGAAGACAGAGGTAGAAACTTAACAGCTGAGCTGAAGAGAAGGAGAAAGTCGGGTAAATGCAGGGGGAGGAATATCCTAGCTTAAGGTGAAAATCATATGATGGGAAGAAGAGAACTCATATCAAGCAATATTTTTATTTATCTGGTGCTTATATAATGTAATGAACTGGCAGTCCTATAAATAATCCTATGTAGAGAGCATTCAAACAAGCATCAGGCTGTTTTCTGGCGGTCTGATAAAAGTTGACCTGTATTGCCTGGGAAGGAATGCACTTGTCTGAATAATCGACAGTACATTTCTTTGGCACAAGACAAGTGCTTGCAATGGGTGAGTTTACATGACTGACAGAGTTCTGTTTATAGTAGCTCAACGTGAGGGAATTTATCTTATTCTTTTCAAGAAATTTTGCTGAAAGATAATATTCCACCAAACAACTTCAACTACAAGCTCTGGTAAAAGTATTTCTTAGTTTAGGAGTTTGGTTTTGTTACCTGGACCAAATAAGTGTTTTTCAAAAATTATTTTATCTTCTTGAATCTTATTTTAAGTCTCATGCATGGCATTCTCAGGATATTTTGCAAAGTATATCTAAAAATACAATCTTTCATACTGTTTATTTGAAGTACTTTAAATAATTTATTTTGTGTAATACTATGGCTTCACATACTGTAGCTCAGCAATCAGAAGCATATTTTCCATGCTAAACCTGAAAATCAGAAATGCAGACTCTCATAATTTTTCCTTTAGACCAAGCCCTGATATTGTAATTTTGAGATGTAATGTTTAAAAAACATGGTTGTGGTTTTTGATCTGCTGAATGTCTTTCATTATGCTCTTTACGAAAGTAAACGGCAAAGACGAGTATTCCCAGTAGCAAACAGAATGACAGAATAATACATAACATAATGATGTTGAAAATCAAGCAACATTAATCTTTAAACTGTTTTGTATCTGCTATGGACATCACATGGCTGTGTGTGGATTTATCTTTCAGAAGAGATTCTTCTGGAGGTATTTGTGAAGTTTTCCTTGTTTTTATAGGGGTTCGGGTTTTTTTTACCATCAGCTTCAGTGCTTCACGATCTAAGATGAGCTGAGTCCTCCCCAATCTGTGTATGCATGTTCTAAACAAGAAGTCCCCTTTTATAGCCTTGTTTATCTTGGAACATTATACAAGTCTGATGTAAACAGGGAACCAGGGTATGCACAAAAAATGCTTAATAAAGAAAAACTGATTCAAAGTGTGAAGCCCAGTAATAAAATAGAAACTTAGCAGGACCTTCATAAAAAAATAGAGAAACAGTGTCCCAGCATTTCCTTTCCAAACATTCTGTTGCTCTCTTCGATCAGATGTATATTTGCCCCACTGTTATGTACAGAATTTACTCTTTTTAGAAACCTCTAGTACTGCTTCTAGTATTGGATCTCACATGATCATTGTACATCTCATGGATTCTCTTTTTCATTTCAATGGCAAAAATCTGACAGCTGAGTCCTTCAACGCCCTAATCAGTCCCTAAATTGATTGAAAGTCATCTCTTGAAAGATGCTAGAAAATCAACATTGGTTTCTCTCCACCTCCTGATGTCTTGTCTCTAGTCTGATTATAGAATTACCTTCTGGTAGTCTTTTGGTAAACAGGTATCAACTGATACAGTTCATATAAAACTCAGATTTTATTTCTTAAACTCTTATCTTGTTTATGAAAGCTGATATGCAAGATAGTTTAGATGCTCCTGGAGTGTCTTTCTGACTCCCTCCTGGTTTCAGTAAAGAACTGATCTCCTGATCATCTCTGGTGTATGTATGCATGTTAATTTTTTTCTGAGGTCCCTCCTATAAGGAGCTTAACGTTTCCTTTTGAGAGGGAATTTAAACATGACACTTAAGAGTTTTTGGCAGTATCTGGATATGGGGCCATGTCATACGCAACTCTCTCTACCGAAGACAGCATGAAGACATGCTTCACACTGTGTCGTGCCATGTCATGTCCCTCGCTGGCCAGCTGTGGATCTGTGTGAATGTAGCCAGCTCAGTCCAGAGAGGGTCAGCTCTGTGTGTGTGGATACAAGTCAGGACCTGGGACTTGCTCCCTGGAGTGATCTAAGAGAATTAATAGTAGTAGCACTGATTCAGGAATCTTTCAATCCTATATTCCTAACTGGCAAAAGATACAGGCACTTGTATGAGCAAATTTAGCAATTACAATCATGAGCATTCTTAATGTAGGCCTATGGGATACACATACGATATCTGTATACAAAATCAGTCCAGTTATCTGGACTCAGGTGTAACATTTTCCACTGGTAACTTTTTGGGGTGCAGTTAAAGTTCTAAGAGTTAAATACATCCAGTGAATCATAGCAAAGGTCTTTGCACATATATATAACAAATTCTTTGTCCAATACATAAAAATAAATGGATGATACTGCTTTGTTTTCCAACAGAATTCTAAAAATGACTTCAGGCACATGCAATGTACCTAACTTAGTTTACTATTTCATTAAGGTCTTGGCATTGACAACAGGACATCTTTACCACAGAGCACTTCTTTTCCATGGGATGATACACTTTTCAATATATCCATGCATGCAGCAATCCGACATGGAAAATGGAAGTTACTAACTGGATATCCAGGTAACGAAATAACTCCTTTTTGTACGGTGCGTCCTATCTCCCGCCCACCCCAAACACAGTTTAATTCTGTTTAATATATTTTAACTTATTTTAGTTATTCTGCTAACTTCTCAGGTTTTTGATCACATGCAAAAATCTAGAAGTGGCACTTCTAAAATCCAAACAACATATTCTGTCATTTTGCAAATATTTTGTATACAAATGACTTTCACAGTAGTGGAAAAACTATCATAGAATCACAGAATATCTCAAGTTGGAAGGTACCCATAAGGATCATCAAATCCAAGAAGAAAGGCTATGAAATTACTTGATTTAAAATTGAGTGACATGGGAGTTTGAATCCCAATGGTACAGCTTTTTTGTATAAACAGGACTCTTGTACAGGTAGCCCTGGACTAGAGAGACTTTGGTGCTTGGCTAGAGTTAAGGAATGCAGCAACAGTCACTGGCCAATGGCTTATCGTGGGACCTAGTGAATTTCTCAATTACAGTATAACTCTACGTCTCCACACTGCTGCTCCCTATCTGAGAATTAACCCTTGGTCTGTTCCTGTTTCTGTAGGCTGCAGTCATTGGTTCCCTCCACCGTCTTTATTCAATGAGTCAAAGATTCAATCATCTGATCCACCAACAAAGAGACTTTGGCTATTTGATATTGTTCGTGACCCTGAGGAGAAAAATGATTTGTCTGAAAAATATCCTCACGTGGTGAAAAAACTGCTCTCACGGCTTCAGTATTATTATAAACGTTCAGTGCCTGTGTTCTACCCTGATGAGGATCCCCACTGTGATCCAGCAGCAACTGGGGCTTGGGGTCCTTGGGCATAGTGCACAGCACTGCATCCTGCAAAACATCCCTGTAGCAGAGCCTGGTTTATGGACTCAAGGTCCTAGTCCCATATTTCTTACCTTGTTTATTAAACTGTTGCTAATTGTGAGCTAATTCCCTGAGTATTCAGTATTTCTTACTCTTAAAATACGTTGGGAATCTTATTTCAGTCTTTTCTCACTCTCTTCTTCCCAACAATTGTATGTGAAATGTTGGTAAAATTATAAATCTGTTGCTAGACTATTCTTTGTCCAGAATATGCTTTTAATGCAGAAGGTAAAACGTTGCCTCCCTGCTTGAAAGAGATTACTTTTCTTAAAAAGCTGCAATGAATCATGGCAGCAGGGACATCCAGAATGGATCCATCTTGTGGAATAAATTGATTTTTGATTTCATGTTTATCCAGAAGACAAATTCTATTGGAATCTGTTATGTATCTGTAAAGAATAGGAAAAAAAATACAACAGTTGACATAATTTTTGCCTTTAATGTGCACCTCCATCCAGAAAAGGGAACAGATGGAAATCTCCCAGAGTAAAAAAACCCAAAACCTCCCAGAATACAGCAAAATCCCTAATCTTTGTTCACTGTTAACATATCAAACTGGAGTAGGGAGTGGTCATCAACTAGAGTGCAGGGCTGTCAGGCAGAGGGGTCTTGACAGGCTGAAGAAATGGGTGAACAAAGACTTCATGATGTTCAACAAAGGCAGAGTCTTGCACTTGGGGTGGAATAGCCCCATGCAGGAGTACATGCTGGTCTTTGACCAGATAGAAGACATTTTTGTGAGGAGAAAATCTAGGCGTCCTGCTGAACAAGAGTTGTCTCTTGGTGAAGACAGCCAACCACATATTAATCCATATAAGCAAGAATGTACCCAGCACATTAGGGGAGGTATTTATTCCCCTGTATTCAGCACTGGAGCATAGCATCACATTTTGGGCTTCCCTGTGCAAGAAAAGTATTGACAAATTAGAGTGACTCCAGTGGAGTGCCATGAAGATGATCACGGGAAGGAGAGCAAATGAGGGGAGGCTGAAGAAGTCGGTTAGTTTATGCTGGAGAAGAAAAGAGAAAGGGGAAACTGCTATCTTCAGCTACCTAATGTGAGGGCATAGAGAAGATCAAGCCAGACTCTTCTCAGAGGTGTACGAAGATGAGAAGCACACAGGGAACACATGGACTTCTGATTCAATATAAGAAAAGAAAGAAAAAAAAATCACACCATGAGGTTTATCAAATATGGGAACTGCAAGGCTATGGCATCCCTATCCTTGGAGATGTTCAGTCCTTGTTTGGAGAAGACCCTGAGCAATGTAATCTAACCCTGAAGTTGGATCTAATTTGAAGTTGGCCCTGCTTTGGTGGTAGTGGTGAGGAATGACCAAGTGACCTCCAAAGGGCCCCTTCTGCATGAATTATTCAAAGATTCTGTGATGAACAAAACCTTACTCTTATTGCCTGCATATGTGGTGAGTACCCTTTCTTCTCAGATTTTGTTTCTTTATTATCACAGCAGAGACTGTTTTCATCCTGAAGTGGGCTCTGAGCCATGAAGAAACCAGGCCAAGCAACATTTCTCGGTTACTCATCAAATTGATGCAAGATCAACCCACCAGCTCTCTTAATGTCTCAAACCTCTGGAGTCTGGCCAGAGTTCTGGTACAGCTTCTCAGTGTCCTTAGCCAAGTTCTCAGGCTACAGAGCTGTAGCTGTCATCCTCTCCAGAAAGCAGGGATCTAATTGCCAATTTTCAGAGTCTAGGACCAACTCCTCTAAATTGCACTAAATTTTGCACACCTTTTCCCAGTTTTCCCTCAGGACACTTGTGCTAATTGTTAGCAAACAGAATCATAAAGAGACAGACATGACAGAATTTGTGCATTTTTTAAATAGAAAGATAAAGCATGGAAAAGATGAAACTTAAGAAAACTGAAAATGCATATAAAAATGGACAGAAATTCCTGCTTTCTGATACAACTGATTCTCCATTACACTGTCTTAAATCCAGCTTGCCTTTTCCACCTTTGATGTTTTCCTACAAGTAGAAGCAAAGCCAAAGCTCTTCAGAAGCCTGTTCAGCTATTTGTCTTTTTCCCAAAGAGCCTCATGTTTCTCTCTCTCTCCTTTGTCACTTCTGCTCCTTTATTTCAGCATTGTTTCTATTCTATTTCCTTCACTGTCTTCAGCCTTGAAGATGAGGAAAGAAGAAAATAGTTTGAGAGGAAATAATTCTCCTATATTCTCCGCGTATATTCTCCGTGGTTTGGTTGGATATGTTTTGGTACCCTGTTTCAGACTAAGGTTCAATATCCTTCTCCATTTGTCCATCAAGTGGCTGAAAGCAGATGGTTGCAGCAGGATATGACCAGGACAAGCATATGTGATAAGTTCTTCAGATTGTCCCTGACCTTCCAAACTATCACTCAGAGCCTCAGAGATTTAACTTCTATATATTTAGTGGCCTTCAGTGATTTTTTTTCTCTTCCTTGAGGCTGTACAACCTTTCCATTGAGGTCCATGGGCATAGTGCACAGCTTTACAATGCCTTGTAAACTGTTGATATTCACACAACTGCACATTTCCACAGCTTGACTAGACACTGTGTGAAGAATCATCTGTTTGTTTATGACCCGATTTCAGGTAATTTGCATTTTCACTGGTAAAATACATATGCTGTGGCAGAAGCTCTTACTATACTACATTTAGCAACTTTTGTATTAACCAATATCTTTAAAATATCAAAAAGAATTTATATGTTCTGCAAAGGTAGTCTCCAAACTGATACCTGATCATATCTCCTTCCATTTCACAAAAGACATTTAAGCTTTTCTTTCTGTCATGTGCAACTGTTCAGTCAACTCCTGCTCAGATTTTGGCTAACACACACCTTATGCTACAGCCTGATGTATCCTGGGAGTAGTGCCATTAGGTCAAGGCAAGAGCAGCATGTAGGCAGGACATGATGGACAGAAGGGCTATAAAGGTCATTATGCAGCCATTATCGCCTGCAGCTTGCAGTCTCCTGCAGCCATAATGCTTGCACATTGATTGTCTGGCAGTTCCTTCAGAATCCACTAACTTATGGAAATGTTACAGACCAAACTTCCAAGCTGGAAGGTATAAATACGTCAGCTTACCCAGCAGATCCAACAGCAGCTGAACTGCTGAGGCTTCTGTGCTTGCTGGTGTTACACAGGGGATGCCTGCACTGTGACGGAGGAAGAAGGATGAGCGCTCTCATCATTGGCCAGGTAAGTATTTTGCTCATAGGCGCATGAGTTATGAGTTAATGAATTAGACAACTTGTGAGTTAGAAACCTCATGAATTAAGGGATGAATTAGTGAACTCATGTGTTAGACTAGTCTGTACAAAGGGGACTGAGCCCTTGTTTGATGTGTGTGTGTGTTTTCTTTCCTGATGAGTTCATAAAATAATTTACAGGTACGTTGTCCTGTAAATTTGAGAGATCCAAATGGACTGTGACAATCTTGGCTTCACAGTACAGCAGCATTTCACTTTTGAGCTGTTGAAGATTCTTTATGATAACTGAGACTCAGGCTCTGTTATTTGCTAACCACAACAAGGGATGGAAAACGTAAGCAACAAAACCTTTTTATAAGCTATGGCATCACCTTGACAAAGCTTGCATATTCCTTCAGTAGTTCTAGAAAAACCTTTATCGCAGTTCTCTTTCCTAACTATTGCAGTTTGTTTATTTTATACCTATATAATGATTTATGCTATTTATTACTTATGTTTAGTACTGCAACTTTAAGCCTCATATCCTCATTTTCTGTAACATATAGTTAGTTACATAGTTTGGAATATGGGATTCTGAAAGAATAAGGTGCCAAAGCACTTTGTGCAACTTTTAGAGTTACTATTTCTGTACGTTATGCATTAATGATACAGGTTGGCCTTCAAATGCCTTTTTGAAATAAATTGTCCAAGTATCTATAGAGGTTCCATCTGTTTAATATTCCATTCCTCATTCATTCAGAATGTGTTCGTTAATTTATTCTTGCAATCAAAATGCAGATTGAGAAGTTGACAGCCATTCCCCAGTATATAAGGCAGGTAGACCCAATGAATTTACATTATTCTCACTCTTGAAATAATTGGCTGTTTTTTTCATAGCACATATTTATTTAGCACTCTGTCTACACAAGCAGACATGTAACTGTTCTCGGTCAATACCCACATGCAACATTTTAGTTTATAATAGCAATTACAGGATGTGGTTGCCACAATAACAAAGGACTGGACTTGGGGGCGGGGGGAATTTCTGCCCTACATTCCTGTGTGTCATTCAGTGTTTGGCACTCATATTACATGAGGAAAGATGTTGGCTTACCCACAAAAGTGAGACCTTTTGTTAATGATATTTTTAATACAGGTACCATTCTTTTTATGCTGATATCCAATTTCATGGAAAAGAAAAAAACATCAGCTAACTTATAAAAGCTCAAGTAATTAATGTGTTTGTGTCTCCCATCAATGTCAGCTCCTTGGCTAAAGTTAGAAAAGATTAAAGAACTTATAATTTTCATTTCAGAAGTAAGCAGAACTTTTATATATTCTCTTTTCTCTGTGTCCTGCAATCTTCACTTTAATATCTTGCTGATATTCTAGTTCATATGATTCATCTACTAGGAGGAGACTGTGGCATGTCACTGTCTTATGTAGGTATTAAATTCACCCTCTATTTCCTCTTGTTATATTTTAAAATCCAAGGATTCATTATTTTCTCAGTTACAGTACACATAATTTATTTATTTTATTTCCTAATTATTTTCCATGGGTGGTCCTTCATAAAATATTTTAATTGAACTGGGTTAGGGAAAAAAAACATCTGGCTGACACGTTTAGGTTGGCATCTGCAAAGAGTTGTATACTGTTCAGTTGTTTCAAATTGGGAAGTACAGAATTCTTTATATATTTTGTGGTTACTTGAGTAACATTCAAAAATGCAAGCATTTTGAACTCTAAATAAAACTTCATTTCATCCCTTTCCAAGTTAAGATTCATTCTTAATCTAGGAAACATCTGAGCATTTTGAATTCAAAAGTCTTCATTTTTATATTGTAGAAATTATTTAAGCTTTCGAAAAGTAACCAAGTTTAGGAAGAATGCTCACACTGACTATTCATTTTGCATTGCTTATTTACAAAAAGATGCACACAAACAAGGAAGAGATGATTTTATAAGCAAAACAGTACATCTGGACCTGTTCTTGAGCCAATGGCCCTCTATTCAGACTGAAAATAATTTGTCCAACTTTCCTAAAGTTGATAAATGGGGCTTGGATGAAACTCCGCATTTAATCCTCTTCAGAGTCTCTGGACAGAAGAACCCAGAGTTTAAACCCTTGTGGTCTGTATGGTTTTGAATCTCCACTAGCACTCCCTGTAGGCTTCTCGGAATTTGCCTCACATCTTACTTTCTGACAAAAAGTGGTTTAATGGTAGTAAGGCTACTATGAATATTCCCAAAGCTCTTCCTTGTTTTCTTTAAGAAGCAGTAAATGAGCTTGAGGTTACACAGAGAATCCTATTAGACCTGTACCACCCTATTGCAGACTTACTGAAGAGTCCTGATGGAAGCGGGGATAGTGACAGAGCCACTGATGCAGCATGCGTGATGGAGTCTGGCACACCAGGACATGCGGTCTGTATGTGCAGTCATGTTTATGATCCTAGGGCCTGGGAAACCCAAATGAGAAATAGGCAAGTGAATCGCAAAACACAGAAGGCAAACAGTCTAAATGAAAGAAAACTTGACCAAAACCCTGTAATATAATGTCAAGCAACACATGGTGATCCAGAATCTAACCATAGGTGTGGGCTGCACTTAGCCTAGGAAGACCAAACCATTTCCAAGACGTAGCAGCTGTCAAGGGAGAATTAATTTTCCTGCCTACCTGCTCCTCTGGCAGCCCACCGTGGGCTCCCCTCCAGCTGGCCCTCAAGGCTATGTCTCTCATAACTTTAACCTTAGCTCTGATGTGATGGAGGCATCAGAGGACCCATTCTACAGCCCAGCCCTTCCCTTGGCAGCCCCTTTGCAGCCTCACCCTAAGTGGACCCATAGGTTTCATGTCTCTCTAGCTATAAATAAGCTGAGGTTTGTAATGGGAAAGTAGTGCTTTTGCTAAGAGAACCCCCCTGCCCCTCAATTCTAAGTTTAAAGGAGTTTTATAAGCAATTATTTTGCCAGCAGGCTTCCAACTGAGTGTTTTAACTCTTTCAGCTTACTGTCTTTGTCAGCTGCCGACAAACTGTGGATTTTATTTGGTTTCAGTTGGGTTGTTATCTGGGAAGATCCTGGTTAAATATATGGTGTAAGGAGTTCCCTGGGGTCCCAAGCTGCTTTGAATATTCCGATTCCAGTCCTCTCACGTGTTGTCTTCTTCTGGTGCTGTACAATGCATGTATGAGCTCATCTACATCGAGCAGAACCGCTGCAAGGAACAGTAAAAACGTTTTGGCAGAGAGCAGGCAGCGTGAGTCAGCCATCCAACCATGAACGGGTTCAGTGACGGCCCTTGCGATAATTGCATACCGTGGTTAGCAGAGGCAAAAAGGATGATGCGTTAAGTTCTGGTTGCGTTAGCGTTCCCTCCTGAGAGTGTTATTTTTGTGGGGTGGAGTGGAGAGATATTGGAAAGGTTGGTGATATGTCTGCTGCCAAGTTTCAAAAAAGTGACTACCGGCTGCCATCATCAAAGCGGCTACTGGATGTTGATCCCCTAATTCTGGCTAAACTCAACAGCAACAAAGGCAGCTATATTTTGTCTGCAGGACTATAGTTAGAAAAAAGTACAGTCAGAATCGCTAGATTTGGATCTAAGGAATGCAGTGCTTATTTGGACGAGTCTTCAAAAGCCACAACAAGGTACAACACCAAAGCCACAGTTCTGGGCTGCCAGATTCTGGCATTCAGGACAGTGATAAAAATAAAAGAGCTCTGTCTTGCTTTGTGCCATGCATTCTTGTGATTTCTTCAAGCAAACAAGGAGTTAGAACGCAGTGAATACACGTACAAACAAAGTAAGCTGTGTTCGGTATTCGGCAATGCTTGTTGAGTAGTTTTGGGCATAGAGCCCATGGTAATGAATGGAAAACTTTGATCAGGACATCTGTGGCCTGCCCAAATCATTTCATGGGATCTACAATTATGCCGGGAACATCACTCGATAGCCCTATTAACCAGGGATGTTGGAGCCTTTCTTCATTGTGTACATTCTCCCAGCACACTCGTAAAGTAGGAGTCATCCATTTTTATTGGATAGAGAGCTCTGAAATGGCTTATTCAAGGATATCTGAGCCCTTAAGCTACCCTTACATTTATTGTGCTTCACTAGGAAAAAAAGTTTACCAGGTCTCTCTGGCCAATGAGAAGATGAACATTGAGAGCATGAAGTCAGAGGCCTGACTTCATTTCCAGCAGACGTACATCTCAGTTCCAGCTCAACTCTACTTGATGACTATCTCTCCCCCCCCCCCCCCCCCCGCCAGGTTACAGTCATGGCAGTTCTGTGACTCCAAACTATTTTCTTGAAGTTGTTCACCAGTATGGGCTTATCCAAGAAAACAGTCAGTTTCTGGAAGATCATAATTTTTCCCCTCTGCCCTATGTATTAGTGGTAAGAGGAGCCTTTTTAAAAGGCTGTGAAAATCATAACAACTGCCATCCCAAGAAGGACAAAAACACTGCTGCCTTGTAGGTGGCCATTACAGATGTACTGAATGTTCACTTTAATTCTTGTCCCCTTTGCTTTGTTTTCAAATATCCTGTTTTACAAGTCATACTTGATTGATAAAGCACTGTCTGAAATAATCCCAAAGTGGCTATTAGTCTGGTCTAGTCACATCCCCCCACCCCAGCCGTGACATGTTGTGGAAACAAAGTCATTCTCCTGCCTTTTCAGTTCTGTTTTGGCTTTACTGTATAATGAAGAGAGCATGGTCATGGTATATTAAACAACTGTGTAAGAGCAACATATACATTACCATTATTCTGCTTCTAGCTAAAGCTCCGAGACCAATATAGTGGAGAAGCTTGGTTAAGAATTTACTGATAGTTTTCTTTTGCCATAAATTCAGCCTAAAGAAATCCAGAACAGCTGAAATGGCACAGCCTTTGACTGAGTGAAAAATAGGCACATTTATAATATCAAAGAAGACTTATGAAAATATCCCAGCTGAATTTTGAAAAATGTAGGAGGGAATAGAGTGGAACAATTGCATTTCTGTTTATATTTGCCCTAGAAAGTAGCCTACTCTGAAAAAACATTTACAGAAGTGAATGATGGAGAGATTGTCTCTTAGAGGCAGCAGGTATAAGGTGTCTGAAATTCCTTTGAGTTATAACTGTTTGTTAATAACAGAATTTTTTGGTAATTATTTCTGCCCACAATACACAGGGATTTAATGTGCATTGTTTTAGGTGGAGATTTTTTTTAGAATTCACCCTTTTTCTGTATTTACTTTATAATAAAGAAAAGGCCATGGTATAGTAAAAAATTATTAAAAGCAAAATTTTCTTTAACTATGATTCTGCCTCTAGAAAATGGAGAGCATTTTCTTACAAAAAGGAAGATTCTCTGTGCAAATGTTTATTCTATTTATAGCAATAAATAAAATTGCAAGAAGCCATCTTTCTGGCTGTAAAGACTGAGTATAGTGTTAAGCGGTAAGTCTAATTATTAAACCATGAATATTATTGAGGGGTTTTGTACTATTCAATGAATTATGCATTTTATGTCTAGCTTGTGACATAAAATATGTAGGAATGCAATCCAAAACTCAAATCCAAACAAAGCAAGCTTCTACTTTATTTAAGTTTGTTGTACTTCTAAATTTCGCATTTTGTGTCTCTGGTTCTAAATACTAAGGTGAAATTACTCAGTGCATTAGCATCTATTTTTTCAGAAGTAGTGATGATGCTGAGACCCTGCTATAACAACACTATTTAATAGCCATTCTTCTCAAGTCCTATAGAAATGTATTTGTAAGCATCACAAGCTGCTAGCAAAAGCTGACTTTTTAATAGCAGTCACTATCCATCCTTTTACTTAATGTAATTTACTGACATTTGTTTGATGGCATGTCCAAATAAAGTAATGGCCTTTTTTATATGTAAGTGCTGGTTTTATCCATACTTTATTTTCATTGTGCTTTGCATAAATGTACTGCTGATGTGCATTAGAATAAAAGAAAATGTTTTAGGAACGCTTGGTGAAATCACTTGAATTTAATCTTAAACATTAGCCAGGGCATAAGTGACTATAATACACCGATAATCATCAAAACTCTAGATATAGCAGAGATCTGGCATCGTTTAGCTCCATAACTCTCAACCCCAAAGTGCACACAACTGCAGCGGCCTGAAAGTGTTGTTTCCTTCCACCACTGTCTTAGAAGCCAGATACTTCTGTATTGTCAGAGTGAAAGTCAGAGTAATTCCACCCAAAATCATAGCTTCAGGTAAATGCAGTGTTCATTAAAGATCTTTGCCCATGAGCTGCACTCAGAAGATTCTGAATTAATTAATGATTAGTTAACATCTGTGCATCTTAGTTGCCCATATGAAAAGAAGGAGAGGAGAGGAGAGGATATTGTGAGAAATAGAGATAGGGCTGTGCCAAAACCGGTGCCTTTTGGAAAGACTTTGTTCAGGATACTGGTCACTCAACCTGAGAGCAGTCATGGTTCCAGCTAGTTTTATGAACTGGCCCAGTCCAGCTGTAGAGCCAAAGTAAGGATTCCTGTTCATAATGTAAACTGGAATCATGTGCTCAGTTCTGGGAAACGTTTGATTCTTGTTCACTGATGAAGTCATATTTGTTGTGGAATCGTGGTCTTATTTTGAACAGTAATCTGAAGATGTGGAAGAAAAGAAACTTACTCAGTTAATAACTTGATTTTTTTACTCTATACATACTACAAACACTCTATTCTTGTTTAATGTTATTTTAGGGATTTTTCATTGTGTGTTTATCTTTAAAATAAATGTTAGCTAGATATGACTTCAGAGAAAGCTGTCAAACATATTTATTCATAGAACTTCAGTGTCAAAACAAACCTGCCAACATTAGGAACTATCATTAATAAAATTTACTGTCTTGAAAATGTTATAGTCTCCATTTCCTCATCCTTCTGCTCCAAAATGTGGAAATCAAAGAATTTTTTTCATAAAGATCAAATGATAGCTATATACACTAGAAAGGAAAAATATGTTTAAGATATAGAATTTTCTTTTGATAGATGCATAATAAAGCCTATATAGACAGAAAGTCCAGTATATCTGTTAGATTTCTATAGTACCAAAACAGGCCCATATTTAGCTGTACATTACTGCTTAGAAATCAAGTTTCAAAAAGCCGTAACAGTGGCTACTGTTCTTCCCCGTAGGGTCTGAACAAGGAAATCCAATGTTTTCTGGTCAGCAGTCAGAATTCCACTTTGTAATCTGACACTCTTCATTCCTCTCCTCGCAAAGGCAGTAAACCAAAAAATTAAAGGCAGAACAGATTTTCAAATTGTGTAGCATTTGCAAATCCTCACGCACCTTTAGCAATTCGTTGGCATGTACAGATTGAAAGCTTCATGACCTGGCCTTTCTCTTGTCAGTTCCTGCTCTCATCACATTATCTAGTTATGCACTTTTCACTGAGAACTCGTGCTTTCACGTTTCTCCAATTTCAGCCCTATTGTTGCAAACTCTTGAGGAATAATAAGAGTCATAGAAGAGTCAAGATCTTCATAATAGGAGGCTGATACAGCTCTGCTGTAGCCAACTGTGCTATGCTAGTTTATACCAATAACTTCTATGTAGTTATTAGAAAGATATTAGTCCCATTTTTCTATTTTTTTTTTATTTCTGGTCTCTAGTAAGCACATGGCAGTGGCATGCTTCTGCATATTTATGTAGCAGTAACAATTTGATCTTTTCATGCTCAGAGTGAGTAACTCAACTCTAGTCAGTCTGTAATTTCTTTCTGACAGGCTCGTTATTTCTCTGCCAATGATATGGTGATGGTTAAAGCTAGCTATACAATTTAAAAACAGATGATTTTTTTGTGAGCACAGTATGTCTATCTAAGCACACTTCTGTCCTAACAGCACATAACCCTACTCATCCAATGACCACTGGTTGTACAACATGGTTGTAACACACTGGATAAAGCAAGCACGTTGCTATACAGTTTTCCTTGCTGCTATCATTTCTGTTTATTCATCTTTCTGTGATGCCGTAAATGATGGATATATATTTTTACAAGGGTCATTGCAAAGTCTAGGTCTAATTTCTTCGTTTGGACTAAGAAAGTTACCAGTTGCTTTGGCTGCTTGTTCTTATTTAGGATTTGTTCAAGTTCATGCTGGTGTCAGCATGCCCTCTGACTTCATCGGAAGACCTCAGTGCTATTTGAAAAAAATCAGATTATTTGCAATGAAAGACTTATCAGGCATGACATGAGCTGCAAACTCAGTTGGAACTGTATAAACTTCCGTAAGATTTGTTTGTAGCAGCAACAAATGTAGTAAGGAGAGCAGTATTAGGAAATCTCTGGTTGCTGTTCTCTGTGCTTTCAATATATGTGCTTCACTTTATCTGCATATGTTGAAATTATGCATCCTTAAGATACTGATTTTTGGAACATTTCTTGAAACTGTGATATTTGCTGGACTTGCCCAAGCCGTTCTGAGAAGTCCACTCCTGCAGCTAGTGCAAATTTCTTGGGAAATCATAGCAAGGTTTTGGTGAATTCTTACACCTTGAGTTTGAGTACCTCCCTATAATTGACACCTTTGGTATATGACATTTAGCTCAGATCCATACCCAAACGACGACAGAAACTATTAATATAAATTAGCAAAATAAAAGCCTGCACGTTTCTGTATGTTTACTATAAGGAGGTCACAACAGAAAATTCCAGCGTAATGACTTTATGATCATAGGAAACGATACGGGTATTGTTCATTGTCAGTCTTAACAGTGAATGTTATACAGCTGAAATTTATGCATTGCCTGCAAAGCAGAGAGAGATGTAGAAGAGAATGCATTGGCAATTAATACACCCTATTCTTAATAGGTCGATCTCCTTAGCCTTTCTGCACCACCTTCTGAAATCAGCTGCTGGGAGGAAGGAACACCGGCATTAGCACAGGGAAGTGCAGTCTCAGGCTCTGCACTCTGTTAATTATGAGCCTGAGACTCATGGTTAACGGTGATTAATGTTCCTTTGTATTTTGCTAGTTCCTTCCTTATGGGAAAAGATCACATAAAGCTAAAGTATTTTCAAATAACTATTGATATTAATTGATGAAAATTAAAAAAAAAGTTATTTCTAAATTTGTTACCGACAAATTAAGAATCCAATGCTCATCAGTGTCATTTAACTAAATCAGATGAACATAATTGCACATAACTGTTGTAACTGCTTCTTTTTCCCACACTGTTGTTTTATTTTTTTTAAACTTCAAAGTCTCCAAATTCCTCCTGATTGATGCACGGATATTTTAACAATGTCTTTGTTGTGTACTGCAATCAGACAAGTGCTAATCCCCTTGAGGAATCTGGCAGGGCTGTGGGAATCTTCCAGCCATAATTGTCTCTCTATCGCAAACATGATGATATTGTCAACATCAGCTGAGTTGACAGAATGTGCTGTTGGTGTTGAGGGTGGATTATATCAACTTTCTCTATTGACTCATGAATCTAAGGGTCATTCATTTACGCATTCTTCACTGTCTCTGGTAGGGGTTTTTTTGGTACTATTCTAGAAGATGTTAGAGATATAAACGCCTGCTGTATTTAAACAAAGAAAGACTGTAATCAGAAAAACTAAAAGGAAAAGCCAACAGGAAATCCTAATTACATAGTTAAAATAAAATTACTAGGGTAAAAACTGGATCATGAATTACAATCAGTGAAACTGAATTTTAATGGATATACTAATGGGGTAACAGAGACAACTTTTATTTTTATTAGTTTGAACATTAAGAGAAAAACAAAGCAATATAAAGATGCTGAATGTAGTTCCACTTACTGTACAACCATGTGGCCCCAAGTCTTTTGTTTACTTATTGAATTGTTTACAAGTTATTTTAGCTGAACACTTTAATATGTTTGTTTTTCTTTAATGGTTTCTCAGTGCAGAATCATTCCATTGTAAAATAATTTGGGGGGCAATGGATGTTGCAGCTGATTCATTAAATGCTTAAATGTGTAACCTCCTCATATTTATTCAGTTTTGGGATCTCTGCCGTAGGACATGATTATAATTTGTTCAAATTCTGGCATGGACCATCCGTTTCTCTGGTAATCTTAACAGGGTTTTCCCAATACAGGGAAAAATCTTGATTTTTATTCTTTTTAGTTACTCTACAACTCTACTTTCTCTGTACTTGCATAAAAAAAAATGGAAGATACCCTTCATTGAAAAGATCTAGTAGACATATGACTTGCAAAATATTTATTCACTGGATTTTATTTTCTATGACCAGACTATGAAGAAATAAATCCTGTTTGTTTTTTGCTGGTGTTTTTTTTTTTTTTTTAAGAGGGAGTGGTTAATTTGTTTTTATTATGATAGCACTAATGGAGGACAGGGTCATTATGGTTCTTTAATTAATTTGAAAGATGAGAGAAAAAAAGGACCCTTATTTGTTTTACTTTGTATACTATGTCTGGGCTCCCTGAAGACCACTCGGCCTACAATCAGTTTCGGAAAGAGCATGATTTGGCTCCAAGTCAGATGTTTCAATTGAAATCAGATAGCCAAACCCACAAGAATCTAACTTGTTAGAAATGGTGACTGTTCCAAAAATGTGAATCCACAAGACTGGCAAACACACAGTAAGTAGAGGACATACATAAAATCTTCTGCTGTACCCTTAGCTTAGGGTTTTGTTAATTTTGCTGCTGTTGTCTCATTGGGAAATGCTGTGCACTTTGCCATATGAGATGAGTTTTCTTTGTTTGCTGTTCCAAAGCCAGGATATATATTCTGTGTATTAACAGTGGCTTTAATCCTAATTTTCACTGTGTAGTACTTGGTCTGAAACTGCTGCGTGTAATCATTTCTTAATGACCTTGCACCATCTCCTGTCTTCCCACAGCGCTCAGAATGACCATGCGTACTGAGCACATCCCCGCCACACTGTGAATTCCCAGACAAAACATGATGCTTCCCTTTATCGGAGCAAAGAGGTCTATTTCTTCTCAGTCATACTTAGAATTTTCTTCTTTAGGAATTTCTCCCAGTGCCATCTCAAGGATTCATAACCAAATGTGACTCCCAGGACAGATCATCAACTGAATTAGTTTTGATGATAAGGTATGATGTTTGCTTACTTGTCATTCAGTGAATTTGCAAATGTGCATACCACTTTCTTGTGTAACCGTCCCCCAAGTACTAGATAAGAAAAGGCTGGAAAAAACCTCTTCAGATAAATAGTACTGTCTGAAATTTGCCATTCTGTTAAAACTAACTCACCGAGCAAAAACATGTATTGTAAAGGCTTCAGTGGGATAGTTAGCCAGGTTTATTACTGTGTGGTGGCCAGCACGGTACTATTTTGTGAACTACACCTGATGTACTGTATAATTATTGAATTTGGCTGCGATGCCAAGCCCTAAGGTAAAGGTAATAGCTAAGTCAGATCATTATACAATGAAATGGCGATTTCTACTAATTTGTCTTTGCATGTCAGAATTTTCTTTACTCACTACAGCTCTTTATGGATGCTTTGGTACTGCGGGAAAAGCATGCACTAATGACTCTGCAACCTACTCTTGGTCAATATGTGCCTTATTTTTCTCTGTAATTAGTTTTTTTCTTTCCTCTCGAGTTTATTAGCCCCGTAATTATCATCATTAGCAACGTTTACTTTTAATCAGTTGTGGTATTTTAATTCTCATTTCTTATTTCTTTTTCCATATTATTCTCAATAATTACAGTGTCCTTGCAATATTGGTACCATCTGCAGCTAAATGGAAATACTGGGTTTCCAAGCTATTATTTTGATTCCATCTTATCTGTTCAAATAATGAAAGCACGAATTCCTAGTACTAATCACTGTAGTGTTTCTTTAATGTTATCTCCAGCTAAGTGTTTTCATTCGTGTTTTAACGTAGATCATTCATCACTTCTTGAACAGCTAGAGATGAAAAACACATAAAAGCAATTTAAAGTTTTCTACTTACACACAAAATAGTTAAAGATGCAGTGTGACTTGCCAACACTCACTTAGCAGCATGTGAGAGAATCTTTGAGAAACAAAAGGCTGGTTTAGTGCCTGTAAGCATGGGATATGAGAGATCTTTAATTAACTGTCAATAACAAGGACAGCTATTGCAGAAACAAGTTCTATGCTGCAGTCAGAAGTGACCATAAGATGGGAATGAGATTATTTGATTATTTCACAAGGACAATGCAGTGGACTCATCAGAAGACAGGGTTACCACTGAACATAAACAAATTCAAATGAATGGCCAAGAAGAGAAATTTACATCCCTTGTAGTGAGATGGTGCAGTAGTATTTACAGTGTAGATTATTTTAAGGGCTGTGAAAAAAAATGACCTTTTTTTATGAGAGCCATCAACCTATTTTAAGAGAAGGATTCAAATATTGAGTTTTTATAATGTGGCAAGGAGAAGCCTGAGTTAAAGATCCCAACAGATGTCCCATGCTAACCTACACAGATATGCACCTGAAGGGTAAATAAGCAATAAGGTGAAAGAAAGTGTCATGAAAATGCCATTCTTTATTTTAAAGGAAAGCCAAGGGTAGTCAGAAATACGTATTTTAGCATAGGGCTAGATTCCTAAAAAAGTTTAGCAGCCTATGGTCCAGAATCCTCAACATCTAGACCAGCAAAAGCTCCTATTTAGGTCTCATCTATTTATATTGAGGCTGATTTTCACATTCTTTTAAAGCTGATATAGAGATACCATATCAAACAAAGTGATGGATTCAGCTTCCAGTGAATAATTGGAGAAGGACAATGCTCTCTACAGGGAAATGCCATAAATCCTAATTATGAGGCTCCTTCAGCAGGGTGTTCTCAGACATTAAACTTGTTTTTGAAGTTTGTTTTAGCCAGCGTTCTGGACAGCACAACATTTTATTGCTAAAAACCAGTAAGCTCAATTACATGGAATTTAAAACCAAAACACTCAATGAACGTTTTGCGGTTTAATAATAAATACAAGCTATTATTAAGTTGAAATACAAAGTTAGAGTAATACTTTACAGAAATGCCATTTTTTTGATGAAAAGGCACAATACTTTCGAAGAAGCTTCCTGCAGCACTGTGCTCTATGTGAAGACAAACACTTTAATGAGTTATATAAAAAATAATACTGTATTGCATTCACTTGGTTTTACATTATTATCCAAAAAAAGAGTTGCGTTACCTTGTCATTAACAGCGTCAGGTACCAGAACAATTTTAAGTGTGATGACACAAATTTTGGGTTTTTTTCTAGACTCCTGTTCGAGCTCCCTGAACAACTTCTGAGGTTATGTGTTTTGTTCAAAATAATGTAAAATGAACAAGTTTGTTTGCTAGTTTTAAGCAAATGGTTACTCACTCTTCCAAATTTATTCGGTATATGCTCCTTGAAAGTGTCTAATGTTTAGGCTGACTGTCTTAAATTTAGTGTTGTATGCTGCACTGCACAATGAAATCTCATTTCAAAAGCTTTTGAATTTTTAAAGTATCAAGTGTAAACCTCTTTGTACATCTTAAATTAATTTTTTGTTAAAATTCAGAACACATGGCTACGTCACAAGGAAGCTAATAGTGTAATACTCTGCGGTTCGCCCAGTTACAAGGAAATTGCTACATTGTAACTGTTAGTACTTAATTGTGATTAGTGATTGACAGAGAAAAGCCTCCTGGTGTGAGCCTGTGCTGGAGTGGGTAAACAGGCCATTATCAAAAAACCAAGATTATTTACGTTTAAAAGGCATTTTCCCGATCAGTTTACAGATCTGTTCTTTTAGCAAGATCCAGGTTCTTCCAAGTCCTATAGGCTGTATTTGATACTCCCCATTAAAAGATCATCCCCAAATTAATGCCAGTATGTACCGTCTTTGGCAGAGACGTGCTGTTGTGTGCCCCCAGGCTGCTTAGGACATCTGAATCTCTTTAATCTGACACATGTCAGATTAGTACTCTAGTGAGGCCATAACATGAACATGATGTAGCCCCACAGGATGTGAAGGGATGCGTTAGTGCTATTCCAGGCTTTTTTCAGAGAGAGTTGCTCTAACCTGTACCAATACTTATTATTTTCAATTCATATTTGGTGGGTGTTGCAGGTATTTTACCCTGTCCCAGGGTTATTTTTTAAATTATGTATTTTGTGCTAACTGCCTTCTGGAAAAATGAAACACATTCTCTTAATGAAGATGGCTTGTACAATATATCCTCCAAAGGTTGATTTTTTGAGTTTTGAGTGCATTGGAGTAGTCTGTGGCAAGGTCCAAGCAGATGTAAAAAGAGTTACTTCTCAGGAAGCTCAAATTTAAACACAGAATAACTCTTTTTCCATTTTGGGGTTTTTTTTTTGGTTTTGTTTTTTTTGTTTATTTTCAGAGTTCTGTTTTAACCGAAATATATAGAGTTGGCAAAAGTGCTAGACTGCATGCTTTCCAATTTGGCTTTACAGTCAATAAGCTTCAAAATAGAAAGTAAATGCTTCTGAGGGAGAAGCAAGGATCAAGGTGAAAGTGTGACTCAAGACACTGTAGCTAACCATATACATGTAAATGAGAATTCCATCCGTCCTTTACACAGTCTGGAAATAAAAAGCTGATAGATCGAGCCTGCTATGTAATTTCATGTTGGAGATTAATGTGATCATTTCATATTGTCCATATCCAGAAGGAGGGAGGGTTCCAATACATTTGGGATAAGAACAGGAAAGGAGAATAGAGCCATATGAGACAAGAAAGGGAAAGGACTTCAAAAACATCCTAAAATACTGTATGACAGATGGCTGACAAGTAAAGAAGATGAGGATAGATCACTAATTCGGACTTCTGGGGTGGAAGGCATCACTGTATCTTCTGTAGGAACCGTTCAAATCAGAGTGCAACGTGTGAAAATGGGATAGTCTACAGGACAAACACAAGAAAGAAGGGGAATCCAACAAAAACCAATCTGCATCATCATTTTTCCCTCCTTTTCCATCCTGGCAATGCCATGGTCAGTGAGTACAATCCTGAGCATCCAGATAAGCGTGAAGTATGCTAGGAATCCACTTCCCATCCTTGAACGTGGGGAATGTGTGGAAATCAGCTCAAAAGCAGGACAAACTGCCAGTGCGAGTAGCTGGTGTCTGTAAGTGCTCTGATTTGTGCTGCTCTGGGTCTCACTGACACTCCGCATGGAGCTTAGGAAGCCTTAGTGTAATCATGGTTGTGTTATTTCCTAGGTAGGATTGCTCATTGGGATGCCCATTTTAATTCTGAAAAATGTTTCAAGCAGTTATTCTAGAACTGGGATTATGGAGTAAGAAGCCTGTTTCACTGAATTTCTTTGGATAGTTTGGGTGAATTCTTAAGCAATTTCTTCAAGTTTTAAATTGCTTTGAAAAACTTAGCAGTGTTACAATCTTTGAGATTTTCCTGTCTTTCATGATGTTAGCACTGATGAATGAAAAATATTAAACAATTTTGAGATATATAATTCCTAGAAATAGTACTAGACTATTTCCTTTTATAATTTGTAACACAGCCAGTAGAACTGTAGGGTATTTTGGACAAAGTCCTAGAAAATGACTCATTTGTGATAAATAAGCTAGTAGTTGAAGAACGTATCGGAGTTGCTTTTTTCAGCTGGATATATGAGTTGATAGAGTAATTTCAAATATTATGTGCATAGTATCCTGCTCAAGATCATTAAATCATTTGACTGTATATGTTTTCTCTTAGTACTCTTTAGGACATGAAAAGAGATTTTAAGACATTAGAAGAGAAATAGATTAGCATAGCTGGGTATTAATGTGGGAATTTCAATAGATGAATGTCATATTTAAAACCTGGCCTCTTTAATTATTTATACCTAATGGATGTCTCGGTTTGTTCAGTAGAAAAGATATTGCTAATTTAAATTCCCGTGAATTACTGCCCTAAAGTGCACTTAAAAATATTCTCTGTTCTAGAGCCCCAAAATTAGGGGAAAGGAGATAAAACAGCTGTTACTGCTGTTATGTCAGGCAACATTTCTTTGGCTAGACAGCTTTTTTTCATACTACTTACAATAATATGTGTTTCAAAAATACAGATTAGACACAGTGATAAATCTGGATCCCTTCAGTGAGCCTGAGTGTCTGCGTTCAATTACAGCCCTCTTAAAATACAGTGGTGGATTCCTGCTTGTACCACACTGGCTGAGTCCCAAATTAGTTCAACAATTACTGTCCCCAAAACACCAAGCTTGGGTCAGAGCCGGAATGTGAGACCCCAGAATACTCAACCAGGGTCAATAGATATCTCTGGACACCCACCGAAGGCCTTCATCTCTTCTCATGTTGTCTTCTTTTTAAAGGTCTCGGTCTATGAGACACTCTGTTTTAACTGACCTTACCTTCTTCAATTTGTTTTGATTTTGCTGAATGCTTGCTGCTGCCTTGCATTGGTCTGCACGTCCGCAAGAGTGTTTTCTTCATCACTTTCCCATGGAAGCTCTAAGCAGCTCTGTCCTTTGTCCCCTTTTCTTGTTCCTAGTATCAAAATAACCTGCACGCTATTAAAATAACTTTCCTGAGTCACCCTAGACTTCTTTCTCCTGTAGAGATGAAAATCTCAAGATATCTCTCTGGATATTTTGGAATTAAGCTGTCAATTCAAATTCAGTATGGTTAAAGACAGCTCCCAGCCTTTCCTTCCAGACCTTCCTCCCATTTCCTTTCTCTCTGCAGACACCATCTCCATGCTTTCTGCCACTCAGCACTGATCTCTCCTTAGGTCCTCACATGCAGATAATCAAGATATTGTATGTTGATTCTGTACACAACAACTTTGAGATAGTGTGTTGTCTGTCTATCCATGGCTAAAACTCTCACATAAACTTTATTTTGGGTCTGAACTATAAAATTCCTTTTCTCTGAACTTGATAGATTCAGCATGATACTGCTTGTTACCCACTCAGGTTGCTGTTGTACCTTTTTTTTATTATCTACAACATAGGGTGCTAATTTTGAATGTCCTTTTCAGCTCAACCACAGCCTCTTCTCATCTCTCATTTGCTACCAAAATGTCCATTATATTACAAACAATCTGTGATGATCAATCTGGGGCCTTTTTTTTTTAAATTAAACTTTTGCCAAAAATGCTGATCAGTAGTTGTTATTGTTATTTAGTTCTCAGCATCCTTCTGCTTGTCTGTGCCTAGGCATTGGGGTTTTTATCTGATTTGCTTAGAGTGTAAGATGTTTCTGGCCAGGACACCCTCATTTTACTCTGTGTTTATAGTACAGTGTGAGTCTGATCCGTGAGCAAGGTTCCTACAAGCTATGGTAAAACAAGTTGTAACAGATGGGTCTCCCCGTTCTTCAAATGTCTTTTTTTTTTTAAATTTTTTTTGTCCCTACTGTCACTGGCTATAGAGTAGAGGGATCAGATTCTTTTCTGTAACACCATGTGCTGGTTGACACCAGAGGAATGAACTACTGAAAAATTAAATGTCATAACTAAGTGCTTACAGGAACTGAGATTTCTGAAGCTGTAAACAAAAACAAGCATTACATGAGAAAGATGCATTTTCTTGGAGAACTATCTCAGCTGATGTTTTACATCTTACTTTTCTTTGGGGTAGAAGAACAAACAAACCATAATAAAATAACACTCATGCCCTCGCTTAATTCCCTCTGACTCCGCTTCCAGAGTTGAGTCCTCTCTTTTGTATATTTCCTACCATTTCCTGTCTCCTTAACTCCTCTTTCCATTTTCACTGGAGTTCTTAGGACAAGTTCCAATTTTAGCATTGTTTTTCCAACATTATTTTTCTCCAATAAAATTCTTCCCTGTGTGTTTCTATAGTCAGACCATTCATTTCAATAGAATATTGAAATTTATTCCAGTCTTCCACAGTGAGAAGGATTTGGAACAGCAGCCACTTAAAAAAAACAAAACAAAACAGGAGAGCAGATGCAATCAGGGAACAAATCTAATATGAATATATCTGAAGCTTATAAAGTTGAGATTGATTTGCTGTTTAGTCTAACTACTACTTCTAATTGCAGTATGCGTACATGATATTCCTTTTGTTCATTTTTAGCTTTTTGTAGGCACCATATAGGCGTTTTTGTATCTTCTCCAATATTTTTAATAGTTTCCAGTGACTATGCACAGACTAAGTGAGAGCTTCATTTTGAGCCAAATGGTGTCTGTTCTGCTTTCCAACCTATGTTATTTGCTAGTTATTTGGATGTCGTAGCCTCTTTGGTTGTACTTTCTGCTATCCTGTTTTGTCTGCCCTGTCTATATTCTATTCTTATTACCTTCAGAGAATGTTTTTTGGGCCACATCCAAGGCTGTATTTGTTCAGGTGAACTTCAGGAAATTTCAGGGTAAAATAATCCTTCATTCTAACAGTCCGTGGAGAATTGAAATAGATCAATCAAAATTATGTCGGGCGTTACGATCTGGGGTTATAAGTAAACCAATGTTTAGGGAGGAAAACTGTCTAAACAAATGAATGCCTACGAAGTTAATACTTGGGAAGATCTATGAGCAAGAGGAAAAACCATTGTATCATCTTTTCCATCTCATACATTACTTAATCCAAAGTGTGCTTGTTTGACGTCTCTGTTTCCTGTTTGGATAATGCATATGTGCTAAGTTCTGGTGATGAGTTATTTGTTTGTGCAGTTGGGTTTCAGATAATCAAAATAAAAATGTTTAGAGCTGCACATCAAAGCCAATATCGTCATTAGTTAGCATTAAAACCTTGCTACTTCGATAGAAGGAAATACCAAGTTCCTCACACCAATTCCAAATAAATAAGCATTTCAAATTAAAAAATTGATATGCTATGCTTAGGTCTGTCGGGGTCCCAATCCTTGGCCTTCAGGGCCAAATCAGGGGATTTCAGCGTGCTGCTTCCTACCTGCTAGTAAAAACTGCCAGCTTGTGACTGTTTTTCTGACCTGCAGACTCATTCAGCCCCACAACCTGATGCACCGAGCTTGCCACACAAGTTTCTGCATCCAGGGTAGTATGGTAAAAAGTATCTGTAACCATCTGTGCTGAGGACCAGGCAGCACCTGATGAGGTTGGACTATCCAGTAGCCCAAATTAAAATGGTCTAAGCCACGGTTGCCCTTTGTATTACATGCAATACTGTGAGTCTGTAATCAGTTTCTTAAAAAACTTTATCATGGTCTTCTGTGGGTTATAATTTTCTTATTATCTGGTGTCATCATTCCCATTAATAATTACTTTATACAATGGCTAAGCCTGCACACAAGTGCTAACTGGTAGCAGGACTGTGTAAGTGTTCCTGCAAAACTGTTCCTGCTGTGTATTTTTAAATAGCAAACGATTTTTAAACAATTAATGGAAGAGGAAGAAGAGCCTGCTGCTGCCACTGGATCCACTACCACAGCAACCATCACAACATCACTCCATATCCCATCTGTTAATTGCAGTGAGACTTATATGTGATTTGGACACACCTGGGTGTCTATGTTTAGAAGCAAACTTCATAAATGAATATAGCAGGGATGCATTAATCATTATTTCCTTTCATTCTAGGTAAGCTTTATTAAATCAATAGGCATGTCACTTTATCTTTTTAGGAGTTAATAGATGATCAGTGAGAAAACTGACCTTTGCTACAAGAATATTTGCAATGCAGGTTTTATACTTTTTGGTTTTCGTGTTATTGATGGACTATCACGGTTCTTACACATCCTTTTGAAACAGCATAGGGCATTTCGGAAAGCACTGATTTGAAAGTAGTAGAGCTCTCTATTACGGAGACTAGCTCAAAGTGCATTCAGAAACTGGAATGCAGAAGGTCTCATAGCGTTTTTAAAATTAATACGTCTTATTATGTTAATTTTGTATTATCAAGTAACATTGTGACTGCTCTATTTGTGTGAAGTCTCTAGGGTTAAAATATTCTTTAAAGAGATGTTTATTTTTGGACAGGCCTATTGAGTTGTCTCCTATTGTATGTTAAAGTAGCTGCTCTCGGAGGTCACAGAGAGTTCAGCTTTACAAAGACACCCTTATTTTGTAGAAAAATGAATTTTCAGAGACTTTAATGGGAACAAACAAAAATGTCTCAAATAAAACTTTTTTAAAATGTTCAATTTGATGACTTGTCCAGAAAGAAAGGGAAAAAGTAACATAAGGATACAAGTTTGGACAACAATCAGACATGAAAGCATATGCTGTATTTTCGGTAAGTGTAGATAGCTGTCTATGTTTTTAATGTTTCTGCCGCAGGAACATAATTCTTGGGGTTTTTTTGTGCTTGTTTCTTCCTCCTAAACCTACAAACTCAGGAAGACATCAACTGACTTTTGGTTTTCTGAGCAGCAGACACTAATTAAAAAGGTGCGGATCCAGCAAGTGGACCCAGTCAGATGGAGCGTGCCCTTGCACAGTTGAAGACCTTGGAGTCCCAAGCAGTCAGCAGGGCCAGCCTGCATTGATCCCTCCGTATCATCGGGGTGAAAGAGTAATTCAGCACAAAGCCGTAGCTTCAAGTAAATGCAGTCTTCGTGAAAGTTATCGTCCCGATAGCTGTGAAAAGAGAACTCCTTACTTTTTCCCAGGAGGAGGACAGCTTTAGCTGCAGCAAATCAAGTTTTGCGCTGGTGTAGGACATATCTCTGAGATACCCAGAGTGATTAATTTTATTGACCCAGTTAGCGGCTGGTTTTATCTATTGCAACAGCCAGTTCCAATCTAGCAGCTGAAGCTGACGTTGAGAAGCGCTATATGAAGTTAGACACCTGTCATCCACTTGCAACGATCAGCGCGTTACGTGAGGGCACAACAGCAGGGAACAGCAGAGGCATGCGGAGTCATGTCCGAGCCTAAACCGCAATTTTCTCTGCAGATGCTTTAAGTGAGTATCGTTGCTAGTAGACACGTATGTGCTTAGCGTTAGACATCCTAAGACACTTTAAAACTTACAAAATTCTTGAAAAGCCTGGGTCATCGGAGTGCTGCTTTGAAACTGGAAGGGTGTTAACTGGGATTTTAAAGGGAGACTGGTGGGAAATTATTTGTTCTGAGGGGAAAAGGTTTGAAAACAGAAGCTTTGCAGACAATTTTTGAGACATTTTCTTGCAAGGTAAATTGCGTTAAGTATTAACTGCATTTTTTTCAAAAGGTCTAGACTAAGGAAAATGTTTGGAAACGGGGGCAATTGGTGTTTCCCATTCCCGCTTTCCATTCAATGCATCCTCCAGGACTCGGTCCAATGGGGCAGATTAACTGTGATGAGCAGTGCAATAGTTAACGCCGGGCCTGGCACCGCCAGTCGTGCAGGCCGGTGCCGGTTCTCGGCCGGCTCCGTTGGAGGCGGCAGCTGAAGGACCGTTGGTTATTTAAACCGCCAGGATGGCGGGTCAGTGTTTATTTTGACTGTTTCCAGCCACTCTCCCCTTTGGCCGGCCCGCTGGGACAGCTGTGACACTGACCGGGGGGCACACCCGGCCGCCCGTGCCCCAGGTGCCGGCTGCCCGCCCCGCCGCGGCGGCTGCCGGCGGGGCCTCTCTCCCCTCGCTCGCCTCCCGCCTGGCCCCGCTCCGGGCGCCCCCCCGCCGGGCACGGGCACCCCGTCGCGGCCGGCGGTGCGAGAGCGGGGAACGTCAGTGTGAGGGGGCCGGTCCTGGGCAGGGCAGGGCGGCCGCGTCCCGTCCCTCCCCGCCCCTCGCCGCGGCTCCCTCCCTCCCTCCCTCTGGCTTGGGGGCGGCCGGGTCGGCGCTCGCCGGGATCCCATTCCTCCTCCCTCGGTGCATGGTCGCGGCGGGAGCGGGGGAGGGCGAGCCCGGCGGGGCGCGGGCCGGAGGCGGCGGCGGGAGCGGAGCCCCAGCGCGGAGGAGCCGCCAGTGCCCGGCGGAGGTGAGGCCGTGGCGGCGGCGGCGCCGCTGAAGTTGTGAGGGGGAGGGAGGGAGGCCGGCCGGGGACCGCTGGGCGCGTTTCCATTCATTGCCCGTGCGGCGGCCAGGCGGCAGCTCCCCTCGGGCCGGGGCGGTAGCCGCAGAACGGGCCGGGAAGCCGCTGCGGGGGGACGGGGCACGGCGCGGAGGTAACGGCGGGGGACGGGGCTGTGGCGCCGGCGAGAGCCGCCCTGCGTCCGCCGGGGAAGCGGCGGGGCGGGAGGGCACCCGCTCGCCCCTTCCCCGCGGGGCGGCGGGGAACCAGGGCGCGACCCGGCGGGGCGCCCGGAGCCGCCGGGCTACCTCCCCCCCCCCCCCTTTCCTGCCTCCGGCGCGGAGGTGCCGCCGAGCAGTCAGCCCCGGCACCGGGCGGGGGTCGGCGGCGCTGGGAGGGGGTGCTCCGCGCACACGTACGGAACACCGAGCGGTCGCGGCTGCCGTCGGGGTGTCGGTCGCCGCGGGGAGGGCGGCGGGGGGCAGCCACGCTCTCTCCTCTCCCGTTTCTGCGAGAAGCGCCGTAAGGCGCGGGGCGGGGACGGGGGGGGCCCGGGGCGGGCGGAACGGCGGGGGCGCCGCCCGCCGGGGGGGATCCCCCGGCGGCTTCGTGCGGGTCAGGGAGCGTGATGAGAGGTGGGGGCGGGAGCCGGGCTGCCCCCAGCCAGGCCTGCGCCCACCGGCCGCGGCACCTGCGGCCTCTCCCGGGGGGGGGACGGAGGGGGCCGCTCGTCTCCTCAGCGAGCTGCCTGGGGGAGAGGGTTCAAAGCTCACCGCGGCGCCTTCCCACCTCCGACGTGTTCTTCCTTCCCCTCGCCTTCCTGGGCTCCGTTTTTGAGGAGAGGGTGAGGGTATTTTCTTTCTTAGGGCCCTTCAGGAAAGGGCAAGAAGTAGATGGCACAAGTTACCAGTGAAGGTTTGTTGGTAGTTTAGGCATCGCTCCAAAGGAACTCGGTAACACACCGCTGAGATTGGATCCCATAATTCAGAAGTTGAGGGTGCGTTGGAGCAACATCAAGTAAAACAATATGGGCTGGCAGTGCTGTGTCCGGACAAGTGCGTGCGCTGCCAGTACCTGGTGGCAGAGCAGCTGGGTTGCTCCATCTCAGTAAGTTTACATTGAGCCAGAAATAGGCAGACGAGACGCTGCGAGTGTGTGCATCCTGATGAGAGATGTGTTATTAGGGATAACTGAAAACAATTTAAAAGCTCTAGCTGACCTCATCTAGAAAAAAATATTATATATGTTAATTAAAAGGTTTGGCCTTCGTAGGGAAACATTCCTAGGCACCATTACAGATACCTTAATGAAAATGTCTGCTCGATCCCAGTCCTGCAGTGGGTTCTGGCTGCGCAAGCTCACACCTGCAAGGAGCCCCATTGTTTTCAGGGGGGTTGCTTTGGTCACAGAAACCTTACAGAGCTGTAACTCACTGAGGCCTAAATATGTGCTGTGCACAAAGAGTGGCTTATTAGAAAGTGTCAGTGACACTAAAATCAATGTTTCAATTTATTTTTCTGAATATAAATACAATCCCAATTAATCTCTGGCACGTTCCTGAGTATTTTCTCCATGTCCACCCATTGTTAGATGCAGCATATAGACAGACTGTCGGTCTGCTGTTAGGGCCGTTGTTAATGAGAGAGTTTTATCTCGGAGACAGTTTCATGGGACTATTCCTCAATTTTCATTGCATATGCTAGTTGCAGCCACTCCAGCTTCAATCACATTGCTGCTTTCTTCACAAGTTTTCTCTGTCTGGGTCATGGAATGGGTTTAATCAGTATGTAGGAAATTGCCCACTTTATCTTTTTTTAGTTAATCATCTGTTTTTATTAAGCATTCTGGGAAATGCTTGCGTGATGATGTACCCGCATGTCAGGCAAGTAACAGTAGTGTGTCATTTGCTTTTAAGAGTATAAATCACTGGGACTGGACACAGCATTTCTATATAAGAATGTTATAGTCCCTTTTTTAACATATTTAATCAAAACATATTCCTCCACATCTTCTAAGTCACTCTTGATTGTACTGGGCTGGTAAGTTTGGATCAAGAATACTGCTGGCAAAGACTGAAAGGAAGCCAGTAATTGCCGTGATCCTTTTTCATGTTATAGCTTGTAGCTGTGAAAATTGCTTGTGGTGTTCTGTAATACAGTAGGACAATGACATATTAAGTGCTATATGCTATTGCATCAGCAGAACCTGGTTGGGCGGCAGGTGACCGTATAGCTGGCACCAGGCAAGAAACCAAGTGTTTTGTTTTGTGTACGGTGTAGACATTACTGTTTAAATAATAATTACATGAAAAGGAGGATTCATTATTTTTCTGAGTGATGTGAGGAACACAATTATTATTCATCAAAATTTGTATTTCCAGAAGCTTCTCCTTTGTTAGACGTTCAGTACCAGCTGGAGGGCTCCCCAGTAAAAGAGAAGTGGTGGTTGCGATGAGGGTACATCTTGAACATGGGATGGCAGCTCCTAGCTGATGTAAGATTCCTGCTTATCCACTGTAGGCAACAACGAGTTGCTAGGAATTTCGCCCTCAGCATCTTAAAGCCAACTCATTCCAAGAGGAAAAGGAAAAAGTCTCCTTGCATAGGAATAGCCCTCTCTGAGGCGGCTGGGCTTCCCCCTCGCCACGCAACCGTCCCAGAGCTGTTTTGGTGAAGCTCGGAGAGGGGGTGAGGATGGCTGCTCTGCTGTCCCTATCTGTCCTCACTCCCTACGCACTCGCGTGCGTTCGGCACAGGCAGAAGCACACACGGCTCCTCTTGCAGGCTGACCGTTGGCACCACCCAGCCCGCGGGGAGGAGAGCAAAGATCAACTTCTGAACTGCTGGTGGCTTTTGGCAATGAGAGGAGCCGTTTTTGTGTCCCCATTCTTTCCTTCCCCGTGAACAGGGGCTTTCTGTGTCTTCCCATTTGCCGCTTTCCTCTCTGTTTTCGATGCCTCCCTTCCCCCACAACAGTTCCCATTTCTCTGCTTTCTGCCTAGGGGATAAATCATTTGGGGTGTCAACATTTCGAACTCACTTGGGAACAAGGGCAGAGGTGGTGAGCGGCTGGAAGGTGTTACTGGCTTTCAGAGCCTGTTCTTTGATGCAGAGACAATTGCTGATATAATTATAGCTGACAAGTCTGTTAAAATGATGCCAAAGACTTTTGCTTAGATTATTTCTCCCTTCTGGTTTTCCAGCTTTCACAAAAATTGTCAGAATTCTCCCGAGTCGTGGTGCCTAAAATCTGGCCTGGAAATGTGGAACTAGCAGGGTGTGTTCTTCCAAAATCATCGTCCTACATACAGATGAACTGGAATTAAGCTGAATGTAGGGCCTTTTTAAAGCCCAGATAAAAAAACCAGTGTTGTTACCTCTTATCTTTTAAAATTGCTGGGGAGGTATAGTCAGATACTCTGAAAGCTGTGTAAACAACAGTTCTATTATTTTATTTTTAAAGTCTTCTAAGTAAAGCAAATAGTTTCAGTCATTTTCATGTTATATTATTGAAAGTAGTTAATGCATTTTGGAAAATATTTTACTGCTGATCTGAGATCTTAAATTTTTTTAATTGCCTTTGTTTCTCGCTATGTTTAGACTTTAGGAGGTCAGACATAAACCATGGATAAGTATTTCAACACCAGTTAATCAGAGAATAATCAATTTTCCTAGAAGTATTTTCCTATAAGATAATTTTGTGGAAAGTAATTCCAAAGAAAACAATCCACAATGAAAAAATAATTATAAATTTGCTGCAAAAGGAAGCAAATGACTGCAACAGTGCCTGATCTATGTAGGTGGATCAGGAATATATCTGAAATTCTGAACTCAGGGAATACATGTAGCAATGGGGCAATTATCTTTTCCACGACTGAGCACAAATAAATCACAGCAGAAGATACTTAGAGACCGTTGGGCTGTTCACACAATCAATAGGGTCCAATTTCTGATTCAGTACATGTAATTAAAAAAAAAAAAACAAAACAGTCTGTTGCTAAAGATTAATTTATCTAGTTTTCCTTGTCTTCTGGTCCTGATAATCATACTATCTTTCACAGCTTGGAGCTGTATAGTAAAGTTAGATGTGAGCTTTTCAAAGGAGAATCCAGAACGTTTAAGACATAGCTGCATGAGCAGAGTGCTGCAGTGATATTTGTTCCTTAAAATGCTTCTTACTTATATTGGTTTAAATGTTGTTGGTTGGGGTTTTCTTTGAGGGTTTCTTTGAGGGCCATGGTGAAAACATGGAAACTAAATGATAAACCATGAAAATTAAATACTATAAAAAGAGGGAAAAAATGTCTTGGAGAGAGCATCATATTGTGTTGCAGCCAGTGAGAGGACTATAATAAAGGAATGCAGAGATACAAGGAGGCCTTACTTTAAGCTGATTTTCAGATCTTCAGATTCATTTTCACCTTCATACAGCTTCCAGTGCTCAGAAAGGATTAACGAAGCAATATTGCTGAAGCAGCTGTACAGCCTCCTTTGTCATTGGTCTCAATGCTCCATTTCAAATTCCTTTGTCTTAATACTGTCTTATTATCTTGTAGACTGGGGAGGTATTGTTAGATTCATGTTTTATACATGGTATCTAACATCTTACTGGTGAAAATATCTTGGGTCTGAAATAGCTTTAGAGTTTGCTGATTAACATTCATGTTTGCTAACACCTGACATTGCGTATGTTGTATGTATTCTCGTGCATTGTTTATGACAATTCACCAATAACAGTATTAATGCTGTCACTCTGTTCCAGGTGAGTAACAGTAAGTTTTGTAGATAAAATAGTATAAAAGCCTTTAATAGTACAATTGATATTTATTTTAAAGTTTGACTTTTAAGGTTGGCCTTTTCATCTTGCAGGATTCTTTTTGATCCCAAGTAGGTGGTTCTGTTACGGTGCTTTAGAAAAAAATCTTATAAGGTTACTGCTAGTAGAAATGGTCAACATGGTAATTGTAGCAATTACAACCTGGGCCTGGTCTGAACTGAATGTTGCACTGGTTTATTAAAAGCCGTACAGTTTTTAAACCAGCTTCATTCAAGCGGTGTGGCTTCTCAGGGTGGCTGATACTTTGGGTAGCTGTGACAGAACTTTCTTGGTTCAGCTTCCAGGCATAATGCCTTAAACCTGTTTGGAAAGAATCACCTGTGATGTGGGAGGATAAATTCAGTCTCTGTATTTGATCTTCTGTTGAGATTGCAGATAGGGTGCCAGTTGGTGCCATCTGTGTTTATAGATTTTGCAATAGTATTCACCGGGAGATTATCTGAAAGCCAAATCAGTTTACATAGGTCAGTGAATTGCAGCTTGCAAGGCTTATGTCTGGGATCATTGTAAACAGATTTTTCAGGGTTTTCATTGAACTTTCATTTGTCAAAACCTGACCTCATCACTAAAGTGCGTGGCGGTGCTAATGCACTGGGTTTGTATGCTGGCAAATGCATTTGAGAGAAGCTTTGTTTTAATGGTTACGTACTCTTGTTTTGTCTCTTAGGGAGTGCGTATTGCTTTGATATGTCCAAACAGTAATTTCGTGGAGAGAAAGCTGTAACAAAAAATACTTTCATATATAGGGCTGGTGGGTTTTTTTTCCCCGAAATGTTAAATAAGTGATATATATGCAGTGCTGTAAATATAGTTACTGTTCCTGCAGTAAAGTACCTGTAAAAGAGAAGGTGCTGCAGATAAGAGTACAGTTTGTCAGATGTCTGGAGTTTACTAAAGCAAGATTTGTACAGAATTTCTGAAGAGAGTTCTTTGTGTGGAAGGAATGGCAGCATCTTTCTGCACAACTATTTAGTATTGATGAATAGTATGTATTGGATTGTACTTGTAATATATACAGCGGAGGTTATCTCATGCAAATACTATAGTGCTCTCAGCCTTCTATGGAACTCACTTCACAAAAAAAGGCAGCGAGTATACATGGTCATCGTGACAATTTTAGTAATTGTAACTCTTATTTCAGAGCAGACATCTGATAAAACCTGAGCATCATTCTGCACAGGCAAGTCTGAGTACTTTAAAGTTTACGAGAAAATGTCAAATGTAAGTTGTAGTCTAAATATGGTAACGTATTCTTTTATAGTTCTTACATGTTGAGATTAGTTGTGTGTGCGTTAATTTTAAATTCACTCATATTTGTAGATTTGTTTCTGTGCTTTTAGAAAATTGTTTTAACTTACGAGTTCAACATTAAGTGGTGGGCCAAGTTTGGCATGATAATGAAATTAAGATTTTGTGCTCAATAGAAAGTTTCATGCAATGTTATATCTCCTCTCTTTCTCTGCATTGATTTTTCTCAGGACAGTGTTGCTCTGGTATGGTTTACCTTTCAAGAGTTAACAAAGATGTAATTTTTCTCTCTGTTTTAGGTTTTCTTTAAGCTACTAATAGACATAGTATATGACAGCTGGCGTGCAAGATTTTCCACAGACTGCCCAGCTGATTGCTCTGCTGAGATGCTAGATAATTTAGCAGAGGTATCCAGTTTGCAGAAATGTGCATGAGGTTTGTGTTGCGCATACATGTTTATTCAGTCATTAGTCATGATCATGACTGCATAAAATCAGTGTAATTACCTTCAACCAATCTTTATATCTAAGTGACCCAGACCACATTCCATGACAGCACTGACAGCTTGAATTAGAGCTTGCCTTTCATCGCAGCCAAATTTGGAGTACAGAAATATCCAGCCTTTCTTGAGCTTGCTCAGTACAAGAATGGGACATGTTAATGTGGAAGAGTGAAAGTCCAGTCTAAAACAGAGCCTTAGGAATGTTCTAATTGATTGGCGCTTGACCAGCCCGTATCAGCAGAGTTTACCTAGTTTTTCTGTTGCACGTTGCGTGCATTGCACAGCAGATGTGCAGTCTGTTGCTTGCAGGGTGAATCAGGAGTGTTGCACATGCACATATGCACTGTACTCTGCATAGTATGCATCTGCTTCCAACCCACATTTAAAGAATGTCTGGGGAAGGTCAGAGAATACAAGTCCACGGTTTCAGCACAATTTCTCCAGCTCTTGGCTGCTAGTCTTCCTTTCTTTCCATGAGCGTCTTGGAGTTGGGCAGGGAAAGGGCCTGAATGAATAGTTTATGTGTGAGCAGGTTGGTTGTAACCTCATTTTTTCGAAGGCAGCCCTGTAGCCCCGCCTCCCCTCTCCCCCACTTTTTTTTTTTGGTTAAATCACTGAAAAGGAGATCCTGCCCAAGGAAAAGATCATAAAAAGACAGGACTGGAAGAAGCCTTATGAAGTCATCTAGTCCATTCATCTGCCTCAGGTTAGGATCATCCATATCTGTCATCTGTGACTTGTTCTAAGGAACTCAACAGTCTCCCTTATGTGATCATGCCATGAGAAAATTTTCTTTTCATGTTATCCAATTCACACCTTTCGTGTTGCAGTTTAACACCATAACTGCTCATCCTGCATCTGTCTTGGACAAAGCAGCTAATTGTTTTTCTTCTTACAATGTGTTTTATTATGTTTCTTCTTAACTATAATAGCTTGCTATTTCTTTAAGCTCAATTCTTTGACCTCACAGGTGCTGTTTTCTGTACACTAGTTATTTGTGTTGCTTTTCTTTGGGTTATCTTCCATTACTTCACATCTGTTTTGTTCTGTCCAAGTTAAGACTGTGTTCCACTTGAGGTTTTAATGATGTTGAATAAAATGGAATGGGATTCTCTTCATACTTACGGACACGATGCATGTCTTTTTTGCAGCACTGTGACTCTTTTTCATGGTTAGGCAGTGATCCACCAGATCCTCATCCAGGGACACATGTTCTGAGACATTGTTCTCACTGATTGTTTTATAGCTGGTTATTTCTGCCTAACTGTAGCATCTTGGACATATTCTTACTGAAGGTGACATTGTTTTTTCAGGTCATTCCTCCAGTTTGTCATTTTGAATTCTCATCTTTTCCTCCAATAAACAGGCTACCTTTTCTAGGTTAACATTGTCTGGTAATAGAATACCTTACTTTATCACATTATACAGATCCTGAAAATACTGAAACAAATATTCTTCAGAAATCTTGCCTAAAAAAAAGAGAAGAAATTTTTAACTAAGTCTTGTTTTTCTGCTTATAATGATCCTTTTCAGGGAAGGAAATGTAGAGGAGAGAGGAAATTGTAGGACAAAGTATTCTCCTTGTAGTGGAAGTGATTTAAATTAGCCATGTTTATTGAAGAACCTGTGGAAAGAAAAATTCACCAGACTCCTGGTAGTCCTGTGGACTGGGGAAAGCAATTCATGGCGATGCTAATGCTCAGAGGGAAACCTCCATGCTCCTCAAGTCTTTCCATTAATTTACAGGTGATGGAGGTAAATATTTTCACAAGAAACTGTTGGCCTCCATCCTTGTCTGTTTTCATACTTTTAGTACTAGTTCACTGTGTAATCAAAGCCTGTTGAAAAATAGACTTTCAGGGGTAGTAGCTGTAGTTAAAGAAGTACAAGTTGTGTGTGAAAGAGGAAAACAGAAAGGTCAAACTCTGGCAGAATTAAATGTCCATAAGAAAGCAAGTTAGAAAAGAATTTGAGAAATAAGTTGAGGAGCAGGCAGTCTGCTACAGAGAGTCTGTAGGGCCAACAGATTATTGGGGAATAAAAAAAAAATTCAGGGAAGGTAAGGCCATAGTAGAAAGACTAAGCACAGATTTTGCTTTTTCTGTTCACTGCAAGGACAATCAGAGATGCGTAACACCTTCCATCCAAAGAACAGTTAAGTTGGTGAGGAGAAGAGACAACTGGGGATGCGACTATAGTTTTATAAAAACATGAACGGCATGGCGAGAGTGATAGGGATCAGTTGTTCGTTGTCTCTCCTGGTACAAGGACTAATGATCATGGAAATGAAACTGGCAGGTGTTGGGTTCGGAACAGCAAAAAGAGGAGTTTTGTTTCATGCACGTATCATTAAATGGTGTAACTCCACAGGATGTGGTGGATACTGAAAATTTATACTGATTCCAAGGGAGACTGGACAAAATGAATGGAAGAAAAAGTCTGTAGGGCATTATTAAATACATAAGCATGACCTCTGGCTTTGAAAGTCCCTGAGCTGCAAATTATTGTAGACTGGAGAGTATTTGGGGAAAGTATGACTAAACGCTTACACTATTCTTATCCTCTTCCCCAGACATCTGCTTTTGGCTGCTCTTGGAAACGGGGGTACTGGGTAGAAGATTTGACCTGGCATAATTTTAGATTTGTCTTTTTAAATTGTAAAAACTCAAGACACATTTTTCTGTGAGTTAGCAGCTCAGGGTAGCATCTGCAAATCTTGTACTTTGTACACCAAAAGCCTCCTATTCATTTTCCTTATAATTTAAGACAGAAGTACATTTTTAACAAAACACAAAAATTACCATGAACATTTGTCTGTCTCCTGCCAGTTGGCGTCAACTACAAATTATGTTTCATTTCAGTCATGCTAAGCTGCCAGATGAGATAATACATATTGTCTCGTTTAGGCAATCTAAGCAGCTATGTCTGTAATCCTAACTTGGTTTTTCTGATTTATTTTCTCCTACGTGTGTGTGAAATTGTATTTAATATGGAAGTTTTTAGTTTCTCTGCCCTTGTCCCTTCTACTATAGATACATTTTAACTGCTGACATGAACGCAAAATATGTAAGATTCTCTGCAGAGTTAGAGAAAAGACTGAAAACTCTTAGATCTCTGATGGGGACAGAGTGGTGTAGAAGAAGGAGGATGCTGTGTTACTTACTGTTCTACAGACACTGATTTACTGGATTGATTTAGAGTGTTGATTCAATGGCATGTCTTTAGGGCACTCGCCAGCAGATCAAAAACCCATAACCACACGATGCAAACATCTCGCGTAAACATACCTCGTCAGCCCAAATTTTAATGTTAACCTTGTACTACTATGTTTTCTGCTCTGTCAGATGTTGTTCATCTCTCTACGACTCTGACAATGCCAGACCAGGTATTGTTCATCCTCCTTCAGCTGGCATGAAGTCGGCATGAATGCGGCATCCTGCGCTCTGGCAAACTTGACAGAAATGTGATTGTGTCCGCACCTGCTCAGGGGTAAAATTGTATTGTGTGGTGATCATACCAGCTGGTAATGTACCAGGTGGTAATCTGGCATTAATGAAGACACAGCCATGTGTTGCACATGCATTCTTTACTTTTCTGTCATGTATTAATGTATTTAACACACTTTCGCTGGGTTTCCCAAAATGGCTACAGGGGTTAAATTAACAATGCCTTTCACTCCAGACTGTATCTGCAGGCTTCTTCATGTCTTACCACCTATATGTTTCCTCTATTCTTGTAATACCAAGCAAACAATTTTATCCTCCTGTTCTCTGTGGTCTGAGGCATGGGGGAGAGTAACTTTGCCTGGAGGTGGAAAGCTTGGGCAGTGATTATACTGCCATAGAGAGTTTTTTTGTACCAGGTATTAGACCATTGCATGTTACTGGTGGTTCAGTTCCCAGGTTATCCTGTGCTGCTGCAGTGGAGGCTGGGTTAAAGAGGCAAGGATCATGCAGATATTAGGGAGTTCCTTCCTGAGCCTTTGTAGCCTGTTCCCACATCTGCTGCCGAAGTAGATTGATCATACTGAAACTCTGTACAGTTTACTTCACATACTAAAGTGGGCTTTATTGAAGTATGTGGCTTTGGAGGTGAGGAAGGAAAGGCAACGTTTGGGTTTGTGTAGGTGAGGCTATTGAAGTTTGTTTTAAATAACTGTGAGTGCTGTTTTGTTATTGTTGAGATGTTTGTATGTAGTAGCTACTTTGATCTCTGCACACTGAGTGAATATTAATTAATGTTACTACAGCAGAGTTGTTTTGTGACTACCTTAAGAATAAACTATAGGAAAACCCAGTATTCTCATGTTCAAATATCATCATCTAATAGCTGCAAATATTTGAACTGATGATATATTTGCATATAGCAATTACAGTTCTCTTCTCTGAAGGTTTATTAAACCTGTGCCAAGTGCAATTAGTCATAGTCAGCAGCATCACAGCTGGGTATTTCGGAATTGATAAAGGAAGATAAGTTTTCTGTTAAGACAGGAAAGTTGTCTGGCTGTTCTGTTGGACTAAAACACCTCTCCTGTATGGACAGGGGAAGGTTCGGCCATGTTGTTAACTGATGATACTAAGAAGTATGTCAGGTAACGTGAAGCTACTGTTTAGGTATCTTAACAGTCTGCCTTTTAGCTGAAGAATAGTGCAAGGTTCTTTGCCAGGGAATCAGGGAATACATCCGAGGGGCTCATACTTTAGACACAACCTGTGAAAACAGTCCAAAGAAAATCTTTTTAATGGGTTTTCTCCATGTAGCCTTTTGCTATTGTTATACTGCAAAAGAAAGAAAAGAAAAATGGCCTTGTATCTACTTACCAATCAATCAATTGATTGATCATTGAACTCAGATGTAGTACCTGTGATAGTGATTCTTCTAAGTTTTTATGTAACCAGACCATACTTTTTAGGAAAAAACTGTTAAACGCTCTTTTTGGAGATTAGATTATGGAAGAGAGATGATTAATTAAATGATAATCCAAAGAAGTCTTTACTACCGTCCTTTCCTCCTGCAATAATCATGGTTAAAATTTTGATAATATATAAATTTTGATGATAAAAATAATAGTAAGACATATCTATCAAAGTTGTCAGACACTATTTTATTCTTCATAATATACAATTCCTAAAGATGTCAGAAATTGTCTCAAATGCTCAAGAAGTTCTAATGCTGTCATAAAAAATGATTTAATAACCAATTAACAAATCTTCCATTTGAAGTTTTTCATTCTGAATCCTTATCTACGGCCATAGAATTCTCTGCCAAGGGACAGTCTACATTTGCAGACATTGATGTTTATTGCTTCACTTTCCATTCATGCTCACTCTTGTGACTAAGTAGAATATATTATTTTATTGAGTACTTTTTTTTTTTCCAGTGAGGATGAAGAGTTTAGATTTGCATCAAACAAGCCGCATAGTTGGAAAACAAATATGTCTCTTTCCAATGTACTTTCCTCTACTGGAAAGACTGAACACAGACAAAGACTGATCAAAGTCAATGCTATCATTACTCACTTGTGTTTTTCTGTATCTGATAATGTGAAAGGGTATTTATAAGCACTGGTTAGTTAAAATCCAATGCATTAGATCTGTGTCTGTCCATCTGGGCTGAGGCATCATTCATCAGCTGAGGGGAGCAGTATATGTGCAGCCATCTTTGCAAACACACGTAATATACTCCACATTATCTCTAAAATCCTCAAACATTAGGGCCCATTTCAGGAAGATGTTGGTCTGATAAATTTAAGAATGGGCAATTACAATCTCAGTGAGTAGCATGGTGAAGCAGTTTGCAATCTAGGGGGAAACAAAATTATCTGATACTTATTTTTTGTGGGCTGACTTAGGCCATTATGTGCCCTCCTCAGTCAAATTCTCAAAAATTTAAAGCTTATTTCCCATTTCTTTTTTAGAAGGCAATGTTTTGTTTTTAACGTTGGTTTCCCGCCATTTCCTGCAAAGCCTCAGAAGCTCAAAACATCATTATTTATCTCCTTATGCAGAGAGGAAGCAGGTACAGTCAAGCGTTTGTTTTTTTGAAGGAACCATGATTGGTATGAATAGCTAAAAGCATTACATGAAATAGTAACAAATAAGCACTGGTTTCATATTCACAGATGTCTAGAAGAGTCCTGTGCGCAGGGCATTGTCCTTGTAAAGAGAGGAGCAGGCAGAAGGTCTAAGTGACGGTGCAAGGGCCCAACAGACGGACTCCGAAATCTGGGCTCCTCCAGGCGAAACCAACAGCTCTCTCCTTTCTCCCCAACAGGTTTCTGTGAGCTTCCTTGCTCAGCGCAGGGAGTGCTCTGTTGTCTTTGGATCGCCACAGGCATCTCAATTTCACTTGCGAGAAGCAAACAGCGTACCTCTTAATCTGGGTTTATCTCATTACCAGATGATAGAAATAGTCTGCCTGCTGGTCTTGCAGTGAAACTAGAGTCCTGTTTAAAAATAATAAATATGTCCACTGACTGGTTCTGTCTGCTGTTCGCAACCGGCAACTTCCTAAAGTCTCTTTGCTGTACGCTACTGGTCTGTTTTTGCATATAACTCTAAATTGTTTGATCCTGGATGAGTTATATGTCCCAGTAGCTCTGGATTTAACTACTTCAAATTAAATGTTTCTTTTGTTTTAACATTTGCCTGCTATTACTCCATTAATGGTTGGGTAATGTAGTAATAGTCTTTGTTTATGAACCAAGAGAGGAATGAAAATTGCTGCTCAGCATTGTCCTTAGTGAGTAGAGGCTGATCCTCATTTTAAGCTTTGAGTCTTAATTTTTCCATGCATACTTTATTTTAGGTTTTTTTGTGTGTGTGTGTCTTTATTTGACTGTGATAAAGATTTAAAGGGGAAAATTACTATATATGGTTATAGTCAGCCTAAACGTGTCTATGCAGCAGAAGCTTGATATTTTAATTTTTTTTTTCCTTTTTTCTACAAAGTTCACATGCTCTCACAGTGGAATAAATGATTCAGTAGTTGGTCCCTCCCCCTGGATTATGGTTCTGCTGAGAGCCAAGTTTTTGAGTGGCTCCTATTTTATCTATCTTGTTTTGAAGATAGGGTATGTTTGGTTTTTAAAAAAGGCAGACATTCTTTACCTGTCAGCCAGTTGGAGGTGAAGCAACTGTTGAATGAAAAATTTTTTATTCCTTCTGCTGTAGTTTAATGTGATCGGGTAGTAGCTGGTTTTCCTTTCCTTTTGCATGGAGGTTTGGATGTTTGTAACTTGTAGGTTGGCACAAGACAATCCATACCCACTTCTGTGGTTGCTGACTGTGGCTTAGAGAGCTCTGCAGTTTTGAAAGCCTTTGCATCTTGAAGTTTAGAAGAAATAAATGAAGCGGTCAACAGAAGACTTTGTCTAAAAATGAATTTGTTTCTCCTGTCGCTTTGGAATTATTCGGAGGTGCAAGCTTGTGCGGAGGCCTGTAGCTATTCCTATTCAAATGCCACTGGGATAGCTGGTGTTCATTCTGGCAATGGTGGTAGTTCTTGAGGCGCTGGTAACCATTTGGTGAATGTCTCTCTACTTTTCTAGCCATATGTAAGTGATCTGAGCATTGCCCTGAGTGAGTTAGTTGCTTCATCATTACTACGTGTGACTTTCTGGAGGGAGTGTGTGGTCCAAGAGACCTCACAGATTTCCTGGACGTGGCCCACACTGTAGTTGTGTCTGTTATTTATTATATCCTTTCAGAAACAGAAGATAAACTAGTTTCCCTAATGATTATGGTTTTTTTCATATGCTTAAATGAGTTTCTGACTTTAGAGGGAAGTTATTTTGGCTCCCTTTCACTTATTTGTCTGTGTACTGATGTTTTTGCTCAGCTTGGCTAGAAGATTCATCACCTAAGTATTGGTTTGTTCCAGCACAAGGTAGATAGTTATTTAAATATGTGAACAGTTAAATTTTTAAACACATGCATTGTCTGGAAAATATGATAAAAGCAAGTGGCTGTGTGCTGCAGGTTTCATTATACTTAATATTTATAATAATGTGATTGCTTGTTACATAGTTAACTTTTGAAATGTATTTTGAGTCTTACGTACACACAGAGTCTTAGTGTTGTTTGATTGGACATGTGAAAAAAGTATTACTGGGCCATAACTGACCTGATTTGATACGTAATTTTTTAGAACTCACAGTTCACTCTTGTGCAGAACTAATATATAATTTCTCAGGATAGCAATCTGTTAAGAAAATACTAGCAGAGATAGACATCATAGTATCATCCCTCATTCAGCATCAAGCCTCCTCAGTTAAACATCAGCAGGAAAAACTCTATATTGAGTTTTGTCTTGAAAAATGTTATTTAATACTATACAGCTATGCAGTTTATATTAAAAGGCAAATGGGTCTGAGAAACCTAAAAACTGTTAATATGTAAAGAAATGGGAAAATACGTGAGATCTGAGTTTGAGATAGTAGTGAAAAAAGATCAGTTCCAGTTGTCTGCAAAAATATTCTATGGACCAAGAAAGGGGGGAAAGAAAAAGTTTCTTCCCTGTTCTATAACATACCTTTCTGTCCTGGAGTACATTTATGTTTGGTTGAATTGCAGGCAGTTTAAGGTACCTGTTATGAAAAGATGTTGACAGAATCAAAGGAATTAAGAAGGTGTCAAAAGGATCAAAGGGTTGGTGGGATGATTTATGAGGAAAACAAAACTACTCTTAATGGCTTTGTTAAACAGTGGTGAAATGAGGTCAAAGAAGCAAGGTGATAATAGGATGAAATGAAGAAAATGTGAGCTGTGTGTCAGTGTTACTTTGTGTATTGAAATAATTTTCTCTGGAACTGTTTCCTGTCAAATACCAAAAATTGCATTAGTCAGATATGATAAAATTAAATAGGATGCTTTGCTCAGAACAGGCTTGCATTGACCTAGACTGACCAGACTGTCTGTTCCCTATCTCCAGTTTCTAAGAACAGTTTGTGGGTTTAGTTTTATTTTGTTTTGTTTTTAAATGAACTTTAGCTTCATTAGTGCTAAAGTTCACTAGTTCTTGAACTTGTGTTAGAAGTTGTGATAGAAATATTCGTTGAATATTGACCTTAATATACAGAACCTGGAGGGTCACCGCAATACTTAGATGTGTAGGTTTGTAGTTAACCCTTTCATGCTCCGTCTCTGGGAAACTTTTACATTTCATGCATTTAAACTGGCATGTTTTCCATTATTTTTCCCTTTTTATGATTTTATTTTTTGTTTTCTGTAATAATGTGTCTGTGCCTGTCATTCTCATCTCCTCCCTTTCTTGAGGCCCATCAGTCATAAGCAGAGAGAGGGCACTGAGCTGGAAGAATTGCAGACTGTATCCTGCCCCCATCTCCCTCACTTGTGAGGACTCCACAGTCCCACCAGGTACTTGTCCACTGTGGATGCGTGGCCATGTGACCGGAGGACATATGCCGATCATGAAGCCAGACATCATGCCGTACCTGTTAACGTTAATTGGGATTTGTACATTTTGATTGTATGAGTGTATATACATATACTTATTTACGACTGAATATTTGAGAAGTTTGCAGTAACCAGAAGGGTGGATGCTCCATTTCATCAAATGTCCATGAGACATAGCCATGCAATTGCTTTTTCTTAGATCAAGCTCATTTGAAGTCACTATTATCTTAAAAGCATGGACAAATACTGAGGACTTGCATACTTTGGATAGGGATGGTAGAGCTGGTAGAAAAGTCCCCAGTCTTTCATGTGTGATGATGTGAAGAGGTGGTTTATAAAACCTTTCATTGGAAACTTTAAATGTAACCAACAGACAATAAACTACATCAAACAAAACAAGCAAGTACGACCTCTGCTTTAAAAAGTGGTGAAATGTTAATGCAGATTTTTTTGAACAGAAGCAACAGCTGAGCTATTTCCATTCCCTTTCCAAAATCTCATAACTAAACCCCCTCTTACGAATTAATAAGTACTGCTCACAATGTACTTTTCAGATAACTCGGGGACCAACCACGTCGTAGTCTTACATTCTTCTGGTGTTTCCTGAAGAGGTGGGTTGTGGCATGCTGCCAGGAAGTGTGGTTTATTAAATTAATTTTCTATGGTAAATGCAAATTTTGAAGTTATGAGGCACTTACATAATTCACAATTTTAGACAGCTTTCTGTGATTCCATCTGCTTTTATTTTTAGTTTGTGCAGTTACAGTTGATACTTTAAAAAGATGAACGTTACCAAAAAATGAACAAAGTTAGTTCCTAAAGGCAAAGTTAGCTTATCCCTTTTTACAGTTATTTTTTCACTGCATTGTTCACTAATTAGGCTTTTTAAATGCATGAATGGTTTGAATCGGTTGACTTTTAAAGAGGCAACCAAATCCTCAACTATCTGTATTCTGGCATGGCTGCTATTGAGAAAAAGTGCTTCTAAGAAACCTCAGTATTCTGAAACATAACTGAGAAATATTGTTGTGTGATTAGTAAAACATGTAGAGTATCAGTTGGTCTTTCACTTATACCTACGGAATTTCTTTTTACATGATCATTTAAAACAATTTCTGTACATTTGTAGCACTTGATTTGGTTTTATTCTAAAACAAGCTCTAATAGTATCTTTCTTTTCCTCCTATGAACAGATGAAGATGCAAAATTAGATTAAAAATTGGAGTTTCCTTTGGTTTGACAGGACCAGGGCAGCAGAAATTTGAGCCATCTTGGCTGGGTAGTGTCAGTTTCTAGATAAAATTTCAAGTATTGATTTTTGTATTGAAAACGTGCCTGTTAAAGGAAGCCCGTCTGTCTTGTTTCATCTGAAATGAAGATACTTGCTTGAAAAGAGTGCATATTCATTTAGTACCTTGAATTGTTTTATCTCCTGCCTTTAGCAGTTCCTCAGAGCCTGTATTTATTATTCCTTTAGTCAATTAATAAAGCTTATGTTGAGCATTTGAGAAAGAAATTAATGCAGATAATAGTGAAAGGAGAGAGATGTTACTTACTTAAGAGATCCTTGCTGTTACCAAGGGAGCACACACTAACCTATGTGCTGTGTACACCAGTGTATTTTCCGTGTGCCCTTCATGTGTGTGGTGTACACTCATGTACTCTGGGCATATGGTCCCATGTTGTGGCGCTTTTGGTTAGCTTTTGACATCCAGATCTCATGAGTCTCCCATACCTGATGGAGAACTCTTGAAATTTTACTCTTTTTCCATCCTGAAACACAAATGTGCCTTTAGGAATGTGATCAGTGAGCAAGAAGTTGTCATGCTTACGTCGGTACTTCTTGTGGATATATCACAGTGGTGTTATCCTTTTTTTTATGGTTGGTCTGACTTTGATAGAAGAAGAAAGTTCTGAGACTGCGTATCAGCAGCTTTGGAGAGGGGGTCTGGTACAGGGAGGCGGTCATGCAGTACCAAACGAACAAGGCACAAAAGCCTTCCAACATTTAATGGCCGCTGCCATACTGAAGCTGGGAGTTGTGTTGCATATGTTGTATCAGTTTTTAATCTCAGAATGGCCAAGGGAAAAGCTAACTCTCGTCTTTTGTCTGTTGCTTTAAACCATTTTCGCAGACCTGCCCTGCCTTTCAACTTTAGCGGGTTGTGAAAGAAACTGCTAGACACAGCTTGGGAAATGTTTGATTTTGCTCAGAAGAGGCTGGAATTGATCATACTGACCTAGCTGAGGTCAGGCTTTCTGAGTACTTGGTGAATAGGAATTTTCTTCTGTAAAACTGAATTAGAAAATAAATTTTCAATCACTTACAGAAGCCTAATCCCATTTATTTATTTATTTAAGCATTGAAGACACGAATTCCAATTCTTAAAACATGGTAAGCCTAGATAACAGTTACACCATGAATTGTCTATGATGTGCTTTTGGGTGCTCTCAGGAGAACTGTAGTTGTTAGTGTGACAGAACACAGTTTCCATTTGGGGGTTTAATAAACAAAAAAGGAAACAGAGTATGTTAATAATGCTGTGAGCATTGTATCTACTTCTTTCTCTTCAGGAGTGATTACTGATTAATGCTGTCTGGAGCTTCTCTTTTAAGGCCATTATGCAGTGTTGAGTTTCATGTTGTTGAGAGTTTGGGGTCTTTCTAAAGTTGTCTCAGAAGCTGACTGGCACTGAAGAGATGTAATCTTCCATTCCTTTATAAGACTCTGCTTACTACTTTATGGGAAAATATCAGCATCAATAATAACAGGAACTGATGCTGGAAATTTTAATAACTAGGAATAGCTATAGACAGCCTTTAGCTATATATTTGCATTTTAAGTTTATATGAATCTGTTGATCTAAAATGGAAGAAAATGACTTTTCTTAAAAGTTTTGAAAGACAGACTTCCCATTTGGCAGTGATAGTATTGCAGTGCCTGTAGAGCTCTGACTTTAAGTTTATAGAGGTATTATGCAGGGTAAGAGGAAATGAATTGAAATGTATGGTTTCCACCTGTCAAGATTATACATGATATATATACTTAGGATCACATAGATGAGAAGAAATCAGTTCTGCATGTGCAGAAATGCAAAATGTAAGCTGGAAATTTAATTAAAAACCCCAATCCAGCATAGCTGAGGTAGTCACCGTTAAAGCCCTTTTCAGCAGCAACTGCCCCATGCCTGTTTTGAGTTGTCATAAATTCTGAGGAACATCCAGGCACTTTCTTTGTGAATTATTTGAGAGCACAGAATCACCAGAGGGCCTCTGGGTCCCAAAGTCTGGTCTCCAGCTGTTGAATGCAGCTATGCAGTAGATTTCTAGTTTTAAGAGATTTGCAGAGTATCTCTTTGCCCACCACGACACGCAACTCAGAATGCTTCCCAGTGCCACCTATTAAACTCTAGACATCTGTTCATTTCTAGGACACACAGTATATCTGTATTAGGTTCCAAATATACAAAAATAACAGTTTGTTTTTTACACTAATCCTTTGTGGTTTAATTTATTAGGGTGGGATAATAATCAGTGTTCTCAGAGCTTAGTCTCCTCCTGTTTCACCTCACAGGTGACTTCAGTCTTTGAACACTGAAGAGGAGCCCGCTACAAATCTTGTTTAAAAGAAGCCAAGACTCTGCCCTATGGGTGTGATTGTCCTGATCACTGTGTTCAGGGCTGTTGAGTTTATTCTATGAGGAGCAAATCGAACTGCAGCATTACAGTTGGTGCATTACTCGATAGGAATGGTATAACTGTAAATGAGAGTGCAAAACCAGCAAGGATTTTATTAGATAGTGTTGTTCAGTATTTGGAAGAGACACTGTAGCTCTTTTCACAGGTTTATACAAAACAGATTCCAGTCCAGTAACGCCAGCCATTAACAGCATCCTGTAAAATCACCGGGGCCAAAGAAAGTGCATCCAGAAAATTTGGAAAAGCTGAGCAGTGAGTTCTCTGCTCTGTTAAGGCTATTTACATCCCCATCCTCACCACATCTCCCCCCAATTTATTTTTTTTTTTTTACTTCTGGAGAAGTTTCAGACACTAGAATATGACATAAGTGTTTTGTCTCTAGTTTATTAGATTACATGTGATGACTTAATGTTGTACAACACAGACTGTGGGCTGGATCTGGGTTTTTTTTATGGGCTGCTGGGGAGGAGAGGTTAGGAAGACAGCTGGATGTACAGATGGGCGGGTGGACTGCGCTGTCAGCCCTGAACAGTCGGATTGCTGTTGCTGCCTGAGGAGGTAAGAATAGATTGATGGTGGTGGGCATTGGTACACCAGAAATGGTCACTGGCTCCCATTGCCAGCAGCTTCAGCCTGACCCTCTGCATCAGGTTGTGGTAGGCAGCAATATTTTGCTCCTCAAGCAGTGGCTGCTACCTGCAAACTGCACTCTGCCTCCTCCAGGGAAAAGGTGCTGCGTGGGCTGGATGGAAATGCTGGAAAAGCCAGGCTTTAGGGTAGGACCTTGTGCTGTCTATGATGGGATTGAATTAATAGGTGGTGGAAGAAGTGTATAAAACTAATAATAACTGGTATGGGTTTGTGGAAAATTTATCTAATAAAATTAACTCGATAATGTTTTTACATAAAGTGACAAGTTCGGTTGGTGGATAAAGATGTAATAGGCTTAGGTCAAGTATTTAACCTTTCAACACCCATTTTTCTTCACAAAGTAGAACAAAGCAAAATCAAAGGATCGGCTTTGACCTGGCTAAATGACAGGTGCCCAACGTAACTGTAAATATGGAGTTGTCATTGTTTAGCTGGGTTTGCAGATAAGCTGCTGGCTCTTCACTGATCTTTTTACTGGTGACATAAAACAAAAATTACATTACCCCTGCCAGCCTCTGAAGAGTCACAAACCCAGAGCCTGCAAGGCCTCAAAGGACCCCTGTGGTCAGGCAGCCTGACTACTTGGGCAACGGAGGCGTTAGAACACTTCTGAATTAATTCTTGTTTGAGGTGCGACATAAAAAGAGCATTCAGTGCGAATTTAAAAATCACCGGTGATGGAAAAAATCATTCCTTTCCCTGGCAGTGACATACAGCAATTAGTGGAATGACAAATAACATAAAGAGACAGTGATGTGGATGGGTTGGTAAGCTGAGTCTGGTTAATGGCAATTCTGAAGTCAAAGTCATCCTGATGGGAAACATGAATAACTCCTATGGGCATGTCCTATGTGAAATGTGGCAACTCTGAATAGAGGGTCGCAGCAGATAATCAGCTCAACAGGAGTTCTCAACGTAGCATTATGCCTGGAAAGGACTCGTGTGATTCCTGGGTATTAAAAATGAGGTGTTCTGCCTATGAGTAGAGGTTATATCATGTATTTGGCACTGGTACAGCTGCTACTGGAATACCCTGCTAATGTCCATGAATCAAAGATGATGTTGACTGTGGCCAGAGAACAGCCAGAGAAATCTATAGTGGACTGAGAACTATGCCCTATAGTATATTTATTTGGTTTAGAGTGTCAGTAAGAAAGTTATGGGCAATTCTAGAATCAAGATTACACCCCACCCCCCACCCCCCCCCCCCCCCGAAAAAGAAACTGTAATTCAACACTGAATTATTTCAGGGAAGTCATATGGCTTGAGTTACCTAGCAGTCCTTCCTTTCTAGTTCCTCATAGAATCATAGAATAGTTTGGGTTGGAAGGGACCTTTAAAGGTCATCTAGTCCAATCCCCCTGCCATGATCAGGGACGTCTTCAACTAGATCAGGCTGCCCGGCGCCCCGTCCAGCCTGACCTTGAATGTTTCCAGGGGCATCTACCACCTCTCTGGGCAACCTGCTCCAGTGTTTCACCACCCTCGTTGTAAAAAACTTCTTCTTTATATTGAGTCTGAATATCCCCTCTTTTAGTTTAAAACCATTACCACTTGTCCTATCACAGCAGGCCCTGCTAAAAAGTTTTTCCCCGTCTTTCCTGTAAGCCCCCTTTAAGTATTGGAAGGCCGCAATAGGGTCTCCCCAGAGCCTTCTCTTCTCCAGGCTGAACAACCCCAGCTCTCTCAGCCTGTCTTCATAGGAGAGGTGCTCCAGCCCTCTGATCATTTTTGTGGCCTCCTCTGGACCCGCTCCAGCAGGTCCATGTCCTTCTGGTGTTGGGGGCTCCAGAGCTGGACGCAGGACTCCAGGTGGGGTCTCACCAGAGCAGAGTAGAGGGGCAGAATCACCTCCCTCGACCTGCTGGCCACGCTGCTTCTGGTGCAGCCCAGGATACGGTTGGCTTTCTGGGCTGTGAGCACACATTGCTGGCTCATGTCCAGCTTTTCATGCACCAGTACCCCCAAGTCCTTCTCGGCAGGGCTGCTCTCAATCCCTTCATGCCACAGCCTGTACTGATACCGGGGGTTGCTCCGACCCAGGTGCAGGATCTATTTCATTTGCTGGTCAAAAGATTAACTATATTTCTAGCTGTGAGTATCTGCATAGAGGCCATCTGACAAAACCATGGCTTTCATATGTCAGATTCTGGGCTAGTCTCTGCACCACACAGTACTTGTGAACACTGAAGTCCCTTGAGGTGTTGCACTTTGAGAACTCTAGAAAACGTTCCAACAAAAAAAAAAAAAAAAGTTAAAGGTGATTGAAGTTGCCTGAGCTGCAGCACTGCTTTCATGTCAGTTGGGATCACCAGTGCGTCTCTGGGTGTCCTTTCTACCCTGGTGAGCTTATTTTGGGGTAGTCCCTCCTGCAGCACAGTCGCCATCAGTGCAGCATTGCCACGTTTAGCTGGCCAGATGGACCCCACTAGTGCTTACTTTGGCAGCAACCTGTGGCCTAGAGTTTTTCCGCCTCACAAGCTTGAATGCTTTTTTGGAGACTTCTCTTGTTTGAAATGATACATCCTTGAAGACCTGAATGTAATTGAGAACGTCTGTAAATCCAAATAATTTCTGTAGATATATTACTCTTCAATAATAAACCGTGGCAGCTGGGGGACTGCTTTATTTATACCTGCCATGTCTTATTTCCAGGCTGAAACACCAACATGTGTGTTTGATTTCTTTAAAAAAAGGTGTCTTCCCAGCTGCAATACACAACTCCTTCAGGCCAGAAGGAAAGATACCTTTTTTGGAGCTTTTGTCATTGTCATTCCATTGTATGTCTATTATAGGTGCTGGTTTTGGCATGGTCTCATTAGCTGAGCACTTGCAATGTCACCAAGAGTCTATTTGATATTTAAGTCTTTTCTTTGTAGCATGACTTCTGCTGTTTCACAAAAAAACAAACCAAAGCAAAACACTCAACCCAAAAAGGCAATTAAAATTCTTGTCTTTTTGCCCTTCCCTGCCAAATTAGCTTTGTTTGAGATCCCTTATGGTATAGTAAAATAAAAACAAACCTTCATCTGATGTAGTGCTTTGAAGAAAATCCTGTGTACTGAGTTATGCTGTGAAATAAAGCCTTTATAATATATTGATTTAAATATAGACTTCTAGAGACACATCTGGATACTTAGCTTAACAAATAGATAGTACAATGCTTTATTAGCTGATGTAACCAATTTCAGATGTTAAAAAAGCAATGAAAAACATGCCTGAGCAACGTAGACTTACCATTATTTTGCAAATACAATAGTTTGAAAATAAAGTAAAAATACAAAATAAAGTCAGAATGCTAGAAATATCAAGCAAGGTCTGTTTTTAGTTCCTGTTACGATTTTTCAGTCTAAGTGTGCAATGACTTTTACATAATAAGAAAAGGAGTGAATAATCAGTTTTTCTAGCATTAACTAATCTGCATGCAGGATGATAATTAAAATGAGTCATGCATGTAAAAGGAAACTGAATCTTTCTCTCCCTTGACTCATTTTTCATCCATAAATTTGTTTTCAGAATGGCTTGCTTTAAAATTCTGCCAGAAATTGATGTACCAGTATATTAAGTCATAAAAATGCTGGGTACAACTTCAAAGCAACTCTGTGTACAAATGCTATGTAGAGCTGAAAAATTCAGCACCTGATTCATGTTACCTGAGCTTAGAGCCTGCAATGTTTGTAGAGTCAGTAGAAAGAACCAGAGATCTCCAAGGGAACGGTAAGGCTTGCAGAATTAGCCCATGGAAAGTGTTGCTCACCTCCTGCTTACCGTTGGAGTGGCGGTACCTTGCTGGTGGGTGCTGGTGATCTCTACCAACATGGGACCCTCTCCTGAGGACATGTAGGTAAAAGATCTGTGCCCTGCCCTGTAGTCCCACAGCATGTTGGTTAAAGAGGTAGTGCTGTTACCTCCCTTTGCCTGCCAGCTGGGGTGCTTGCACTGAAAATGGGTGACCTGTATTCACATCTTTCTGCAGGCTGGGGGACCCATGTGGGTCACCACCTTGGAGTGGTGTGTCCTCACCACCAGGATACAGAATTGTCCGAGGGAGAGAAGTTGGAGGATTTTCCCCTCTTACTGAAGCTGACCCACTCACGTTGAGAGTAAGAGAGCCACGAGGAAGGAGAAAATGGTTGAGGGAACCTGATTCTGTGCATCTTTTTAGCTGGTGCCTGCAGTCAGGAGTGGAGAGTTACCATTTCTGGTCCCTGTGTGTAGGAGCATGACTGGTTTTAGGTGACGTCTTAAATATACGAACAATATGAAATGTCTAAAGAGTCCGGGGAGTTAAAGCATCACATCCATCTCACAATTTAATCAGAATTTCGGGTTGTTACCTGCAACTGCTGATGAAGGCAGGTGTTGGGCTTCTGGTGCAGTTCTGCATGTGAAGAGTGCCCGTGTTTTGGCACCAGTGAAAGAAGCTCTCCAGCCCAACAAAGAGCTGGCTGCTGAGCTGTCAGTGCCATGGGGCGGGCTGGCTGCTGCCCCGTTGTCTTGTTAGACTTGTATTTCAGAAGCTAACTTCCTCACGATTCTAATTTTAGGTGCCAGCATAAGCAACTTGATGTTAACTTTACACACCTAATTACCAGCTGTGTTTGAAAATTTCATTCACAGTGAAAATTTCACTCACCAGAAAAAGGGAATTACATGGTATTTGCTAGTATATTTTGGAAGTATGTGATGTGATGTATCCTTTGTTTATCACTGTGAGACACTCCTCATATTCAAGGCTTGATTATTTCCAAGAAGCTGAAAACCAACGGCTCCAGTAAAAATCAGTGGAAGATCTACTGCTCGCTATCCCGGACTGCTTTTTATCATAGATCAAAGGGAAGTAATCTTGGTTTTCTTAAGCATGCTAGGATTAAAGGTAAAATTCATCTATTCTCTGGCATATCTTTTGCTTTTGGTGCTTGCTTAAGAATGTTTACTTGAAGCTGTGCTAATATATGTTAGATTTTCCAAAGAGATTGTCAGAAATGGATTTTTTTAAAAAAGGTTTTGTTTTCTAAAATTGGTAATCCTCTTCTGAAGAAATACAAGAAAAGACTCAGCTCTGCTAGTTGAGAAAATGAGATTTGTCCAGCAACTGACTTCAAATGTTTCACCATGTAAATTTTTCAGGGATTTTTTTGTTGTTGTTGTTAGGTAAGATTGTAAAGACTTTAATTGAGAAAATTGGTTTAAATTAGTTTCTCAGATCATAAAGAATCAGAAATAGCATTCAGACCACCAGGTTCCTAGTTATAATTAAAGTAAACCTTAAAAAAGTTACTTCATGTGTAAACGTTGCCATTTGCTAGTGGCTATTGTATGTATTTCCACATCAAAGGAAATGGGCTGTAAATAGTTTTTTTAAGGCTACTGGCTTATACTTTCTGCAGACTGAAAATGTTAATGTTAAACACATGGAATCAAGGGGTTAACTTCTCTTTAAGTGATTACCCAGACTGGTTAAATATTTTGCCAATTAAAAAGCAATAGATTTGATCTAACCATCTAGAGTGGGGTGGGGATTGTTAGAGCTTTATCATTTATGAGGTACGCTTGATGTAAGGGGCTAGTGTTTATTGACTGAACTCTTGGATTTAAGAGAACTTTTTCTGAAATATAGTGGGATCTAATTTTATTTTTTGTTGTTGCCAGAGAAGGGTTGTGGGGTTGGTGTATTTTTTTTTTCTTTTCCCCAAAACACTGAAAATACTTTAAGTTACTGATGCAATTAACTAAAGGTCCACAGAGCTTTGCTTCCTAGAGATGCAGATGACAGATGCGCAGACACAGAAATACATATGTATTGGAAGTGCATTAATTTGATTTAAAACTAGGTCTTTTGTGGATGGGTTTAAAATCTGGAATATCTTGGCGACGTTTGGGATTTAGTCTGCATTTACTGACAACTGAGTTTCACTGTATTTAGTGTGTAAGTAGTATACTGGCCACATGAGGATTAATTAAAACTATGGCCCTGTCAGATTTTCTCTGCAACACCTGTAATAGGAGTTTGACATGGAGAGGAGAGCTAGAAAGAAAAGGATCAGATTAATTTCGCATCTGATCAGGAAAAGGAACAGGTTGGTTGTTTTTTTTTTTCTTCTCTCTTGTAAAGAGGCTGGTTGTATCCAGGAAAAATAAACATTTTTCTGGGAAGGTAAGTCTTGCTGTGGTTGGGTAGGAGCAAAGAAGTGGTGCTCTGCTAAAGGCACACAGAATGGCCTTTTCTTGAGTGTTTTTTTCCCTTTTATTTGGGATGTTGATCATCTTGAAGGAACATAGCTGAAGAATGCCTTCTGACCCAGTGAACTAAACCATCCCACCGTTTCCAACAGGATCCGGCGCAGGCAGGTTTCAGCAAGCTTGATGTAGTCAAGAGAGTGCCACTGAGCTGCTCCTTGATGAGTTGTGGCCAGTGGTTCACTTATGGCATGTGCGTTGCTGGACTGAATGCTGTTATCCTACTTACGCTGTTTTTGTTAATACGCCTGTTTTTCTGTGCAGTATGACTTCATACATTTCTGTTACTCACAGAATAACAGGAATCTTTGTGTCTTTATCTCATCTGTTACAAGAACTGTTGCATTCATATTACCAACTTGCTGTAAATTTGTGATAACTTGTAATAATTTGTGCTGCTCTTGAAAGCTTGGGAAGTCTTTGTAAAAGGGTAGGGGTTTTGTTGTTTTGTTTTGGGTTTTTTTTGTAAAATCTCCACCCTCTTAAGAGAGGAGCTTGCCAATTCTCTTGCTTGCAAAGAAGGATGCAAATGAAATCTTATCTCAAAAAAGATTTCTTTATCTAGATCAGGACAGGAGGTTCCTCCAGTGTCACAATTTGCCTTGTTATCTCTTAAAAGGATAAAGGTCTGTTTTCCATAATGGCCAGCTCTTGATGTTTCTTAGCAGGAGAGAATTTATCTTCAGAGGGTATCCACCCTTGCAGTAGTGAAGCTTGGATATTAAGTTTACCCTGACATCATTTTAACACTCTGCTTTTTGTAGGAGTATTCAGATGGTATGAGGCACAAAATTTTTGTTTGCTTTTTGGTCATTTGACCATTGAAGAGCTTCTGCTGATGTTCAAAACAGTGGTAAATGGGCAGATTTTTTTAAAGCGTTGTCTCTCTAGATTTAAAAATTGCACAACAGAAGTGCTTTATCACTCAGAGCATACTTCAAGTGATCAGATATATGTTCAGATATGGTCAGATAAATTAGTGTGTTAACTGGTGGATAAGTGTAGGCCGTTTAAATTCCTGTTCTTTAATTAGATTGTAATTCTAAACTGCTATTTAAAATATATGTGGTATTCTAGGAGATCCTGGATGCTTGCATAGTGGAAGTGAAAGATGCAGGACAGTGTCTTATTGTAACATTAAGTATCCTGAAAAAGGGAGGTCAGTAAATCATTAGCAGTTATTATTTTATACTTTAAACTTAGTTTTCTCAAACAAACGGAGATAAGTGGCAGGCACTAGGTATAATATTCCATGGAAGCATCATATTTTCTAATTAAACTGTGAAATGTGCATTTGTCCCTGAAATGGGATAATTTTATGCACACACTTGTAAACTACATCCATTTGTTTGTTACTGGACAAAATACTGTGAATATGTCTGTGTTAAAATATTTAGGACACATAATGCTAGCATGCCCCCGTTACTTAATTTACAGATGTTTTATTTTAATGAAATAGTGTGCTACAAACGTAACTGTGTTTGTGTTACTGAATAAGAAAATGGTTTTGTTTATGTTAAACTGTTGTACCCATCGGTCAATTAAGACAAATAAGCAAGCTAGTAACATTTTTAGGTAGGTCTCTCCTAAATCTGAAAGAGTTTCTGTTTATCTTCTGCCATGACTGCAGAAAGCCTTAGCATGAGCAATTACCAAGGCTGGGTATTTGTTCACTACTGCAGTCCTAATAGAAAGCAGAGATGTCTGGAGTCATCAGAAGAAATTAATGTGTGGGCCTGACTCCTGTCAAACGATACAAGAAAAAATATTAGAGATGGGGCAAATTAGAGATGTTTTAAAATCCCATAGATGAAGCAGCCTTTTCCAATGGTACCTGAAGAGGGTGGTCTTGAGAGCGGCGCAGTGTTTAGGTCCCCCAGAACTGAGTGAGGGCATACATACCCTGGCTCTGCTCCTGACCAGTCCTCTCTTCCCCTCTCCCAAACTAGCTCAAGAGGAAAGATATCCAGGCTTTTAAATGTAGTGTCTTGTTAGGAGGGTCTGTCACATGCTGGCGTAAGGAGGGAAGGAGATGGGACTGAGTGGCCAGGCCCAGGGCGGTGGGAGGGGAGGGCAGGAGGGGGGAGGCCTCTGTCATGTTCATTTTTGAGTGGCAAGAACCCTTCAAACTGGTTCGGCTGCTCCTGAAACTGCAGCTTTGGTGTTACATCTAGGCCTCTTTCTTCTGCCAGGTGCTTTTCTTTTGGGTGCAAAAGGGGCTACTCATCATTTTGCTCAAAGGAGATCAGTGGATACAGGAGACTGTAAGATGTATGAGAGTTTTAGGAACAGATCTCAGGCTTGGCTGTCTTTAAAGGCCATGACATCACTGATAGGAAACCAGCCTTGCTCTGCTTCAGATCAAAGCTTTGCAATCTGCTCCCCATCTTATTTCTACTTCCAGATAATTGGGGACAAGCACAGCAGGACACTGTCTGTCAGACACATCTAAATAAATTCTTAATGTGGAGATTCCTCTTCAAAGCATTCCCCCTTTACCCTCCCCAGCAGTTATGTTTTGCAGATGGAAGGAAGCCATTTTGTTTTCACAACTTCGGTCATTACCGTTTGATTCTCCTCTGAGTAACTCTTTTTCCAGGATTACAGTAGCAGTAATGTTTGTTTTGGAAAGAGGAAAATAAGCCGGTCTGTTCCTGGAAATGGAAGTAGGGCTTTATGCAACAAGGAGGGCCGTGGTGCTGTGGCCCTTGTACGTAGTACTCTGGATTGAGGAGTGACTGGGAGACGTGGCACTGGCCGTGCTACGATGAGCGTTTCCAGGCTATGCCCTAGAAAAACATTAATGGAAGACGCAGTTGTCGGCAGTAAGGAGTAAGTGATATCACAGAAACAAAGCCTAGCTCCTCCTGAGACCTATCAAAATATTTGCTGTCTTGCAGAGACATACTCAGTGGTTGAGTTACTGATCTGGTGACTGTGGATGTCTCCCTTCTGTGTCCTCATCTGCTGTGGGGATCGTCCCCTCCTGCATATGTTGGTGGTAGAGAGCAACTTCTGTTTGAAAGGATCTTCCTGATTCCGTTCAGGTAAAGGGCATTCAAGGGTCTGCTCCATTTACCTGCCACTCACTGAGGTGGCACACTGCTTCTGCCTACACGAATAGCAGGCGTGTGCTGGTGAGTACATCAATACTTGTTATGAAAGCTGCAGTTACTCCTGACCTGCAGCGCGATTCTCCTGTGCCAGGGCAGTCAAAGTTTCCCGTTGCTTTGTGAACTGTCCACACACTTCTTGTGTTTACATGAAGGAAGATGGACCGGCGCTTGTGTGACGGTGCTGGCGGGCAGAGCGGCTCTCACTGTGGGGTGGAAGTACATAGCACATCATGAGTCCTGCCAATGAATTTGTGATCAGTCTCTTTGCATCTGGAAACTGCTAATGATAATCCCGTTCTGCCAGCCAGTGTGTGAGGGCACAGTGGAAACTGGTGGGGGTTTTTGCCTTTTTTTGTTTGTTCTTTAAGGCTATATTTGGATAAGATTTTTAAATTTTACTCATCATTTCAGTGGTCATCTGTAATGGAACAAAAGATAGGACTGGGAGAATGGCCCTGACACTGTTTTTATACGTTTCTGGCTGGAGAACTTGTTGCTCTTTGGTATGTTTAACAAAACATGAAGGCTTTGCAAATGCACCTTGGCAGAGGGAGTTTCCTGGTGAATAGCAGCCTTCCATCTGGGTTCATGGGGATTTAAAAGGAGTGTTTGGATGATGTGGTACGTTGCTGAGCTAGGCTCCAGAAAGACGTCAACAAGTGCTGTACTGGTTTATATAAGTCCAGCAGTTAAACACCATGTTAAACACATGAAGCATAACCTTAATGATTTTTATGAGAGTTTTGGGCAAAAGTATGATGATATTATACTGATGATATTAACACATGCAAGAAAAGTATTCTTTGCAAGGATCACAGCATTAAATGATTCCTTAAGGTACAAATTTTATTCTAGCCTTGCAGTTTGTAGATTGTGACTTCATTTCTCCCAGCACTATATTAAAATGTCTTGCTGTATCTTGAGATCTACTGCATTTCCACTGGGAGGTTTTATTTGAATTTGAGAACTTTCCTAGGAAAAATAAATGTTTCTAAATCATGCAACCATTCCTTGTAACTGTCATGGCCATTCACTCTCTTGTATTAATTTGAAAACTGTTCTTCCTTCTTTTAATACCAATATCGAGTCCTTTAGCAACTTTCTGCCCTGAACAGTTGTACAACTTGAGTAAGGATCTAGTTGTCTGTCAAGCGCTAGTTCAGTATTGTGCGCTTTTCTTTTCAGTCTTGGTTCTTATTTACTGCAGATGTTATCAGTATATCTAATTTCTGAGGGAGCACAGGAGGGGGAGAAAAGTGGAGGGGAAAAGAGCAGATGAAGGAGGGGGACGCTTATTTACAGTGTGCTGTATGTGCACACCTGAAGACTATTCTCTGCTCTGCTTCCTGGATGCACAGGTCCCATTCTAGTGGATCTGTGGACCTTCATGTAAGGAAAAAGGAAAACTGTAATGTTTACCTGAAACTTTATTTTCTTTAAAGGATAAGTTTGCATCAACTAATCAGCTTAGTTAATCTTGCTAAAAAGTGGAAATTGACCTTTAGAGTTTGAATTTGTTACTAGGTAGAACATAGCCTGTTTGCAGAATGGGAAATTAATTGAAGTATGCTTAAAATAATCTGCTATTTAGGAAAGCACCTCTTACTGGAAAATACAGGGCTTATGTAGTATGATAAGGCTTCACAAAAAGCGGTGACGTACAAGGAAAGTGACCAACCACATTAACAGGTTTGGATAAAAGTGAAAAGTGGGTATTTCAGATTTAATTTTCCTTTGTGGCAGGTTTAACTCTTGTTCTGTTGCTTAACAGTGAGGACTTTGCTTTGCTGTTGCCTTTTGACTTTTCCAGCTGCACTCTTACTCCTGCTCAGTCTGTGCTATCTGTGGCTTCAGGCTATTCCAGGCTTCAGCACAGATGAGAAAGCAAACAACCCCTGCCATCCAAAACCAAACTGAACAAAGACCCTCTAAAAGAGTTTTCCTTGCCTTCCCCCACCCCCTGCTCTGATATACATACTTTGGCTTGGGATTTGAGATATTCTTTATTCAGGTTTTATATACTGTTCCTACCCAGCAAACTTTAAAGGACTAAGAGTTAATGCATGATTAATTGCCTTTGCTAGTTAGGTGGGACTGAACTACACCTTTGTGGGATGTTAAAAGAAAATGAGTTTGCTCTATAGTTTCAAAAAGGGGAATGATTTTGGTAAGGAGAACTTTACATACAGTGCCTGGAAATTGCCAGAAATATGTGAGAGGTACAGATAAATTTTTGAAGCAAAACCTTGGAATTCAAAGGTTGTATAAAGCATACTTTCTATCAGTAATATGCCTATACTTCCATTCCGTCTTTGTATTTTGATCATTTTATTCTTGCTCCTTCCCAAGCTTCTTTCTTTTCTTTCCTTTCTTGGACCCTCACCATTCTCAGTCTTTGTGGTCCTTGAAACGAGGAAATGCAGATGATGGCGTTCTTGAAGAAAAACTAGTGCGGTTTTTACAGGGTAACGTGTCAGCCTTCATCTTGCAGACTTATGTCATGTTTGAGATTCTTTTGCTTAATTTGGAGTTTACTTAGTTTTCAATCCCAACATTGACTTCTGAAGGTACTCCAAGGCCTATGTTTTCAGTGTGCCCTCAGTTACTAGCAAACTTGTTTTAGAAGCTTATTCTCAATGAGGCAAGCTTTACAGTAGGGCAAAGAACACCAGCACTATCCTGTTGTTTAAAAGGAGCCATTTGTTTACTTCTGGAAAATGTGGGAACTGTGAAGGAGCCAGTGTTGCAAATTCGCTGTAATCAAAACCCAATGAGACTGATTGTCAGGAAAAAACAAACAAACATATCCTACAGAAACAAAAGTTTTACAGATGGTCCTGATGACATTATTTTTAGACATGTAAATTGGTTGAGTGTTATCAGTAACACTTTCTTTTACTGGAACTGCAACCAGTGCTTTGCCAATTTTTCTGATTAGCCACTTAAAGATTAAATTAGGGTGTTTTATTATTTTATATAATTAGAAAATAATTATTTTTCTGTCTAGAACTTTTGTTTTTGAGATCTACAGATAGGAGATAAATCATTAAAAAAATCAAGGTTGATTTTTTTCCAGCAGTAGAGAAGCAATGCAATATGCTGTCTGTTAAACAGATTTATGGAGAAGATCATTGGAGGCTGCTGAGCATAGCTCTAGAAAATCATTAGACGAATACAAGCACAGTCTTTGTCAAGCTTTATGGATCACCTACTTTCAAAATAGGCCCCAAGAGTAGAAAAATTGCAGATTAAAGGATAGTGTACTCTATGCTTCTATGTCTTGATTTCTGTTGCTTACGAAATCTGATTTTTCCCAAGGCTCTGTAGAGATTACAAGCAGTAAACTGACAGTATTTTGGTTGCTATGAACAAATGAGGAATTTAAAAATACAGAAAGAAGAAAGCAGCAATTGATCCTGGTGTTACACAGGAACATCTGTCTGGAGTTTCAAAGGCAGCTAGCTATCAGCTAAGGCAGATTTTCTGTCTGGCTGTGTAAGGACTGTGTGAGCTTGTTGTGTCTATATTGAAGCTGCTATTGTTCTCCTGCTGTGAAATGACAGATGGACGTGTCTGTCCTGAGAGATCTGCGACTTTTGGCTGACTTGTACTTTCCGAATTCATGCATAACAGAGTTTGTTCTAGTCCTTCAAGAGGGAAGAAAAAACAAAAATAGGAAAAAAAAACCCAACACAAATGAAACATATGGTGCCAGGCTGTATTGTGAAATCATCAAAAGTATATTCCTTTCTTCTTTTTGAAGACAGATAGGTTATTTTTCTGACGGGAAGCTATCAGCTTTTGGTTTATTTTTGTAAGGATATAACATATCCACTGCATATGTATGTAATATAGTTTCCTTTGCCTTGGAGAAAACAAGTTATGGTGCGATACTAGAGTACTCACATAGATAACCAGTACTAAAACTTGGGATCCTGAAAAAAAAAAGATGAAGGAGACTGAATTTATTGACAGGTTGGGAGGGGAAGGTGTATAATTCAGAAATACATGTTTTGTTTTCTAATGACATGAATTAACATATCATTAGAAACATGTTAATTAGTTTTCTAATGACATGAGTTTGCTTTGTTTCATTTGTAGCGTAAATGTATGTTAATTGGGGTAATAAATATATTTTCTGTATCTGAAAACAGGATTTGTCTGGCAAAATCTTACTAAAAACATTCATCTCTATTCAGCTCAGATAAATGCGTTTTTGTCTTGAACTACATGATCCTAGCATTAAAAAAAAAGAGAAGGAATTAGCACTGGTTTTGGAACATCTATAGGAAAACTACTACTGAATTCATTGGGATCACTGTTACGAAGTAAAACTAGATGCCGATACTTACTATTCATTTTATTGTTGTTTAGTTCAAACACTGGCAGTTTTGCTTCTATGATGTTTCGTCTGCAAGTTTATGAATTGTAAGGTCTGCTAAGGCAATCTCTTAGTCAAGTATGCACCACTGTAATTGTTTAAACTGGGAGCTATAAACGATCCTTCTAGACTGAAGGATCTGTTTAAACAAAGTGTTTATTTAAGTCCTGTACAAACAAATACATAATAAAGAGCTATATATTGTAGAAGGGGAAAACATGGAATGGGCTGTGGGTCAAGGCACCATTTTTCTTTTCCAGGATGTTTTGTTGTCATGTGAATAGTAGGTGCGTATTTTTAAATTACTAGAAAGACAGCTATTAATTTAGTTAAATATTTGGCTTGCCTTTCCTCATGCTATAGTTTAGGCAGGTGTGTTACAGCTCATCCTTGTGTTACCTTTAGTTCTGTACAGAATAGTTGAAGGAACTGGACAAAGCAGTGTGACATCTGTCTATTACACGGACACACAGCGATATATCAGTGGAAGCACGTCACTCCCGAACAAAGGATCAGTCAGAGTCAGCCAGTCAGTATGTCTCTCTTTTTCTCAATCTATTCCCTTCAACTGCCATGTTCTGTGAAAAGTGATTTCTTTCTGCTAATATAAAACCTTATAAATCAAAAAGAATTTGTTCAATTCAGTGCAGTTTATTTGAAGTCCAGTACAGGTCTCATAACCGTGATCCTGTTCAGTAAAATTTTGATCCAAATCCCAGTGGAAGGATTCCTACTTACCTAAATTGATGTTTGCCAGTGTGGATCAAGAATCCTTGCCAGCTGTGTTCCTGAATGACTCTAAGATGTCATGGTAAAGGCATGGTTGATTTCAGCCAAGTCTTTGCTGAACGATGAAGTATAAATAGTTACTGCTGGCAAAAACCATTTCAAATTCTGAATTTAATTAATGAAATGTGGACATTTGTCAGGAGTAAGGGTTAAGAAATGTGCCGATCCAGTCCTCCTTCACATGCTACTGTGGTCCTCTATTATGCTAGTATTCAGTTCAGCTCTTCTGACTGGGTTTTGGGCAAGCCTCTTAACTGCTTTAGCATTCTACTGTCTCATGAGATACATCCCTGTATTGCCAGCATACAGAAGACGGCAGGCCATGTACTTGCTTGAGTCCCATGTATGCATTGAACACAGCAACTGAAATTACGCAGTAACTCTGCACAAGTAATATAACAGGCCCCAAGCTGATCAAGCCAAAGAATGAGTATTTTACTGAAGAATGAGTACTGGTAAAGGGAGTGACTCTACTATTATACTTTCTGGGCTACAGGTAGATTTGAAGCTAGAATGCATGTGTTACCTAACTCAGCATCTGTAGCAGCAGCTAGCATTGATGGAGAACGGAACCAGAGTGCCTAAGTGCCAGAAATTATCTGTGTTGAGTAAACTGGGGAAATAGTTTTTGATCTCCATCTCTTGCTCTTGGTTTTCTTTCTCTTTAAAAACTTCCTTCTCTTTAATTTTCTTCTGTTAAAAAAAAAAAAAAAGAAAAAAAAAAAGAAAGGACCTTTTGATGTGCTTTGAAGGCTAAATAGGTTAATGTGACCAATATTTAAATTAGAGCACATTTGTTAGGGTTGTTTCTGGCAGTACTGGCAGACTGCTTTAACTGATTAGTGCGTAACAACACGTATTAGTGGAGTAATATTTTCTTCATGTGCTGAATCCAGTGTTCAGCCTACCTTATAGGTAACCTGACATTTCCATTCACTTCAAGGCAGGTATAGAAAAAAAAATTGCCTTCTTGCTATTCCTGCTTCATTCTATGTGTCCTGACAGGCTATCAGAATGACTTGTGTCTCTCCTGGCCCTGACAGGGTGAGCTACCTCCCAGTCTCATGGAGGATTTCTTAACTACAGGCCTTTTTAGGCACTCACGTTTTGGGAAAATTTAGCAGGAAAGACAGTGCTGGCTGCAATTGAGATCTAACAGGGGATTTCCATTAGCACAATAGCCTCCTGCTATAGCAGTAACGAGTGCCTCGCAATAACGAGTGCCTCAGACTGGAACGATGGAGACGCTGGCTTCCTGCGCTTTCCCAGCAGTGCAGCTGAAGGCAATACCCGAGCAGGCCCCTGCTTACCAAATCTGGCCAAGGGAGTTTACTGAGTTGTTCAGAAGTGTGTTGTTAAACATCTGTTGAACCAGTCTTATTGCCCCTCAACAGGCTTTTGAAGGTAAGCAATAAGGTTAGTGGCTTAGGCTACTTTTTTCCTACTATCTTTATTTTTTTTTTGAAAACACTTGAACCACTGATACCCCCTGAGGCAGCAAACTAGTGAATTTTTTTTTTCTAGATGGTCAGGACTAAGTCCACTTAGTAAAGTCCACTTCTCATCATTTTCCTCTCTGTCCTCTCCAGAGACCTCAGCATACTATTTAAGCTGCTGTGTGATTAATTTATCTCGCTCTTTCACTGATTTTAATAGCTTACTGTGCTCAGGTAAGAACTGGGAGGTCGCTAAAACAAAAAGTCAGCATTATCCTTCTCCTCTTTGTCAGGGACTCTTTAGACTGACTCTTCAGAGGGTCTTTGGGAGGACAGGAGGAGATTCTTTAGAGGACTGGGGAAGGGCAAATGTAAAACTACACTCCCTACTTCTTTCTATATGTATACATTGTTTTTAAAGGTGCTAGGGAAAATGAAGAGAATTGCAAGCCAGTCAATAAAACCTTAAAGAGGAAAGGAATTATAAGCCCGTCAATGAAACCTTAATCCCCACACATTTTTTTAACAAGTTATTAAACAGTTGCTTTATAAGCACCTCTGGGATAATAAAATTGATAAGCAACCATTATAGATTTATCAAGATCAAACTGTGTCAGACAAATTTAGTTTCCTTCCTTGGCAGTATAGCTAGCCTAGTAAATAAAAGATGAGCAGTAGATGGATGAGGTATCTTGACTTTGTTATTTTTTTCATGCAGTCACTGCATGGGATATTCTTGACTCTGTCTTGCACATCATTCATAGGAAATGGCTGGGGAACTCCACATGAAATCGTTTAAAGTGAACACACGAGTGGTTGAGAAAAGGTCTCCAACTGTCGCTAATGGCTCACTGACAACTGAGAGGGCATTTCGGATAGGTCCAGTGTATCTTCTGTTTGGTTTTGTTCTGTATTTTTTTTAGGCACTTGGCTAACAGAATACAGAGAACATATTTGTGGGCAGCAGCAAGCTGTTGCATTAGCATGTTGAAATTCAAGACAAGTTCAGAGTGATGACGGTAAATGACTTCCAAGCTCTCATCTGCAGACCCTGTGAATCCACTGATTGCTTATAAGGAGTCATGAAAGGTAACTAACAAAACCAAGGTTATTATCAGTATGCCTAAATTCATTACACAGAGTCCTATGCCTCCACTTGAAAATTTAAAGGGCTTCCCATGTGGGAAAAAGGTTGATTGGAAAGCATTTTTTTTGACAATTTTTTTTGACAGTCCAAACACAACGAGTCCAAATATCAAAAGGTGAACACAACTTGCTATGTTTTGCGTACATGTTGAAAGAGGAATAAAAAGCTGAAGTACCCAATGAAAACCTGGGGTTTATAGTCAAAGGACAAATATAATCTGCGATGTATGAACAAGGAATGTCACGTGTAAGGGGACATAGCTGTTATTCTCTGCTTGGCACTGATGAGGTCTCAGGTAGAGGACTGTATACAGCACCTGTAAGAAAGCGCTTTGATAATATGACCTGAAAGAAGATTCTGAAGGAAGTGACTTTGTTTTGTCTCATAGGAAAAAACCAAGGATTGTGGGAGAGACATCTCATGTGAAGTGAAAAGCTTTGTAGGAGATACTGTCTTCCATTAGAGGAAGGCAGAAAAAAGTAGTATGACTTGGGATGGATAACAGAAAAATAAGAACTATCTTAGGTATGCAAGTTTCTGTGGCAGCTGCCTAATATCCTGTGGATATTATGTGATTTAGCCCTCTACATTTTCTCAATACGTTGTTTGTGTGCATAGTTAGGAACTGAAATAGATGGTTAAAGGTGTTGTGGAATATCTTGTGAGATTAGAGGTTTCCAGAAACAGGTTAGACACAAAAAAGTCTGACGGATGATCTAACTATATTTGCTTGTGTCTCACAGTAGGAATTAGATAAGATGATCTTTTGACGTCTCTTCTAGCTTCTTCTATAGTTTTACTCGTATAGGAAAAACTTGAGTTAAGGGAAACTAACTGGCTGTTGAAACAAGGTGCGGCTCCGCAGGAATGAGCATTCATGTGGAAAGTCTTACACCAGAGAGCAGTAAGGTGGCATATTTTTTCAGTGAACTTGCTTGTGACCAGAACCAACAGGAAGGTATTAGTAATTGTGGGAGTAGAGTTAACTCTGTCTAAAGAAGACAGAGGCATTCTCAGCCATTTAGGCCAATCTGTAAGGTTGGTTTCCCCTTAACTCTCCTTAATAACTAACGTAGTTGTGCCAGAACTGTTGTCCTCTTGGTTTTGTTTTGGTTTACTAGAAGGAACAGGTTCTCATATGCCACCTAACTGGGGATCAGGGAGTCTCAGTTGCTACAAGCATCTGAGTCATGCCCGTTTTCCAGGCTGAAGTATTATTGTCATTCCTGATGGTTATTGAGCATAGCAGTGAATAGAACTTGGGCAGCAAATTCTGTCCAAAAGAACAAAATCCTATTCCATGACAAACAAAATTAAATCTTGGTCAGTTTGTTGTTTTCCCCATAGAACAGATATCAGATTTAATATCACCCTTACTTTTAGAAGAAGTTGTGAAAAATTCCGCTATACCTAATTCTTCTTGCATTATCACTTATGTAATAACTACCATAACACTAAAACCCCCCAAAATAACCCCCCAAAACACCCTATTCCTGTGTAGCTAGATTTGATTGGCCAGTTTGCAGACTTCCAGATAAATCTGAAGGGACTGTAGATCTTGATTGAAATGTAATAGTTAACCAAAAGAAAAATAACATTTAAGACACGAAGGGAACAGAAGTCTTGGCCTAAATGACTTCTCAGTCCTTATACTGGGCAGGGCCTATGTGCTGCGCTGGAGCATTCCTCAGATACAGAGTCCACCTGTCCAGCCTTGATTTCCACTGAATTAGAAAAGCTTTGTAAAAGTGGACCAACATTTAACCTCTTTGTAGAATACAGCCTTGGCTTTTAAAGCTGGTTGTACCTGATTTGTTTTCCTGTTTGAGAGCTGGCTGTGGGTCATGGCTTGTTTCCCAGAAGCGAGTGAAATCACACATATGAGAGAGGTAAAATCATTTTTCTCATTTATAATTTTTGTTTCTCACAATAATTATACATGACTCTGTCCAAATCTGTTGTGTCTTATATTATATCATGCTATTTGCAGAAATGGTGATGAATGCTGTTTGTGAATTGGGAGGGGAATGAGAGTCTAATGTCTGCATACATTTTGTGCCTGTTGGTTTGTCTGCCTTCATCTGGTATTTGGCATGTCTTCCAGTATTTCATGAGAACAGAAGAATAGCCATGTTCTGGTCAGGCCAAGTGTCCATTTAGTTCCGTACTCTCTCCAAAGGCAGCTAGTAAAGATTCTTGGGGAGAAAAATGTAAGAAAAGCATGAAGTATATATAGTGATTCTTTCGCATGGTTAGGTCCCTTAATTAGTGGTTTAGGGACCTCCTTAGCTAAAGGTTGCACCCAAGCATTTGTGTTTTAAATAACCAGCAGTGGGTCTGTCATTCAAGAGTTTAGTTCTTTTTTGAGTCCATTTTTGCTTTATGTGTGTCCAATGTCTTGCTGCAATGATTTCATAACTCAAGTATACATTGTGAAGAAAAAGCATTTCCTCAGCTGTTACAGATCTACCATTTAGTGAGCTGCCCACTAGTTTTTGTTGTGAGAAATGGTTCTTTGTTGACTTTTCCACACATCAGTCATTCTGCCAGCCTCTGTGCTCTTCTCCTTGGTGATTTTTCTTCTTTACTGAAAACTTCCAGTCGTTTTGGTCTTGGAAGGTTTGACAGTACTCTGATGGCAGTGTCAATCTCACAACACTGTAAAAGCACCACCATCCACTTGGTGGCCAATGCACTGAATTTTTTTACTTTGCTACCAGTAAAACTGAGTGAAGATTTCTTCAATTAACCAAGGTTCTGTGAAGACTGGTTAATGCCTGTGTTCACATAGTATGGGTTTGGTGACATGTATAAATTTAGGAGGAATCAAATTGTAGTTCTGAAAATGCTGATAACTTCCACAAGTAGTATATTACTGAAGTTCCTCCCTTTGGATGCTGTACATAATCATTAATGGTAGCTACTGTTATTTGATGAAAGATATTTCCACAGGCATTTTTGTTGCTAAAAGCACTTGTAATTGCTCTGTTTTTATGGTTTCTCCTTTTATTTTTATATAAAAATTTAGAATAGTGAAGGCATCTTACTTTGCCTGAGAAACATGTTGATGAACAGCTGGCGAGGCTGAGAAACAAGATGTTATGTAAAATTTCAGTTACTTAGGAACAAAATTACTTCAGAATTTAAAATAACAAACACTTGGGTTTGGTTCCAAAGAAAATCATCCAATTACCTGATCGTGAATTCGATCTGAACTGGGACCCAATCTGTTGAGTCTGTAAGTAGATTCTCTCCAAGTGCCCTGGCAGTCCAGGTGTGCCTCTCTCTTTGCCCATCAGCCAACCATACGTGCCTGTCTATGGTTTATCAAACTCTTTGTTACTCCCCTTTTGGCTATGCTGCACCTTTGTGGCCTTGCACATAGGAGTGAGGGTATATTTGGCATACAGTAGTGGAAAGGACAGTATAGGTACAATGTTGTGGCAGGTTTGGGACGTATAGTAGTGCTATCTGCTGCAGAGGATTAGGGAGCAGTGAGTAGTGGGAAGGGCTGGGCATTGCAGTGCAGCTAAATGTGAGCATGTTGAGCACGAGGTGGTGGGTGGTGGTAGGAAGTTCAGCAGAGAGACTGGTGGGATGTGGTCTGTGTGGCCTGGCAAAGAAAATGTCCGAGTCCTGTTCAATTGTTCGCTCCTGTATTAGGAGAAAACCACATCATTCTGTGGTATTAGCGGGTTAGGAGCGTGCATAGTGCATAGCCCTTCCTGCCTGCATGTTTCTTTTGTGCAGCCTTGTTACAAGGTGGTGTCCTCCCGTAGCTGTTAGGTTTCTCGGCTGGGATCTGTAGGTGCTTCTTTTTCTACATAATTTTTTTGTTCAGTGGATTAATTTCAGCTGTCAACAGAAAGGCAGACTTCTCAAAGGTAACAGGGTATGTCTATTTTACAAAAATAGGTGGCCAGTTGGAAGAGGGACTGTAAAAACATCCTGTCAGAAGTCTTGATCAACTGTGAAGCACAAATCTGAGAAAAATAAGCTTTGTTAGTAGCAAAGCTCATGGAACTACTTGCTTTAATTAGTTTTCCATAGCTGAGGAATTCTTTACCATGTAAGGGTTTATTTCAGATGCAAGTTTTCCATTAGCAGACAAACACTATAAATTTTAATTAAAATAATTCAGACTTCACTCCTCCAAAAGTCGATGAAATATTTCTCTCTGTTTTGTATGATTTCTTCATATATTAGGAGCCTTAGTGGTGAGAATGATCGGATGGATGACTCCTCTGTCCTTACTGCTTGCTAGGTTGCATGGAGGATACTATGTATGTGCAGTTTGCAACTCTATGCTAGAAGTTGCAAGTTTGTGCTAGACCATGTCATCATCTACTACTTGTTATTTGGAACTGCATACCTAGAAGAACTTGAACTGGGGAAAGGAAAGGCTCTGCTGAAGAGCGAATAAAGACGAGATTGGCAGGCGAAAGGTGGGACCAATATGTGGCCTGCTATGAAATACCAAACTTAATTTTAAGGGAAAATGTTTTATGGGTCTTTCCTTTGCACATTTGTCAATGTTGTTTTGAGTTACAGAAGTCAAAAGCAAACTGCAGGTTTTGGCAGGTAGGCTACTGCTTTCTAGCCCAATGATCATAAATGATGACTTAAAACATGTTTTTTTAAAATAAATCACTTGTACTATTATCTAATAACTCACACTATGTTTAAGTTAGATTATTACAATCCCTTGGCTCTTCTCTATTTTAAATTGTAAAATGTCTCTTTTCTTTAGAAACACAGAATTCTGACTGGCAAGGTTTATAAGCCAAATAAATCAAATTTAGTGTAGTATTAAAACTGTATTTAAGTATTTTTAGTGTTTCAAAATTAAGTTGTTCTATAGTAGCCAGTAATAGCTTAAAGTTATTCCCACTGACATGAGCAGGAGCAGTTGAATTAAACCAGTGTTTAGCACTTTTTAAAAATTTACTTAGAATATATAACGTTTTTGTTGTTGCTTTAATGATTTTTTTTTCTTTTGTAGCCAAGTAATTTCTTTTTTTTCTTTCTTTTTTTTTTTTTTTTTTTGCTTTGCTGTTGATAAATACCAGTCAAAGAGCACTGGTTTGGGTGGGGGGGGTGGTGTCTTTGTAGCCATGTTTCTAGGCATTGTTCCAAAGTACACAGCTAAAATGCTTTATAGGTTTTGTTTAGAGCAGGACTTCTAATGCAAAGATCACCACTGAGTCTTTTTGATGCAATTTTGCAAATACTTGATTCTTGTTCTCTCCTTCAAGCTTAACATTACATTTCAGTGGTGGAGTGTGGCTATTAAAAATACATGTGATTGTCCTGCATACTGTGCTTTAAAGAGGATCAGAGTACTTCCCAAATTTTTCTGAACATGTGATGTATGGTAATGAGAGAAGAGGAGAGGACACAAGACTTAATTGTATAGAAGGCTCAAGAGATCATCTTGCTGCAGTGAATGTGAAGCAGAGAGCTTCCTTTGGACTATTTGGGTAAGGTTGTACCCTGATCTGCTCCTCAGTGCCCATGACTGAAGTTTATGATGCATGATCAATGCCTTTAGGCAGAGAATGAGCAGCCAGCTTTTCATTAATTTGTAACAGACAGACTGGTGGGAACGTTGTTCCATGCCGTGGAGAGCTTGTAGTGAATTCCTTCAGTGTTAAGCAAGCTAAAAATAATACTCTAGAAAATGTATGCTTTAGACAAACCCTTTGTTTTCTGAACATACATTTGAACAGGGGTTAAAACTGTGCTATGAAAGTAAAAAGAGCAAGATGTAGCCTCCCTCTTATTGTAATCTTGAAAATATTAAGCTGTTGAATATATTTAAGTAAAGATTTTAAATTGGTCAGTAATACTTGTATAGGAATGATTTGGGGAATTTGTCTATGTGCAATTTAAAGATTCTGTTAGAAAACTTGTATGGTTTTGTAAGCTCTTCATATCCTTGTAACTATTATGTCCCCTTCCCGCATGTTGATTCTGTGAGGGGACTGGGGTGGATGAGCTAGCCCATCTGTCTGTGAATACATGAGTTGCAGAATCCAGTGGCTCCCAGTAGGCAGAGCTAAGGAAGAATTGCACACTAGATAAAACCAGTTTCCTTAGCTGATGTTTGGAGGCATAAAGTTTCAAGAAATTTTAATTTCCACAGGAAAAGGAACAAAGATAAGAGCCATTGGTACAGCCTTTTAAAAACTGTGGTGGAATGGGTCACAGGGGGAGAGTTGCCAATGTGGGGAGAGAGAACAACTGCTGGAGGGAGCAGAGAAGTTGTAGTTGACAGGGCTAAACACAGCTGAAGGAGGCTGGTTGCAAGGCAGAAGGAAAGCTTCCAAAAAGGAAGCAGTGACTTGCAGGCGGGGCATCTTGGCTACGCATGGATTTCTTGGTCTGGTCCCCAGGTACATTAAAGTATGGGGGAAACCAGAGGCAGCAAGCTGTCTGTAGAGGCTTTAATACTGTTGTGAAAATAGAATGCATTTGTATTATTTTTAAAGTAAACTTGAAAAATGTAGGTCTGTATGTCTCTTCCTTGCTTCAGAGAGCAAAGAAGTTAAAATGCTGGACGAAGCTGCATAGGTGTGTTTCAGCTACTGCATCATCTCCTTGAGGAGCAAATGGTCCGCGGCAAGGATGTTCAGGGGAAGAAATCTACCCCCCGTGAAGGTTTCACACTTTTCTTGCTCAGGAGGGAGGCCTGGACGGAAGCCCCTTCCTGCAGATAAATGTCTGCGCTCTTTTTTTTTTTTTTTTTCTCCAAAGAGAAAAAAAAAAGGACTTACTAGAGCGTTAAGGTGCTGTTCTGCTCCCCATCTGTGTGGTAACCAAATAATTAGAGCACTTGGCTGTGAAGGTGCATTTCTGTCCTCGCTGCATGGTGGTTCAAATTGTCCTACTTCTCCTGGCCAGAGGGGCTGGAGCTGGCAGGTCTCCAGCATGTGGCCACCCTCTCTGGTCCCACCGAAGCAGTGCCACTGCACAGCTGGGAATGCAGCCCTCTTTGTGTGGTGGGGAAAGGGAGGTTGGCCCTGACTTGATTATTTAGCTCATAGCACTCAGGAGTGTGGAGATCTCATCTCTATTCCAGAGACTGTTCTTATGGTCTTAAACAGTGAACAGTTGCAAACCTCTCTGTGGATCTCATCTTGATTTAAACATTTGTTTTTGTATTTGTATTGGGGTGGGGGGGACAGGGGACAGGAAATAGCTGCAAGCTGACCTAGTATCACTAATTTAACCTGGGGTGTGTGTGTCCCTGAAAGGGTATGCATTAGCTGCGAGTATTCTGTTTTTAAACCACTTTTACTTAGGTAGCCTAGTTCCTTAGAGCAAAGCGTACTTTTGAAATTGCTGTGGTGGCTTGTTGTGGTTGGTTTTGGTGGCTGCAGTACAGTTTGTGTGTCTGTGAATTCATGAAGAAAGAAAAGGAAAGTACTAGGTGTGAGGTTAAACTGCATAACCCATAAAATGAACTATATGCACATCAGAACATCTCAGCCAGATGGATTTTCATGGTGTGGAGGTTTGTGAATAGAGCTGCTGTCACTCATGTGGATGAGGGTCTGGCAAACGTAACTCCTTAACTTTTTTTTGGGTAATACTCAGAAATAACAAAGATGCATTTATCAGAAAAACCCTTCCTTAAAATTCAAACAGGAAACAAATGGAAATCCCATTAACATTGTGTTGAACCAGGAAAATACTCTTAATTTACAGATATCCTTTTGACTGACTACAGGAATGTATTTGTTTTGTAAAAGGGGGTAGAATTATTGAACTTAAAAGCTGTTTGGGGCAACGTAAACATATTACTTGCCCAAAACATTTAAGCGGAGGAAGTGTGCCCTTCATGCTTTACCTTAGGAATGAATCTTTTGCTTTAAGTAGTAGTAATTTACACAACCTATAAATACAATAAGTAATGTAAACTATAAGGGACTAAAGGTTTTTTTTTTTTTCCTTCTTTCCTCTTTTAAGGAGTGTTTAATCTCTTTACTGCTCATAGCCTCATTAGGAAAGAGGCCTGTATTCTACTATATTCAAAAGCACTAGTAGGAATTTCATATTTTCTTATGGTTAGGCAATAGCCTTAAATATCAGTCCCTACTGTTTATTATTTATGTTAATGGTGGCTTTGAAGTCATACTTGATCACTGCATAAATGTGGCATAGAAAGTTGCCATGAAAGCTTGCTTGTTTGTTTGTTTGCTTTGTTTTTGTTTTGCAGGAATATTAAAAATGTATTTTGGCCTCATGGTTGGCCTCACAGCTTTCCTGCGCAAATCTCAAACTTGTTTTGTTTTTCTGCTGAAAGCATTAAGCATAATTATCATCTTGTGCTGAGTTTTACAACAAGGACTTTTGTTTTAGAATCTAGACAAAAGCATTTGATTTGTTTTATGCAGACATTCACCAGATGGGGAATTAAAAGAGAAAGATTGTTGCTCCGCTTTATCTTTATGAGTAATTAAAGTGTCTTTTCCCACCTCCACTGTTTTTTTCCTTCCCATTTTATTTTTTTTAATAATTTGTCTAAATACTAATTTAGGACATTTCCACTTGTTGTGGTTTGACCCTGGCTGGACGCCAGGCGCCCACCAAAGCCGCTCTATCACTCCCCCTCCTCAGCTGGACAGGGGAGAGAAAATACAATGAAAGGCTTGTGGATTGAGATAAGGACAGGGAGATCACTCAGCAATTACCATCATAGGCAAACCAGACTTGTCTTGAGGAAAAATTAATGTAATTTATTGCCAATTAAATCAGAGTAGGATAATGAGAAAAAAACACAAACCTTAAAACACCTTCTCCCACCCCTCCCTTCTTCCTGGGCTCAACTTCACGCCCGATTTCTTTACCTCCCCCCAAGTGGCACAGGGGGACGGGGAATGGGGGCTGTGGTCAGTTCATCACAGGTCATCTCTGCTGCTCCTTCCCCCTCAGGGGGAGGACTCCTCACATTCTTCCCCTGCTCCACCGTGGGGTCCCTCCCACAGGAGACAGCCCTCCCCCGACTTCTTCAATGTGAGTCCTTCCCATGGGCTGCAGTTCTTCACGAACTGCTCCAGCGTGGGTCCCTTCCACAGGGTGCAGTCCCTCAGGAACAGACTGCTCCTGGGTCCCCCGCAGGGTCACAAGTCCTGCCAGCAAACCTGCTCCAGCATGGGCTCCTCTGTCTCCACAGGTCCTGCCAGGAGCCTGCTCCAGCGTGGGCTTCCCATGGGGTCACAGCCTCCTTTGGGCATCCACCTGCCCCACTGTGGGGTCCTCCACGGGCTGCAAGTGGGTATCTGCTCCACCATTAACCTCCATGGGCTGCAGGGCAACAGCCTGCCTCACCATGGTCTTCACCACGGGCTGCAGGGGAATCTCTGCTCTGGCACCTGGGGCACCTCCTTCCCCTCCTTCTCTACCGACCTTGGTGTCTGCAGAGTTGTTGCGCTCACATTGTCTCACTCCTCTCTCTGCTGCTATAATCCCGCAGCAGGTTTTTTTTTCCCCTTCTTACATATGTTATCACAGAGGCACTACTACTGTTGCTGATGGGCTCAGCCTTGGCCAGTGGCACATCCATCTTGGAGCCGGCTGGCATTCGCTCTGTCAGACATAGGGGAAGCTTCTAGCAACTTCTCACAGAAGCCACCCCTGTAGCCCCCCCCGCTACCAAAACCTTGCCACACAAACCCGGTACACCACTTCAGATCATCTGTGTGCCACAAACTGAAAAATATTAGTCCAAAGTTAATGTTTAAAAGAAGTTTTGAACAAGGTTGTCCTTCCATACAGGCAGAAAAATGGGAGTCGCATCTCCAGCAGGCTAAGACAAGATTCCTGAAGAAATGGAGGTTTTTCATAAATCTGACAGGAAAAAAAATAATTGCTGCCTGTGGCCAGACTGTTGGTGTGGAGGTGAGGAGTTGTTTGGCCACAAGCTCTTTAGTACTGCAGCTTAGATTTTACCTGGCTGAAAGGCATTTTTGCCTTCTCATCCAGCCAGTTCATTGCTATCGAGAAGCTCTTTGGCTCATCCCTGTAGTGTTGGATCATTGTCCAGGTGTGAAGATCCAGAATAGCTTCCAGGTTAAATGTGTTGTTCTGTGATTACAGAGGATACACTTTTCCTTCATCTTCAAACAATGCCTGTTCAGTGGCTGTTCATTTTTTTTATTCTTCAGCGGTGTCTTGTCTTGGCATTCAGTTCTTTGAATGTGAGCAAGCATTAAACAAAAATCTAAAAAGTTCTCAATAACCAGGACTTTGCCTTTCAACCAGTAAGACCCTGATGCTAGAATGAAGTCTTTGACCAAAAAAGGCAGACCTAGAGTAGTAGAGTTCTTGAATGTTAATCATATAATTGTTCAGTGGTAGGTAGTTAATAAGATTAGAGAAGTTAAAGCTTTAAATGAATTAAAAGAAATTCACTACTAAGAATTTTGACTGCAATGCTGTGATAAACCTGAAAGTCATAAATACTTACTTTAATGAAGAAACTACTTTTTGTAGCCTAACATTCAACTTTGGTTTTAAGTAAAGGTAAATTTTCCAAAAGCTCCACAGAGCTTCGGATTTTGAAGATGCAGAAGGAGAAGATTTCTATTTTCCTTGTTCGGTAGCAGCAGCTGCCTCTGAATTTCATTCTTGCTAGCTGATAATTGTAGGCAACACATTTTAACAAGCCAAATGTGATATGCATCTCAATATTACTCAATAAAAACGTGAAAAAAAAAATTACCATGTGTGACTAAAGGCTGTGTGAAACTCAGTCCCTGGCCTCACAGGTTCCTGATCGCTGGTCCACGTAATCCTTAATATTGTCAAAATGAATGATTGAGGCAACCAAACTGACCAGGAAGAAGCTTCCCTGATCAGGCTTTTAAAACCACATATAAATATTTTTGGAGCTTGGTTGTAGTGTGATCATGGAAACATTACCTATTATTTAGGAAGAAAATGATGTTGATGATTAGAGAAGATGAAGTAGCATTTAGTTAATTGATCTTTGATTCTAGTCATTAAAAAAATATTTGTTTCGGGAACAAGTTGCTTTTGATTTGACTCCACAGGAAGCCATTACGTTAGGCACAAAGGTTTGAGAGCCAAGCTTAATAGTGATGTATGCTGTTATCCAAACCTTTGTCTTTCATTAAAAGCAAACTGTTTAGGCTGTAGGAATAAAAAAAAAAAAAAGAACTCTTGTTATAGACATGTAGGCTTTTAGAAGTATTTTTAAACTTGAGAACATGCTTTACAGGTAACTATACATGTACTATGACATGTAACCTGATATAAGAGATATTAATTCACATTAATATCTGAGAGGAATATTACAAGTGCCTGGAATATACACCCAGAAATTAACAGTATTGAATATTAGTTTCTGTGGCTCTTTTTTAGTTCAGTTAGATTTTGAGGTAATTACTAGGAATCTTTCATCAATGTACTTACAAGTATACTCTCCCTAAAACCAATGTTAGCATGTGAAGTATTTTTAACAAGAATATACAGTATTCAGAAGACAACGAAAGGACAGGTACTGTTAACTGACTGAATTTTTTAAAGTAGCATTTCCTCTAGATGGCTTGCCATATGTGGAAACTGGAACACTGTACCTGGATGCACAGTCCTGAACGGCCTTTGCTGGGTGAACTTTGTTTCCAGAAAATGAGAAAAAGTTGCAAAAACTTTAGTGTTTATTCTAGTGTATCAGTACCCTTGCTGGGCATTCAGTGATTGTGAAATAATCTATCCTGCCTATGACTTGTGAAGAGACATACTTTCTGTTACTGATAGTGGAAACTGTCTTCCTGTTACATGCAGGTCACATTTCTGATGTCCATCCTCAGTGCATGATTATATGTAAACTGAGCGTTTTGTCATGTGATGAATTTATTTTCTGCTGTGCTTCTGGATTACTCTCTATAACCTGTTTCTTACTTACGTCAAATATTTCTGATGAATTAAAGACTGAAATTTATAAATCCCAACTCTCCGAGATACGTTTTTGACCTTGATTCACAATCTGGAAGATAAAAACAGATTTTGGGATCTTAACAGTGGGTGCCCTGGGAATTAAAAGGATGTTTAAGATTATTTAAGACTTGATATTATTTAAGACTCTATATAGAACAATAGCAGTTCTGTCTGATTTCTGGTGGCTAAAAAAAGCACTAGAGAAGTAAAAGAAATGCCTTTACTTAATCTTCTTGGGTTTTACTCTTCTGTTGCTTCTTTTCATCTTTCAGAGCTATCTTTGTCTCTCACTTTGAGCAGTTATATAACTGGAAGAAAACCCACTATAAACTTCTGATCTGTTTCAGAAAGGCTGGGATGAGGCTTTTTAATTTAAATAAAATTCATGTTTTCCATACTTGGATGCTTGGCTGATGTGTTAATGGAGGACATTTCGAGTTTCAAAGAAACTGAAGATGCCATTTTGCACAAGCAAGCAATTTTTAAAAGAGTAGTAACAAGCACAAAATAGTCCATTCTCAAAAAGACAAACTTAGAATAACTAGCCTTGCTGATGTTTATTTTACTGCATGATATAATAAAAGTGGAAGTGTTGTTGAGCGTTTGACAAATTCCTCAGTATATGTGGTAGAATAGGATATCCTTGTGTGTTAAGTACCTGTCTTGTTTAGTTATGAAAAGGGGATCAGTTCAGCTTTGCATGTGAATGCTCCTTTGATCCGAATCCTCCTCTGATTTTTTTTTTTCCTTGTTATCCATGGTATTGGTATAGAGTAAGATTAAGTTCCAAGTCACTCTCCTCCCTCCTGTAAATGAAAAACAATCTCTTCTTTTTTCTTGGTTCCCATTTTATTTTATTTCCTTAATTTGCTGCCTGTTGCTTGGTGTTCATCCCTCCTTATTTCATAGGAGGCATTAAATAGCTGCTGTGACATTTTAAGAAGGTATGAAGGGACTCTAATAGGGATTTCTTTTCTATCTCAGTATGTTAAAATCAATTTGGTGGCTGCATGTTACGGTGCTCTTCCTCCTTTCCCCACTGCTGGAAACATGAGTGGATTAATCTAGCCCCAAATTGCTGTACAGAAACCCTTTGCTCTTAAGTCAAAAAAGTCAGTGCAAGTCTGTGAATCATTTTATGAAAATACTGGATTGAGTTTCAAGCTTCAAGTCCCTGCTGATACATTAAATTCTTCATGGTATTGGCAGGGGAGAAGTAGGGGACATTTCTTTAGCTGGATAAATAGGAGATGTGTCAACTCCAGATGCCTTGAGAGAGAGACTCCAGACAAGCTTTTAGTACAATTACAGAAGGACAAAGTGGAAGAGACCCGTGGGACCCCTATGTGTATTGAATTTTGTTTAGCCTTTTGGTCACGCTAACAGAAAAAAACCCTATAGGAGTCTTTAAAGTATATGTGTTTGTAGTCTTTTGGGTATAAATATGGGAGTGTTGCTTTTTTTTTTTTTTTTTTTAAATATGTATATATGTGTATATGCATGCTGTAGTATTTTAGGAAATGGTATTGACAGAGGGTACTGAAGCTAAGAAAATTAGACGTACCTCTCTTCCAGTGCCCATAGCACATGGAAGAAAAGTCAAGACTCTTTCTTGGGACATTTCCCAACATTTGAAGAAAGTGAACTCACATGGGAGTGGCGCATAACTCAGCAGCATGGATGCTCAGCTTCGGTGCTGTCCTGTCATCAGCAGGGTTGGATTTGCAGGAGGGAATTTTGTTCATTCACCTGATACTTCTCTGCAGACAATTAATGAGTTGTCTAATCTTCCCTTACCTTCAGGGAGCCTTCAGTGATTCTTTACATGAAATCATTTTAAATAAAAGAATAAAACTCAAAGTCATTATTGTTTACAGTTGTTTGATGGGTATGGTAATCATGTCTGCAAAACCTGCCTACTTTTTATGTATTAATAAGGATATTTGTTGTATTTTAATCCTTAGCCAAGCAGTATTGCTTATCCTTTTAATGTTTCAGTGGCTTTAATTCAGATTTGATAGGAACATTCTTCCAAAGCACAACGCCATCTGATCACATGCTCTGCATTATAAATCTTCCCTTTATGATATTCTTTAAGTTATATAATGAAATTGAAAATATATAATCATTATATGCAGTGGGTCTTCTTTGTGCCTTCTGACTTATGGAATTGTTTATCCTATGCATTTTAAATGGAAGTCCTAATTAAGTAATGTCAGATAGCAGTTTTGCTGAGCAGAATACTTTTAGAACCCAACAGTGTCTTTTGCTGTAGAAGGCAGATTTTTTTCCTTATCTGTATAGGTTCCTTTTACATAAATTATAAGCATTCTGTTTTTTGAACTTGATTTCTTCTGCACCTTTTCTCCTTTTTTACTCTAGGAAGTCTCTCTGGTTCTCATTCATGTTCTTCATCTGTTTCATCTGGGGTGACACAGTGTTTCAGCACTGGCCATGTATGGGACTACCCAGGTTTAACCTGGTTTCCACTGTTGCCAGTACCGGTGTGGGGGGAAACGGAACTGAAAATAATGACACTTCTTATTTTACAAATAAAGTGGTTTGGTTTTGTGGGGTGGGGATGGCGGCGTGTTTGGTTTTTTGTTTGTGGGTTTGTTTTTGGTTTTGTTTTTCTTCTGGTTGACCTTCTGTTGTCCACATTTCTAGTCCTAATGACTGTGGAGAAAAGTTTGAAAACACCTCTTACAATGTGAGGTAATCACATATCTCTGGCATCCACAGTTTTAAGAAAACACCAAGTATTGGGAAGTTCACAGTAACATTGTAGGAGTTGGCAGCAGTATCTGGCTTCTTTGACTGAGTCATCAGTTTGGTGTGACTGAACTGAAATTTTGGCCTTTCTTTGACGCATCCTCATAGATGACTGTTACTTTAAGCTCAGAATTAAGTAAAATAAAATAAAATTTCAAAAGTGTCTTTCATCTGCCCTGAGCCCTTCCTGTGAATTTCTTTCTCAATCACTGTAGATAATGTCACTCTTGCACTCATTATATGTGTAGGTCAAATGAAGGTCCAAAGTAATGTCATAAGGCCATTAATAAAATAGTTAACCAGAGGTTCATTTAATCTAGTATCTGATAATAGCCAGTGGCCTAAAGTACAGAGCAAATTTACACTGATACTTTCATAGTCTCCACTGCTCTGCATCTTGAGGACTTACTGGGCCAAAGCAGGCAGTTGTTGCGTTTAATGGCTGTCAGTGGATCTTTCCTTCATTAACTTATCCTGTTATTTCTTCAGCAAATGTGGAATTTAGCATCCACAGCAAACTGTGGCAGATGTCCTCAACATAACTGTGTCTTGCATGGAAAAAGTGCTTTCTTGAACCTTACGTTCCCCAGTATGCTTTGATGCTGTCAGCATGTGCATTAGCAAATACAGTGAAGAGTTGTTATCTATTGTTCCTTTCTATGCTTATCAGCATTTTATAGAGATCAAAAGAAACTACATCCTTATCACTTAAACGTGTGATCCATTCAAAAGATACGGACTTTCATACTGTAATAACCTGGAATATTCTCTCACAACTGCTCCATGACAAACCCATGTATTTTCTGTGTTGTAGTTCTGTGGGATTTAACCACTTCTGCATAATTTTTAAGTTACCTGACAGGCCATAAAATGGATTTTGGCTCTCTGGGTAAACTAGTGGGACATGAAATGATGACCTTTAGGAAGAAAAGCTGGATTTTGCTTTGCCTTTTTAGCTATAGCGAATGACTTCTCAAACATTTATTAATGATTTCCATCTGAAAGCATCTTATTTTTTTATCTTACTTAGAAAAGAAACAAAAACATTCAGCAAAAAAAGCTTCTTAGACTCATGGTGTTTTCCCTTTGCACTTTGGGATACTATTACACATGCTTGTGATTATCCACTCTGCAAACAATTGTCAGAAAAATTCATCTGTTTTCCAAGTCCCACAGAAGAACAGATGTGGAATTAAGTTTCAAACAATGTACTCTTAATCACTTACATGTGGACACGAAACGAACTGGAGCTCAGTGGGAACTGATTGGATGCTTTGTTAGTCGAGCGTGGAGTGGAGAATTTGCATTTTTCTTAGGCTTCATTCTCTAAATGGTCCTTTGAAAACAGTACTAATAAATGAACAAGAACAGGGTCTGTTTCAGATATTTAACTCTTTCTAGTTAAAGAAAGAGTTTCTAGAGAGCCAAAACCTCAGGGGACCACCTGAATGGAGCTGGGATATATTATGTGTATGAATATGAAAGTGCGATTGTGTATATATATGTAACTTCGCCTTTATTTGAGAGCTCTTTTGATGCTGTAAAGGATATTGGGGAGTGAAGTAGCTGCATATCATCTGTGTGCTTTCAAAAGCAGTGATTTAAACCAGCCAGCTCTGCCTGTAAGAGATTTCAAGTCAGTGTTCAATTGCTGGAATACCATAAGAAAGCAATTAGGTCAGAAAACTTACTCACGGTGTGTTGTAAACCTCAGACTTCATTGGAAAAATAACTTAAAAAGATAGTCCATACAACTACTTCAGAAAGCTAGTTTTGGGGGAGAAAAGGTTATTATTTAGGGACTCTGGAACATAGAGCTTCAAACTTTACAGAATTACGATTTTGAATCAGTGCATTGGACAGTTACCGAGACTTAAGGAATTGTCAGATTCTTGTTCTTGGAATGAATTTCTTTGTAATTGATAAGAAAGCTTATGGAAACAGGGCTATTGATAATTGTTCCCAGTGTGATTGCCCTCTCTCATATTGTATAGGTCTTGAAAAATAGTGCCTACTAGTAGGAATCTACAATTTTCAGTTGCTGTGGAATTGAAACTGTTGTTAAAATGTGCAGCTTATACATATAAGATTATTTTCAGTTATTTGATCCAATGTAGCCTGGAAATAATTTTCCTTCCTGAACCTGCAAAAAAGGAGGGGGAGAACCTAACAAATTTGTGGCTTCTTAAATTTTATCAAACTTGATTAAACAGACAAGATTATGTCTTGTTTCAGGGTTTATAGTGGTTCCTTGAAAGCTTTTAAACCCCCTTGGAAGTTTTAAAATGAGCCTTATCATATTCCATTGAAGGGTTAAGAGGGCTGTGAACTCAGCTGCAGATAGTTTTTCTCTGGAAAATAATAAGAGTTGGCCTCCAAACTTGAAGTGGGGTGCAAGGAGATCAGTAGTAATGCATTTTCCTGCCTTCCAAAGAGTAGGAATGGGAGTCCTCCGTCTCACTGCCTTGTTGGCTGTTCTTTAACTTATCACCTTGCACATTCATTGTTATGTTTATTCTGGTAGCAAGCAAACGGCCAATGCCAATTAAAATGTTCATTGCTAATAAAATAGCAAAATATAATGTTTTGAGAGATGGAGCGAGCAGAAGGAACTTTCAGAAATGTTTGTTATGTTCCAGAGAGGTGTTGTCTCTTAGCTTGACTGCTGGAGAGATCTGTGAAAGTTATAGCAGAGTTTATGTATTCTTAAAAAAAAATCTTTCATATGAATTTCCTGAGGCTGTTTTACTTGTGCTCTGTGAAGTGACCAGTTTCTTCCTTTTCTTTGTTTTTGGGGAGGTCTGCTTGACCTTAGTTTTTCATGTTTTGTTTCAAAATAACCTTCTTTCATGGATATTACTTTGTTTATACACTTTGCAAAAGAAAAAAAGAGATAATAACATTCAAAATAAACATCTTTATACTCCCGTGTCTTGTTTTTTAGCCTTTGTCTAGAATGACATAAATGGCTAAGTATTTCATGTTCTTTAAACATGACTTTGTGAATGCAGTCGATGTAGGTATCTTGTGCACCATCAAGACTTTTAATAAATGCAGTTGTCTGCTGCCTTTGATAATAAAAAGCATGAGGTACAGCCAGTAGTTCTGTATGGGGCTGGTAAAGCTCAAATGAGAAACCGCATTTTTGATGTTTAACACTTTGAGAGTATTTTAAATGGACTTAGAATGCATGTCTTGGTTTTAACAGTGGGGCTTGGGGTGGCTTTAAGCTATTAAATACATACTTTCTGAGAGGTGATTGGAAGGTATCCTAACGTACTCTAAAAAATGTACAGATCTTTGGATGAGAAGGCCCTTGTATGGCAGTTTGTTCCCTTATTTATTGCAGGCAATCAAGTTGTATGCAATTTTTTCATCATGTCCTTAGCTTCTGACTCAAAACTAGGATGGTTTCTTGCCCCTGCTTTTGTTGTTGAAAGGGTGTTGCAGAATTTTGCTCTTTCAGATGGTTTAGAAATAATCTCTTAATCTACATCTTAAGTGTATTCACAGTCAAGTCACAATTGTTTTGTTCCAGCTGCAATGATGGCTTTTAATGTAAATATCTCGTCTTTCTCCTGGCTAATGAGCTGCCTACAGTTAACTGTAGGAAACAATTATACTTCATTTTTTGTCATCAGTTTTTTAGGCTAAAGAAGGCAAGACCTCATATCTTTTCTTAGCTCTCTTCCCTTGATCAGTGCAGTATTCCTTCCATGTTCCTAATCCAACTTGGATGTCTTCCCCTGCCCCTCGCTTATGGATAAGAATTCTTTGTAGTGTTCAAAGTAAGACCTCACTGGAGTCTTCAGCAACTGGTTATACTGTTGTCTGAGCTGATGATAACTTTTTTTATATATTCTAAGATTATACTGGCATTCATCACCCCCATATCTTGTTACAGGTATTGCCCAACAGGCTCAAGATCAGTTATGAGATGCTTCTGAAGGTGTTCCTCTTCTCAAAATGATATATGCATATTAAATAACCATTCTCTAGGAATTCAAGCTACCAATACACTTTAAAACTGTGAATCTGGTAGAGAATGCCACTTGAACTGTAAGAAAGATATTAATTGCTGTAATTTAGAAAATCATTGTTTAATGAGAAAGTACAGTGTTTTTTTAAAAGTTGTAAAACGAGCCCAAGGTAAGTAAACTAATTTGTATCACCATCTCAGTTTCTCAATTGGAGACATGAGGAAAGCAAGGAATCTTCCTTCACTCCTGCAGTTGTTGATAAAAGTTAAAGGAGAAGATATCAAATAATTTAAAGAGTTTTTGTATCAAACTTAAAAAGTTTGGGTCAGGTAAACACCCTCTCACAAGTTTCAGTGAAGAATTTTAGAGAGTGATCTTATGATTACCATAAACTTTCTTGCACATTGAATACCTGCCTTTGGGAATGTAAAGGTTAATCAGTGATAGAAGATAAACAAGCAGGAAGCCCAAGAATGCATATTCAAGGGAAACATGTCTGATTAAAATTTATATTCAGTTATTTGTAGTTAGAATTATACATATTGGAAGGGACCACTGAAGGCAATGGTCGGTTTTACCCTCAGCTGGGAAAGAGGGGTAAAAAAAAGTCAGGTAGCCTTCCCCTCCCTCCCCTCCTGCGCCATTCCTGTTTGAATTGAATCCTTCATGGATTATTCTGCAAGCCTATTATGTGAATCTGAAATTGGGCTATGACACTCCAGATCAGCTTTGCAAGTACCTTTGTATAGGAAATGGTAAAGGTAACAATCAGTATGTCTTTTTAAAGAATTAACTTATCATAATCTTGAAAGGGAAAAGAAGAGCAGAAACTGAGATCTCTTTTTGCCCTCTGAATCAGGAGACCTTTTTATATGTGATTCTCCTCTTTGTGCATACATCTATATGTGGGGACAATCTTTCACAATCTTCTTTTAGGTAGTAAAAGGAATAGAAGAAATCTAGGGAAAATAAAATGTTATCACTAGGAGCTCATAACTTGTCAAGAAGTTATATCTCAGTTTTACTGAGAAATGTATTTTAAAGAATAATTTAAAGAATTTTTAGAGGAATTTAAAGAATAATTAGAACTTCTTACGAAGTATGTGCTGTGACAGTCTTCAAAGAGGATATTATCGGCTTCAGGAAAAGCTAAACCCGGGCGTTTTATTTCTTGTATTACCAGGACAGTTTCTGAAAACAAGATCGTCTCTCTAGCAGTGTTCAAGCAAATTGGCTCCAGAGAAAGCTTAAAATGACAAAAATTAAAAAGGCAAAGGAAAGCTTCTTTGTGGTAAACAAAACCACAGTTAACATATTTCTTAGTTGCTGTTCAATTCCCACCATCCCCAGGGCTACCTAATTCTTCCATCTGCAAACTGAGTATAATTTTTAACTCTTACCAAGCAGTGGCTAGCTTGTTTTCCCTTCCTTGGGTTGGCATCAAAGGAGTGCCTCTTTGTGGGCTTGTAAGCTCCTGTTGGAAAAGCCAGCTGGATGGAGATCGCTCAGGACTTTCAGGTCTGTAGAAACTGCAGGATGTTCTCCAGAGCGGGAAAACTGGGCAGAAGAGACTTGAGTAAGGATTTTCATTTCCATAACATGATTTTACTGAAACACTCAAGAAAGGAGCATGGAATGTTGCGCAGGGTCTCATCTTTATTTACTTCTTCTTGATATTGAGTTTGGGGTTTGTTTTTTGTTTTTTACAGGGCTGAAAATCGGTTCTGAGACACAAGCTGGAGAAGAGCTGAAAATAAACAAGATGATGTGCTCTAAGGAGTATTTTTAGCTTTGAATTAAGGTCCTAAGTGCATGATAGGCCTATTGGTTGGATAATGTTCAGATAGACTATTTTTGGTAGAAGAAACTTTGCATTGAGGTCAAACTGAATGGCCTAAGCTCTTGATTTTGTCACTTAGCAAAATCATTACGTGGCTCATTAAAGTGTTTCATGATTAGAAAGCAGCCTTTCACTGGTGGAAGGTCACAGGTAGTACCTTTGGGTGCTTTAATTTGATAAGCTACTTTTTATGTATATTTTTTGTTGCATCTATGAAGATGAAAGATGTGAAGAAGGCATAGAAATTAGTCCAATATAGAATATATGCTTAAGGTAAACAATGTTGTTTTCCTGACACCATAAAGGAGTTTGAAATTGTATTTTGAGGACTCTTTAGCAGCTTGTTTGTGTCTTGGTAAGTCAGTCCCTAGTTCTGTGTTTGGTCTCTTTGTTAGGTATCTTGTCTTAAATGTAAAGGAAGTTGAATGTTAAAACAAGTCTGCTTTTCTTTGGGGGGGGAGGGGAGGATTGTGCTTCAGGCATTTTTTTATTTAGGTTGAAATCACAAAACAAACAGGTTCCTAATTCAATAGTGGTGCAGGAATACTGGAAAACACAGGAATTTTATAAGGCAACTTGGATATTTTAATGATTGTTTCATTGATTTGTAATAATCACAGCTTGTGTCACTACAATGGTACTCTGACTATAACTTTGGCCTGAGAAGGAGGTGTTGGATTGACAACAAAACAAACCCCACAGCTGCTGGTTTAAAGAGTGTGCGTGTTTGTGTGTATGCGTGTGTGAGATAAGATGTCTTTTTTTTTCCAGACTATCACGATAGGATAGCTCTGCAGCTTTCTGCAACAGGCTTAGGCTGTCTACCAGTTAAATAAGACAGTGCGTTAATTGCTGACGCCTTAACACAACTCCACAGTTGCCATCTCCAGGCCTTCAGGAAAAGATAACTGAGCTGTCTCCCTTGGAGTCATTACGTTCCACTTCTGCCAGCAGACGGCTTTATTTGTAAACTTAGCGTTTTGCAGGCCACAGTGTGTGGTAATCTGGGGGCAATAATTCGGATACTAATAATACTCATCAGAAGTTGTTATTTATGAAGCCAGCTGACATTTAGGAAGAAGAATAGCCTGAGCTTGCCAAGTGATTGTAGCTCATTGCTGAGGATCACGCTACTGGTTAAAGCATTTAATTAGCAACGTCAGGGCCCCTGGGGCACTCTGGGCTTGGGCCTCCCCTGTGTCCGGCCCACGCTCCTGCCTGGGGGCCCAGGAGCCTGTTTCAGCCCAGCCGGGGGCCATCAGTCTGTGTTGGTGCTGTCTTACCAGTGTGCCTGTTCCAGTCCCAGCTGCTCCAGGGTGTCCTGGAGCCTGCCTTTGCCCGGTGACCGACGGGCTGTCCATGGGACCCGTTTCTCTCACCATCCGCGCGCAGGCAGCAGGTAGCTGAGCAGTGCTGGCCCTGGGGGTGAAGCTGCTTTCCTCTCGGTGGTGGCCGAGCTGCAGCCACCTAGAGCAGCTTTATGGCCAAAACGGAGCCAAGGAACTTTTTTAGTGAAGGTGGATGTTCTTCTGGAGATACTGCTGCAAAGCTGCTGGGTTTGGCTGCCTTGGGCTGGCAGAGGTGATGGGTTGTATGGAGCAGGACCAAAGGGCTGTCTGTGGTGTAACTCATGGTGCTGCCATGGGACAGTGACTCACATTTTTGCTTTACTGTCCCTGTGACACAGAGATGTGACTCAAGAAGCATGTTGTAAAGTGAGCTTGTTAAGTGCTTTGACGCTGCTTTTAAAGTAAACAATTTATGTCCTTTTATCCTCATGGGTAACACGAAAGATAAGGGCTCCCACTGATTTCAGTGGATGTGGGATTGGGCTCCTGGCTGATGTTCTGTATTACTATCTTCAAATAAAGTTTTATGCTTAGGTAAAATAAACCCTAGAAGACAAACTCATTTTAGAGAATAACTTTACTAAAAATAAATTTGCATATCTTTTGCTTCAGTTAGTAATTACTGACTTGTTAAAGAAATGTAGTAATTTGATTCACTTATCACTCAGGTGCCTATTGTATTAGGTAACAGGCTAAGAGGGATCTTTCATTCACAGTGCAGGTCTCTTAATGCTTCTGTATTTATTCTGTTTAGTTTTGTGGGAATTGCTAGGATTATAAAAATGTAATATTTGGTTTAAACGTTTTAATGATGTGTAAAACTATGCTGTACCGCTTTTTTGGTTAAGGTGGTGCAGTGGGAAAACAAGCATTAAGAGCAGGGATCAGCAGTGTATTAGAAGTACATCTGGCTTTTATTAGGTGTAAACTTCAGGGCAGGTGCATTTGGGTGAAATATTTTTCAGTGTAAAAAAGTGAGAATTTTTTCTTCTCATTGAAATAGCCTGCCAATTATGTTGCTCTATATGGTATGCTCTTTTGAATTTGCTTTAAATTACATATATAGAGATATATAGCATGATCTTCTAGATTGAACAAATTAGGTAGATAATGCAAAAAGCAAAACTGGATTTTTTTTTTTTTCTTTTGTAGGTTTGTGTGAAACTGAGAATAATCAGCCTGAGAAGAAATATTTAAAAATCTGTTGTCTATCTAAAGCTGTTAGGTGCCTATGGTGCTTAGCATTGTAATTCATTTAGAGTTTCTTTTCTTTTTAACTTGCTAGCAGTGTATCCCTAAAGAAAATACCTTCCACTTCTTGTTTTGCTGTTATTTCTGAAGGTAGCCTTAATGACGCCTATGAAGTAGTGGGTTTTTTTTTATTTTATACTGTTCTGCATTGATAGCAAAAGACAAAGAACCCATTGAATGTATTATTTCTATTCATAGTGACATAATTGGTCATACAAGCCTTCCTGAAGTAAGTAAATATTTCTTTGATTTGGATACTTGCTATTATATAATACATGGAAGTATAACACAGTAGTATATCTGAAGAAAAAGCTACTTGAAAAGGATGTTTTAAGATACAGCGGATATATCTGTATTCTTTTTTTATTTTATTTTTGCCAGAGAGCCTAGGTATACCTAATTCCTGTTGTGTACAAAACCAGGGTATGTGACAAGGGGATGTTACCAAACCAATTATGTTCTCTTAGCAGTGTCCAGCCTATTTGTTTCTCCTGTTGACTGTAAATAAAAAACTTTAAATCAATGGCTCTGTTTAGTATAGAGACTCTTTCCCCCTGAATTGTACTAAAACATTTCTCCCTTGCAAATGAGAAAGGAGCTAAAAATGAAGAATGTAATGTTTTCTTCTTTTGGGGGGGGGGGGGAGTGGGGTGGGGTGATGCAGGCAAATTTACTGCTAGTTGAGTAGAAAGGAAGAAATGGATTTTATGTATTTTTGCCAACTGTTGTAGAAATCCATCTGAGCTATTGCAAAATTTGTAAGAAAGAGCTCCTGAGAGAAGGAGTGAGATCATACATGTGTTTTTCTCATTCTGATTTGTTTGGGAGGATTTGGGTTTCATTTTGGCTGTCTGTGACATAAAGAAAGTGCACGCTGCCTGTGTGGTGATGGGGCAGTGGAAGGCATGTGGAGTTTCTTCTTGTTAGCTTTGCCACAAATGTGGTGGCAAAAAAGAGCCTTTCTTTTTAATATAATACTTGCTCTCCTCCTTTTGTTTTTTTGGTATTTCTTGCTTATGGGTGAGGAAGATCATTGCTGTGCCTTTAGCAAGGTGGGTGGATCTGTGAGAGAAGGCTCTTCTACAGCCTCCTCAATGGGCTGATCCTGTCGTACCCTGCCCATACCGCTTCTCTTTCTTCAGGAGCTCAGACTCCAGGCAAGGAAATTTTCCTTAAAAGCACCACTTAATTCTAATTGTCTGAGCAATCCATTGTTTTCACATACTTAAAATTGATTGTGCATTTTTAGGTGCTTGAGTCTAAAAGAAAACAACATGGCCTTTTTTGTTCATGAATTGTAGTCTCTGTCTCTGCTAACACTGCTATATTTTCATTGCCGTGTTAACTGCTTTTGACACAGAAAAGTTGGAGTAATCACAGCTATTTAGTCGAGTCCATTGGTTTTTTTTCTGGAGGAATATTCTATGTGCCAGGAATTCAGAGGCCATTTTAAGCCATGCTTGACTTTCCAGTGCTCCCAGTATGTTTTCCTCTGTCCTCAGCAGCATGCTTTGTTAGGAGTTCAGCACCGATTTTTCTGTTGACCATCTTCACCAAGGTCAAATTATCTCTCTTTGTTAGTCTACTGACCTTCTGACTCACATTGTTCTTTGATGTAAGGGGAGGTTCTTCATATATCCTGTCCTGATGTATGTATAAAAATGCAGAATTTGTTATTATTGTGGGAAATCCTGTAGTTCAGCATCACTGAATCAACCTTACCTTTACCTTTATCACCTTATTTTACAATTTTTTGGTACTGAGGATCCAAAAATGGATGTGGTATTCCAGATGTGTATTCCTGGAGTGGTGGCTAAAGGCGAATAATCGCTTATTAGCAGGAGCTTAGCCTGTAGATGTACCCCAGGATATTCTTGGCCTTCGTTGCTGCCAGGGCTAACTGCTGGCTCATGTTTAGCCCACTGCCTGCCCAGACCCCCAGCTCCATTTCAGCGGGCTGCGCCTTCTGTAGTCAGTGCCCAGCCCGTCCAAGGGATCAGCCCATCTCAGGTACAGGACTTCATGTTTGTCCTTGCTGAATTCCATGAAATATGTGTGTGGGGTGGCGGAAGAGGTTTGGAGGTGTGTTTCATAAGCTTGTGAGCTGAAAAAAAAAGTTTTTTACAATGAGAGTCGTGAAACACTGGAACAGGTTGCCCAGAGAGATGGTAGAAGCCCCATCCCTGGAAACATTCAAGGTCAGGTTGGACGGGGCTCTGGGCAACCTCATCTAGTTGAGGATGTCCCTGCTTATTGCAGGGGGGTTGGACTAGGTGACCTTTAAAGGTCCCTTCCAACTCAAACTATTCTATGATTCTATGAACATGCTATATAGCTTAGGTTTTTATTCCAGTGGTTTAGGAACTTCCGGAGTTCTTCCTAAGTCATACCTGATTTTAAAATGTTGTTATAAATCAGAATAGAATATACAAATAATTGTAAATGTATTTTCAAATCTTGGCATACTTTATTAGTAAAATAGAAGAAGAGAAGAAGATGCAATTTTGTGCATGCTTAGTGGTTTATGTGTTACTCCTTCACATGTGCTTATTTTTCTTAGCTCCTTAGCGGTTGGAGTGATGTCTAGAATGCTGCATTTCTGGCAATGCAGAAGTGTCCTGGTAGTGAAATGTTACGCATGTGCCTATAATCTCTTACAAGCGGAGTGGTACCATTCCAGCCACCAATACTAATCATAAATATTGTTTTGATGTTTTTGGCTCTGTACCTTTCTTACATTTTACATCAATTATTTCTCTAGGTATTGCCAGGCATCTGAAGTGGTTGACCAAGACCTAAGGACTTGGAACAGTGGTGAGTAAATGAAATTCAGATTATATTATCTGGTATTTTCACATGCTGTCTCATTCTGCAGTTTGACTGCTGTTTGAGGGATGGAAGATGTGCTGTAGGTTATGCCTTTTGAGTATTTTCTTCTGAGCACCAAGTTCCTGTTCAGAGCATTCATCTGACTTTTTAAAGCAGAGATTTTAAGAACGTGAAGAGGAGGTAGTCTCAGTGACCGCTTTTGATAAGTGAAACCTCCTCCCTACCACCACCGTGACTTAGAAAATACTGAACGTAAAGTATTTCAAGCAGAATAGTTCAGTCTATACTTGTTGAAGCAGTAACATACACTGTGACCCGTTGTATTAAATGAATGATGCCTGAATCCAGACTTCTCAGAATCATTCCAGTGTATACATTAAGCAATTGTAAAATCAGATATCATTCTAGAATACATGGAAACATAAGGTAAGTTAATAAGTTATTGCAAGCTGAATTTTTTCTTTCTTTAAAGCCCCAAGCTTATGTCTGTGGTTCTTAACTCCCCCTCTGCAAACTGTGGTGCCATTTATAAAGATAGATCATTTGTTGATCCCCTATGCCCTGCTCATTGCTGATGCTTTGCATCCTATGTGCTAGTTATGTACCTGTTGTGACTAGAGAAGAACACAAGCAGGATCTAAGAGAGAACTTTAAAAATTTCAAATACTTTTTAAACTGAGTTATGTTCAGTAATTAGTTTATATTATTTTCACTTCCTTGGCTGTAGGCGTAGCCTGGCAAAGAGAGCCTTACAAATGCAGAGATAAACTCACCAACTGTTAATTGTACTTAAAATAGTAGTAGTAGTAATAGTAATAATAATAATAATAATGCTACTACTTTCAAAAAGTAACTGTGTTTTCTTGTCAAGAGATAGTTATTTGGAATAATGTAATATTTCTATTTCTCTGGTTTCCATAGCAGAGCCAGTTTATGTGAAATATTTTGTATTTATGGTATCTTGTTTGATTTCAATGCTGTTGGCACCAAATGTAAGTTTTTAGCACCCATACATTTGGTTGCATATGCTGTTGACTTTGGTGACCAAGAACCAAATGCAGTACAGTGAGAAGCTATTGCCTTGTTTTTGTCTTCTTTTTTGCTTTAATGACCTCTGAAAATTATGTTTGTGTAGTTCTTAATTTCTAGAAATACCATTTAGTTAAAACTTTGAAGGAATTGATCAGTTTAGAACATCTACCTTCATGTAGTTCTATATTTACTATCTCTTTCTATTTCTGCTTGCATTTAACCAGGAAAGGCAAATAAGTGAATTTTAAGTGAATTTGTCAGTTAATTTTGGATAGTTCCTTTTTGCCTAGTGTTTATCTACCCCCATTTTCCACCCCCTGACAATCCTCAGGACTAAACTGCTGTATTCATGGTGTTATCAGTGCACAAGTGGAATGAATTGATAGTTTCCGTGCATCTTCCATCCACCTTATTCCTTCTCCTTGGTAAGAATGAAACTTGTTCTTTCCTACTTTTGTAAGTGTTTGCCAGGGCATTCAACTCCTCAAAAATAAGTGGTATGTTTTCTGGTATTGATATTAGTTAATTTAGTACTCTAGAATAAATGTTACAGGTCCTTGCCCACTTTGAATGTGTTCAGTTGTCTAGGATATTTTTGGTCATGAGGATACCAGAAAGACCCAAACAACTTTCAAGTTCCCATAGAAAAATCCATGTTTTGCCCTTGCCCTTAAGTGTAGACTTAATAGGAGCCACATTAAATTTCAGGATCATGAAGAACTGTGCAAGAAGGAATTCAAACTCCATTGAACCTCATCAACCAGTCTTGTCCTTGCTGAGATACCTACATGTGTATGGATTTATGTGGCTTAATTTACCAATGTGCCAGTGTGACACATTTATTCGTGCTCTGTGTAAGTTAAGTGTTCCACAACACACAGGTGTGCCACTACATTGAAACAGATGTGTTAACCCAACAGGTACCACTCCAGTGTATGTATTATGTGATCCCACAAAAAGCTGAAACTGTTGTAAAGTTTCCTTACGAGTCTACAATGGACAGTTCTGGTCTGTGCCTCTTCATGTGTAAGATCTGATAATACCATATGCCTGGTGTTCAGAAGTCACTTGTCCCAAACATTTTAAAAATAAAAACTATCTTTCTGTCTAGCTAAACATACCTATCATTTAAGGGAAATTTAAAGAAGATACACTCAGTGATTTTAAAAGTAACTCTAAAACTTGCTTATGACTGCTGCTTGTTGGTGACTCAAGTGTATTTAAAAGTAGTCTTATAAACAACTTAAAAATTCAGGTGAAGCAACTTCCAGTTTTTTACTGACATTTAATTGTATGACTTCAAACTGAAGTCATTTCCTTCTTTACAGAGTGCTGATACTTGTTATTTTATGATTAATATGGTGGCTGTTCTGGTGGGATGCTCTGATGCAAGGCCCTGATTCACCAGAGAATCAGAAGATATGTGTAAGGGCTATTGAAATATAGAATCATAGAATCATAGAATTGTTCTGGTTGGAAGAGACCTCCAAGATCATCGGGTCCAACCATTAACCTATCACTACCAAGTCCCCCACTAAATCATATCCCTTAGGGCCTCATCTAAACGCCTTTTGAATACCCCCAGAGATGGGGACTCCACCACCTCCCTGGGCAGCCTGTTCCAATGCCTGACAACCCTTTCGGTAAAGAAGTTTTTACGAATGTCCAATCTAAACCTCCCCTGGCGCAACTTGAGGCCATTTCCTCTTGTTTTGTTGTCTGTTACTAGGGAGAAGAGACCAACCCCCATCTCTCTACAACCTCCTTTCAGGTAGTTGTAGAGAGCAATAAGGTCTCCCCTCAGCCTCCTTTTCTCCAGGCTAAACATCCCCAGTTCCCTCAGCCGCTCCTCATAGGATTTGTGTTCCAGAGCCTTCACCAGCCTCGTTGCCCGTCTCTGGACACGCTCCAGCACCTCAATGTCTTTCTTGTAGTGAGGGGCCCAAAACTGAACACAGTACTCGAGGTGCGGCCTCACCAGGGCCGAGTACAGGGGGAGAATCACCTCCCTACTCCTCCTGGCCACACTATTTCTGATACAGGCCAGGATGCCGTTGGCCTTCTTGGCCACCTGGGCACACTGCTGGCTCATATTCAGCCGGCCGTCAACCAACACCCCCAGGTCCTTTTCCGCCGGGCAGCTTTCCAGCCACTCCCCCCCAAGCCTGTAGCGTTGCCTGGGGTTGTTGTGACCCAAGTGCAGGACCCGGCACTTGGCCTTGTTGAACCTCATACAATTGGCCTCGGCCCATCGATCCAGCCTGTCCAGGTCCCGCTGTAGCGCCTGCCTGCCCTCCAGCAGATCAACACTCCCTCCCAATTTGGTGTCATCTGCAAACTTACTGAGGGTGCACTCGATCCCCTCGTCCAGATCATTGATAAAGATATTAAACAGAACTGGCCCCAGTACTGAGCCCTGGGGAACACCACTTGTGACCGGCCTCCAGTTATAGTTAAAATGCTATTTGTTTAGAAACTAAGGAGGTGTTTAGGAGTTTTATCTAACAGGGAAAAAGCTGAAGCACCAGCTTTTGCTGAAGTGGAACCTTGCTCATATTACAGATTATAGTAAGATACCGTACCAAACTTTCACAGCAGTTGCTAGGGCTGACAACTGAACTGTGTACTGCATGGTACTCTGTCTGGCATTGGAACATCATAGGCAGTTTATATAGCTTTATCTAACAACAAATATAGGTATTCATTCCTTCAAGTTTGATGCTCCTTAAGAAGCTGCTAGTTAAGAATTAAAGAGACTTCTTATTAATTCAAAATTGCTTCTTGGGTAGTGCTACAGATAATATGACCTATTTTATAGTAATGTGCCTCGGACCAGTTAAGAGGGGAGCCCTATAATGCTTAGCAACATAACAAAAACACTAGCACGTGCATTAAGAACGTGAAGCTAACTTAAACGACGACTTGAGCAACTGTCAGCAGCAGTACGTGGGAAGCCAATGTAGAGGGTTAAGTGTAGTGGTGATGGTAAAATTGCACAGTTAATAAGATTAGCTCTGTGTAGATCTAATATGTTGAAAGAAAATTGAAATTTTAACTTTCCCTTCTTAATGAAATATGTAAATAATACAGTTTCTCTCCAGATGTGCTAATAAGCACAGCAAAGGCCTAGTTGTGTGAGTTTTCTTCATAGGCATTGCATAAGTTGTCTTGGGGAAACATTTGAAAATAGGTAACCACTTAATTCCATAAAAATCTTCACTTTAGTTGCAATAAAATAAAATCGTAACTGGAAGCAAGAAATAAACAACTGAGATAAAAAATTTAAAGGATAAAATTACCTTCTGATAAGCTCTTAATGAAATCTTCGGTGTTTTGCTTACTCTTTCCTCTTCTTTTTCTCCCCAAGGTTTAAGTTTAATTATAAGAGCGTTCACATACTCCCTGACTTGTATGTATGCTCCTTTTATTGCACTATGAGTAGGATACAGGCTTATAATGCTTTTTCTAATAAACGTGAAAGATAATTGTATTAGGCAACAAAGCACTAGTTGTTATATGTAAAATTAAAATAATACTGATCAAGAATTGACTGCTTAGTGCAAGGGGTGCTAATCTCCTTCCAGGACCCACGCATCACAGCTGACAGTGATCCATGCTCCAGTGAGATGCCTCAGCAAAGGCCAGATGCTGCGCTAGATGCTGGTGTTGGACACCTCTGGAAGGCAGCAGGTGTTAATATGGTTGGGGAATGTTAGCTTGGGGACTCTGATGGTTGATAGTGAGACTAGTCCCTGAAGATTTGGAGGTTTGATCCCCTCTTAATAGCTGAAGTTTCATCAGCCACTTGCCAGTATTTTTGTCACAGGTTGATACGTAGGTGCAGTTCTTGGACCATGGACTTTTGGCATCCCAGCTACTCTGGAACGTTCCAGCTGATGTGACAAATATTCTTCTGTGTTACATGAAAATAAATGTTTTGACCAGCCAGTCTGGTCCTCTTCAGGTAATAATACTTACCTGGCTTTCCTGCATAGGGTCCTGGTTGGCACTGGAGGATGAGGGTTGTGCTTCTGGCCTTGGGAACAACTGAGAGAAACCAAGGTGAAGGAAAGTCACTGAAAGGGTTGCCGGGCATTGGAACAGGCTGCCCAGGGAAGTGCTTGAGGCACCATCCCCGGAGGTATTTAAAAGACGTGTAGACGTGGTGCTTAGGGACGTGGTTTAACGGTGCACTTGGTAGTGCTCGGTTAACGGTTGGACTTGATGATCTTAAAGGTCGCTTCCAACCTAAACAATTCTATGATTCTGTGATTCTATGAAAGCAAGCAGAGTGTCTTTCTGAAGGTCTTTCCTCATGTTGTGATAACCCACAGAGAAAGGAAAGCCATGGTTTGCTCAAGGTGTTCTAGCTGTCATCTTAGATAAGTGCTGAACTTTGCCTGCCTCATGACAGTGCTTTGTGACTTCAGGAATTATGTTCTAGGTTTCTGATGAAAAGTCCTTGTGTGTTAATCCCATGTAGTTCACAACAGAATACAGATTGGGACAGGGAGTTGATTTTTCGGTTTTATGTTTGGTTTGGGATATATGGTTTTGTTTATTTCAATACAGTTTTGTACTATGTACATAAAAGCACAGAGGCAGGGTGGGTTTTTTATCTCTGGAAGCCAAAAATAGAGCTGTAGCCAGTGTTGCTGGTTTTACTTGTTTTTGTTAACAGCCAGAGTAAATAGGAAGTTATATATTTGTACTGCTTTTCCTCTATGAGCAATCGCTTTTCTGTGTCTGTGCTTTTTTTTTTTTTTTCTTTTTCACATAATTTATCTTTGTTTACTCCTTCTTTGGAGAATTTAAAGGTGATTTTAAAGCACTAATCCCAAATTGCACCCCACTTCCATTTAATAGAAACAAAACTAGCAGTGGGCATTTTTTCACTCTCTTTCCTTTTGTCTGTCATCAGACGGGAGAGCGGATGAGTTACCGAGTCAGGAAAATATTAAGGTTTGCGAGTTCTTTCCTTGGGAAGGCACTGGGAACTTTCAGATGCTGTAAACCACATTGAACTGATAATTTGCTTATGGAGCAACAAATACAATGGCTAATTTTAATTTTGTTATTTCTGGAACCTAGTGCAGTTCTTGACAGGGAGATGCCATGCCGCAAGCAGTGAGTAAATAGCAATTGCAGCCACAGGAAGGAGTGTGGCGTAGTTGGTAGAGATTCCTGTCCTGACTCTTGCATTTGATTTCTGCCTCTGTTATTAACCTGCTAAGTGATATTAGGAAAGTTAATTCATTTCTTACTCTTCTTGCCTGTTTAGACTGCAAGGCCTTTTGTCCAGGTACTGTGCCTCAGTTCATGTCACGGGGCTTTGATGCCTGTGGAGACCTTCAGTTGCTATAGCTGCTTCAGCTGCTATTTTTACTTGCGGAGTTTCTTCCATGTTATGACGTTAACTCTCAGGGTCTCACTGTGTGACGTGGCATCCTGAACACACTTGAACGGTCAATCTGCAAGAAGAAAGCTAGTAATACTATTCAGAGCATGGTTTAATGTTGCATCTGGTCTTGCGCAACTGCAGACTGATGCCAAAAGGGGCAGTACCACTTCAGCCTGTTCTTTGCTTCTCTCGCATCAATCCCCAGCCCCAAGGTGAGTTCAAGGTAAGCAGCTGATTCAACAAAAAACCCTAACTGCCTAGGAAGGAAAACTACGTCAGATAACTATGCTGGCCTGGCTTGTCCTGTGGCTGAGAAATTACTAGATGTAAGACAAGGGACAAAGAGGGAATAAGCAGCTGGAAGTAGGTGGGGAGAGTAGTACTGTTTCTTTCAGCAACAGGTAATAAATACACCAGATGAGACATAGCATGAAAACCTAGGCTTATTAAGAGCTGCATTTTACAACCAGATTTTGAATGTAGCAGAAGATGGCTTGCAATGGATGTGACAGCCCAACTTCAATTCTGCTGATGTTAGTTGCTGCTGTTATGTATTCTTCACTGGAAGTATTTTTTTCTAATATAGCTTTATAATTGTTTCTTCTGAAGTAGCGATCATCTTTGTGATCCAAATTACAATTTCAGGGCATATTTCTGATGCCTAAATATAACTTTGATTTTATTTAATGTTAATTTAAATTGAAGTCCACTTAATCTTGCAAATTGAACTGTCAGAAGTTGCTCTTGATGTGATATATTCCTCAGACATTGTATTCATAATTTCCCCTTTAAACTCTGTCAAGAAACTTCATTCTTCTTTGAAAATGACTTCTGTAATTGGAGTTGACTCTTTGAAGGGCATTTTTAACCTGCTGTCCTTTCTCTTAAAAATGTATACACCAGATTAGATTGGTTTCTTTGATCTTAATTTCTTTGTGAGCCTCATGTAGTAAGATCTTATGTTGAAGGACCTGTCTTTTCTTCCCCACTTGCCCTAAGTGTCCATGAAATAGAGAGGAGTGAGTGCAATGGAGGAAGAGAGAAGTGAAATGTTAAAATGATTTTTGAAAATGTAGTCCCTAACTTCAATTGAGGAGCTTTTACACACAGCCCACACGTGCTTGCAAGGACGTGAATATTTCCTGTCAATTGCAGTCACGGATGAGGTTGCTGAGTAAATTCAGCTAAGCAGGGGAACAGTTCAGCAGCTCAAAAAGCAAGCGTGCCTCTGAGAACACTGCAGCCCAACGGGGACCCCGGCTCTGAAGCTGTCTGTACGACTGAGTTAGCCAATGATTTTGCTGAAATTTCACATCTGTTATTTCTTACTGCCCACTTTTCTGGCAACAGCCAATCTTCATTTTTTCCATTATAGGCAGCTGCTGGAACTAAAAAGAGCTTGAGCTCATTTTCAGATGTGCTAAATAGACTATGTTTTACCTTTCTTTTTCCCCCCCTTCTTTCTACCACATACTACAGCACACTAATTTATTTCAAAAGTGCAGGATCTAGGCGTGTCTGAAGATAAGCAGATGTGTTAGCCTGTGCATGCAAATAATTTCTTAGATACGGGGCCATCATAAAGTCTGGGAAAAGAGATATTCTTAAAAAGAAGCTGTCAGCGAAAGAAGAAATCTGTATAGATTGAGAAGGACTGATTGTCAGGAGTCACCAATATTATCATTGAAACCTGCTTTCTACCCTGGCTGTGATTAGGGTTACCTTATGCAGAAAGTGGAACAATGCACAGAGCTCAATGGTGGAGCGAAGTACTTCATGTCCACGTAGAACTGACCTGCTTGAAAGAAATAGTTCCTTTTGCATTTCTTGAGGCTGACTTACCCTTTTTCTCTATATCCCACAGAGGAATTCTTCTCTTATATCCTTCTGGCCCTCTCTAGCTTAAGCTATTGGAGCTGTTGGATTACTTTCCAAAGCTATTAAAAGGAGGGAGGTATTAGGGCCTCTAAGCAAGCTTGCAAGTAACCTGTTGATGGCTGTTCAAACTCGTGTGTCTAAATACATTGTGGAATTGAAGCATAAGAAAACAATATGTGGGGATTTTTTCCCAATAATTTACACAGGCAGGCCATGGAAAAAGCATTCAATGGGAGTTATGAACTGAGAACTGGGCTGCCTGGTGAGCAAATGTTACTAGCTGAACTTTTTACAAATACCAGGGAACCACCAAAATCCCTACTTCACTGATTTTTAAAACAGCATGAGATCAATAGAGATGTGACTTAATCAAGGACATCTACTGATACATGTAGTCAGGAATCCCTGACACTCGAGTCCCGTGGTCTGATCATGGCGCTGCAGTTCTGCGTAGGGGCAGTGCTTCCCTCAGCCCGGTAATCGCAGCTCACTGCAAGATAATGCAAAAGAACTTAGGACAAAGAGTAAACAACAGTGAGAGAATATTATCGACTTTTAGCGCAATGGAATAAATGGGAGGAGTGGATGGGAGGAGGTGGGGTAACATATCTGACCCAAAGGTGGATGTCATCTTATGCTATACATACCTCCTAAAATGCTTCAAGATGCCCATGAAAAATGTCTTTAAAATTAGGATCTTATTGTTCTGAAATATGAGAATGATATTTTGGTGAAGTACAGTTAATATTCCTGATAAAATTGGATATTGCTGTAATTGAAAAAAATTGCTATACCAAATGTAGTCTTGTGATTTTATTTCATTTTGCACTTCTTGTATCACTTTTTATCTCTCTTCCTCCCCATCCCCCGCCCCCTCGCAAGCAATGTAGTTTTGTCTGTTTGGTAGAAGGTTGCAATTGTCCTTTACTGGATCATTTTTAAATCCACCTCTTAGACAAATAATACAGGAAGATACATATTTTCATAAAGATTCTTTTGGGGGTAAAATTTAATGCAGTAGAAAATGAAAAACTTCATAGTCTCTAAAGATTTGTAGATTTTATTAAATGAGGAAAAAATCTTTCCCTGCAGATAATTATTTTTTTTTGTGTATTGGAAAAGTTGAGGCTAAGAACAAAAAGAAATTCTATACTAGGGAGGCTGAAAACATCCCTTGAAATCCAACTAGTTTTCCAGATTGCATTGAGCATATTTCTCTCTGGAAATTGGATACCATTCATATTCTTTCCTGAAACTGTCAAATCCATTAGGAGTATGATAATAAAGTATTCTTGCATGCACATATGTCAAGACAACATTATATTTAATGCAATTAAAGCATTTTCTGGGTCTGCCTCCCTGGCATTCTCACCAGTCTATCCTCTGATGTCTGGTTATCAAGCTGGTTACTGAATTTTTTTTTTTATGATTGTTTTCCTGGCAGCTGGAGGGACTCCCACCTCAGAGGTACTGCTAGCGTACTAATGCTTGTGAAATATAGAGGGGATGCTGCTTAGTCTACACATGTAGTATCTAAGTGAATCAAGAGAATTCACCAAATGCCATGACTCTCGCTTGGAAAGTTCTTAGCCCATTTATTTTTACTTCTTTTAATCACCAGTCTGTGTGTACAGTTCCTTCTTATTAAAGGAAGTCCGTGAACAAAATAACACACTTTAATTTGTGCTACATTTCGGCAAATTATTTCAAAAATTCATCACTTCTGTCTTAGGATGGTAGTCAGCTAACAACAGTGAGATGGGAATTAGGGTTAGCAATGCAAACTCATAATTTTTAATGTGTTTTGTGACAGTCTGAAAGATTGCTCTGTTGTTCTAGGTCTGAATGTAGCTTGTTTGCATTAATTCCTGTCCTATATTCTGACACTCTTGCAGTGGTCTGCATTCACTGCTGTGCCTGTAGCAGCTCACCTGCCACTCTTATTAATGAACCACGGCAGATACACATACTGTGCCCGTGAGGAAGAAGGTGTTCATGGTGAATCAAGATCTTTCTCTGTTCCATCTTGGCTGTGCTGTGGAAGCGTTCACTCTAGGCAGAGCAGAAATGGAAGTGAGGTAAATAAGTAAATAAAAGCTTAGAGGAAACAGAGTAACTTCTTAGAGCATTGAAGGTACTAGAGATGATCAGCCTTATTAACCTGAAATGATGTGAAATGACATTTCATGAGATGGTGGTCTAGCAAGGCTGTAACTTAACAGCTATTTCTGAGCCCAAAGATGCAAATAGATCCTTAGTGCTGTTTTCAAATGTGCCTGGAGGCACAGCTCAGAATTTTGTACCTACAGAAAGCCTGTTGTGAATCTTTGTTTTTTCTCAGGTATTTGAGTAGCCTTAAAAGAAACCTGGTTACATTGGCACACTTTCGATGGAGCATCAAATAGCTCTACATACCATGAGCAACCTTCTAATGCTGACTGATTTTGATTCAGAATGATTATGAAGTGTAATTAAGATAAGTTTGAAGTGTTTTGCAGTCATCAGAGAAAAGGAATTATTTAACTGATGAATTCTTGGCTGACATTACAGAATGTAGTAATAGGTGTCCATAATTGTGATGGTCTAAGGAAACATCCAGAAAGGAAAAAAAAAGGGTGGCGGGGGGGGATTTCAGATACATAGGCCTTCTTCAATGATACTCTGGAAAAGGGAGAAGTTTCTGCCTTCACTGGTGAGTACCAAAGTCTCAATTTATCTGTTAGAAACATTTCTGTTTTAAAAGTTGACTTTGTGGAATTTCACAAAGGTTGGTCAAAATCAGAGGAGCAGATTAAGAAAGGGATGAATAGCAAATAAAACAGTTAAAAAAAAAAATATCAGTGGCTAGAGAGTTCTTAAAAGAAAAAGGTTGAAAGCTATTAATTCCCTGGCTCCCATAAGGTAAAAAACACTTGTTGTTCCTTCCACACCCTAAGATGGGAGCTAGTAAACTCTCAGGTGTCCAAGCGTGAGGCACGTAATCTGCTAGAGTATTGCAAGAGCTTCTGAGGAACTTCCAAGGGTCGTGGTGATGTCACCTCAATACAGCATTGTGCCCAGCTGCTTAGGTAGTGTACTACTGGGATAGAAAGCATAGAAGAGAGCACAGAGCAAAAATACTTGGAAAAGTGTTTCATGAAGTAGTTTTAAAACTAGACCAGAAAGGACGATAAATTAGCTGTATGAGACATTAATCTGGTGCACTGGAAGAAAACTGCAGGGCTCACTTACTTTCTCAGGCTGTGAGATGTTCGGTGTTAGAGATCTACAAAACTTATGACAAAGTATTAGTTCCTCTGCTTACGCTGGATGCTGGTGATACAGAAGATAGTAGAGCTCCTGCTCTGCAAACCCTTATGCACATCGGTTAGATGTATGAGAATTCCTTCTGAAGGTGAGAATCTCCTGTGAGTACACAGAGAGAGACACATCCGTAAGTGTCTGTGGAAATGGGACCGAGACTGATACTGAGCTGGGTGTCGCTTTGTTCCATTTTCACTTTTTCTTTTGGAAAAAAAAAAATGTTACTTCAGATTTAAATCCACTGAAGTATTTTGCATAAGTAAAGAGCTGAGTTTGCTTATCCATTGCAATACTTCCCTTTTTGTAAAAATACTATTAATCTAAACAGGGTCTTTGATTCCATTTTTCCTTCTTAATACAGGCCAACTAAAAATTGCCAACTTTGTAATGTATTACACAAAAATGCTGTTTTCACTTTGAATGAGTGATTCACTCCATATTTGTCATGACTGTAGTCATACCTTCCTCCAGGGTTGTTAAATTTACTGAGTAGATAAATTCTAAAGCCTTTGCCCCCTACTTTATGATTGCTGTTCTAACAGAGCTTTGAGCTCATCCCAGTTGCTGAGGCCATCAGCTTCATTTAGGGCCTGTTCTCACGCTTAATAACTGGACTTTGGTGAGAGCCGTTGAGTCAGATGCAGTCCATTTGTTCTGCTAACAACCCAGCTGTGCATATGTAAAATCCCGTTTCCCTGTTGCTCCTTGCAACAACAGGTTTAATTGTTACAGGCTCATAGGAACCAATTAGATTAACAGATGTTAAAGGAAGCCAGTTTCAGGTCTTGGTGGGAAGCAGTAATTTGAGAAGACTTGTGTAAGGGCTTGCTGACACCTAGGTGCTGAGTGTCTGGCTTTGAGGATGAGGGTGCCGTGAAAATTGCATCACTTTTCTCCCCTGTTTGCTGAGGCCAGATGGGGATGTTTGTAAGAATAGCAGCCAGAGCACAATCCTACTTATTTTAGCAAATAACAGCACACTCTAGAAGCTCATCCTTGGTTTTGTGTTTCCCTTACTGCATTCAGCTCCATGGAACCCTTAAACTTGTGCTTGCTTGAATCTGTCTTGTGGAGAGAGTTTACTTTGGGGTCTTTTTGGTTTTCCTTATTAAATGACAAGTTAGTTAAAATATGGAACATCATCAAAATTTGATGTGAGAGAGATCTGTTAGTTTATCTACTTAATCCATTCCTGAAGCAGAATTGCTTCCTGTGGGGTGCAGCCTGAGAGAAAGTTTTAATGCTTTCAGTGTTGGAAATGAGGACAGGAGAAGCTTTTTTTCTTTTTTTCTTCCTCTACTGACTTAAACTATTTTGGTCGTTGCTGGAATAGCAGTATATGCTTCAGACAATGGTTAGGATTTACAGAGGTTTATGTGAACATCAAAGGGCAATTTGTTTGCGGCAGTTGCTTTTCAAAAACTTAGTAATAGTTTTGAGGATATTTGGAGGACCTGAGTTGTAAAATGTGTAAGTATGTTTGTATTGCAAGCACTTGTATGCTTTCCCTCTCCTTTTGCGATTTAGATAACGTTTATTCTTACGTGACCACTTGCATCTTGAACAGCATTTGAACCGTCTTGAAATCATACAACTGAGTAACAGTTTTTAACTGCAGAGGCCCGGCCAATGTTGTTTTCTTACTGATACTACTCATTAAATTTATTTGATTGATAAAGGAAAAAAAAAAGAAAAGGGCAGAAAATTTAGCTTCATCTGTGTTCTTGCAGTTTTTTGACTTGTTCCACCTTATCTGTGGGTGGAATTTCATACCATTGCTATCGTAAGCTGTCCAGAAAGAAAAAAATGGGAGTTCTCTCACTAGCAAAAGTACACAACAAAGAAGACATGTTGGAATTCATGACTGTGGATCTTAGTGCACTGTCACTAAGAAATTATCATTAACAAATGAAAAGCACTTTTGTAACTATCTCTTGCTTTTTGTGCAACAAAATCTGATACCCAGTAGTCTGGCGTGTCACCAAGGGTGTCCCCTGCATGCTTTGTGTCTGGATGTATATATGTGAAAAAGGCAGATTCCTTTCCCCCTCACCACAGTAACGAAATTGTAAAATGTAATTATGGGCACCACTGCTGAGGTTCCTAAGTGTATGACTCAAGGAAAACACCAGATATGACTCATGATAAAATCACAAGAGCTGGAAATCATCTGAGCTTCTTTAGTTTCGATTGGTATCGGCTATAGTTGCACATTTCTTTACAGGATCATGCTTGTAGATTCACCTAGCAGCATATTTTTGTGGTGTTATCCATGCTAATAAAAAGGAAACTAATATCACTGGGAACTGTGCAGTGGTATTTTGACAATGGAATTTTGTTTTCTGTGCCAGGTGATGAAATTGAAAGTATTGATTTAAGTAATTATACCCATCCTTCACTAAAGCTAATATAAGTTTGACTTCATATTGGTTAAACATAAGATATTAAGTAATGTAACACAGATCTTTACAGTTTGATTCACTGGAAGCTAGTGTATTGTAAAATATCATGTATTTAATAAAAGGATCACTTTTCAAAATAGGTCCATAAAACTGGGCTTTCGATATTCATATGATTATTTCCATTCTTGTCCACAAGAAACAAGAGTTGGAATAGCAGACTCTTAGATGAAGAGAAAATGAGTCCATTTTCCACTTGAGTTTAATCTATAGATAATTCCATATTCTTAGCTGTTTGTGTGTGTTAGTCCTGTTTCCTAAGTGGCAAAGGGTGCAATGATGCAGTGTCTATTGTAAGGATCCAGCAATTTGCAGCATGCCTAAATCAGTGAGAATTATATGAAGTTATGTCTTTTGTCAGATTTTCCAACCAGGGTGGCCTAATCCACCCAGGTTTTTTAGGCATTTTTAAAATGTTGGCTGTGTTCAAACTTGGAATAATCAGCACAACTGTAAGAGTCATTACATGACCCACCTGGATTTAATGCTTGAAGTGAGAAACAGCTGTGGCTTTTTCAAGAGCTATTCCTATGACGTTTGTGTGCATGCAATTAAGTTTGAACGAAGGACGGGTGTCTCTGTATCTGTAGCAATGCTGGTACACCTCCGTCCAGAGTCCACTGAAGGTAGGTGAAAAACTCCAGCTGGCTTCAGTGAGCAGTGACTACACCCTTAACAATGGAGTATATGTTGAAAAACACCTGAAACGAAAAAGCCCTTCTAGAACTTCACAGAATTTGGCATGTTATTTGAAAAAGTCTGCAAAAAGGGTGTTACTAGAACACTATTAAGTAATTTTATTTCTTTCACCTCATTATATTTGACGCATTTTTTTCACCTCTAGAGTCTATAAATCACAGGGTTAAAAGAGGCCCAGAGAGAAATCTAACAAATATTAGCTTCAGATGTTTTAGAAGTCTTGGAGAAGAAGAGAGTAGAGCTAGAAAACAGTAGATAAAACATTGGACCTTTTGTCATTGCTCTAATTATTTTTGGAAGAAAAGCAGTGTTCTTCTTTGGGATGTAATTGTATTGAGATGGAAAGATCTGTTGAATTGTGAACTGCTCCAATTCTCCTGCTTTCTAATTTCTAAATAGTTTTGGGTAGTCTACAGCTTACAACTTCATTTGTTTAAATTCTGTGATTTGAGGAAGAATAAGAAGAGCTAGTTAGGCTTAAATCTACCTCTAAAAGCCTTAACAGTCTGATGTTTCTATGGCATAGTCTAGAACAAAGTCTGTTGAGTAAAACGTTTATCATTTGATCTAAATTTATGATAACTGAAGAGATGGTTTTGCCATGGAAAAGTTATTTAAACAGTGATGGAATGGAGTTGGTTTGATGTTTGCTGAAGTGTGATGAAGTACATACTGTAGTAAAGAACATTATTTTAATTAAATGGATGCACAAGTCTTTGTGATCTTATTATTCTGATCATCTTTTGATAAAGGTCTAGACTGAGTTTTCCAGTTGCTAAAGCATTTTGCTGACTTGCACATGATGGCTTACAGTTGCAAAATAAGGGTTGATGGCAGCTATGCTGATTAACATACTGCCTTTATAATTTTAACAAAATAAGAGACATTGTCCCAGAACATTATCGTAATCTTCAATTCTTAAATGTTAGCATTAGTGTTATCTCGTACTACTGTTAGCTATAGCTGGACAGAATTGCCTGCTTGCTCATTTTAAAAGGTAAATTGAATTGTGCCCCTTTGTTCCAAAGGGGAGCTCAGCTTTTGGTACAGAGCAAGCCTCGGTAGGTGACTTGTCCTTTCTAAAGTACAAAAGGATAAGAGAAACTATGGTTTTGCAGAAGGAAAAAAGAAAAACTTGGAACTCTAAATCACACAGACATTTTGGAAGTTGTGTGCAGCATATTGAGTACTACTGAATCAAGAGCAGATTCCAGCCTTTTCTTTGCTGAGTGGAAAGCCTTCCTGCAGCGGTATTCAGAGAAAAGCATTCAGTGTTGCTTAACTTCTGCTTCTTTTCAGCCATAGTAAGAATATCTTCTGGAGTTTGCAGCGCTTTAGAAACTGTAAATTATGTAGCTTCTGTCAATGCAGTATTCTAGCACAGTTTTTTGTTTACCCTTAGCTGACACCTTTGAAATGCAGAGTTGCTTCATGCAGTTCTTTGTTGTTCTGTTATAAGCTGACATGTACATGTTACAAAAAATAATTAGTACTCAAACATTAATTTTAGGCCTAAGGGACAATATGTAATTCTTCCTCTAAAAAGAGTGTACTATAGTGACTTTAATGAGAGCAACAACTTTTATTCTGTGGTGGTGTGGGACTGGAGAGGGGACAGTGAAGCTTGATCTGTAAATTAAAAGAGGTTCTTCCTGAAAGTGAGTGATAAGTTTGTTGTTTTTTCTCATCCCAGGATTAATAAGAAAACAGTAGTTCTTGGCAGAGTCTGTTGTCTCAGGTTTTAAGTCTTACTGCTATCCCCCTCACATTTTAAAGATGACTTTTGGCTCAAAAAGGGAAGGAAAATAGAGGTGCTGAGCAGATGGGAGGCTGATGGATAAGCTCCTATAGCACCAGTTTGAACGTTGGTCAATAGCAAGTACTGATGCTTGTTTGGAAAAGCATATTGGGCCAAGACTGTTTTGAAATGTGCTTTCATCGAATCTCTTTCTAACATGTGTGAAGTATTCTCCAGAATAGTTTGCAATTGTTTCAACTTGCCATTTACCAGCTGACGCTGCCTGATGTCAAGCTGATGAAGAATTTTCCATGAAATTTCTTAAAACCTGAAACTTTATAAAATCAGTATTTTTCATGGGTGTGTACTACAGACTTTGACAAGAATGGAATTTCTGGTTCAGACAAGTCAGATTTGTTTGCTCTGAAACAGCCAACAAAGGAAGTAACTGGTCCCCATTCCAGCCAAAAGCCCTGAGTTGTGCCCTTGTTCACTGATACTAGGTCAAGATCTTGGAAGTCTTGTCTGTGTTTGAAGTGGTTATTCTTAACTCTTGTGATGCTAACTGTTGGAGGAATGTTTGAATGATTTCTGTTTCCCATATAGACTATGGCTTTTAGCTGTAGTGTGTACGGGGGTTCTTGTTTTGTTTTATCTTATATATTTTGGGGTTGGGTTGTTTTTTTGGTGAGTGGGTTTTTTTTTTTAGAAAGCCGAATTCAAAATTCTTTTGCACTAAGGGAGAATAGGTGTCTGACAGACAAAAATATATTGTATGCTAATGCTAAAAATTGCTAGAAATACTTCCAAAAAACCCTTCCTGCTGTGTTGGTTAGAAAAGTGGGTCATCTGTGTGCTTCATTACTGTGGTTTGATTTATATTGCCTAATTGCAGCTAGATTTCCGGGGCTTTAGAAATGTTCATTCCACTAGGAAAAGCAGTAGTTCTTTGTTTAGAGAAGAAGAAAAATTTCTGCCAGGAGGCAAGGAAGGCTGTAAATACTGCCTGCATGGGACCTGTTTTGTGCGTGTACATCTTCATAAAATTGTCACTGAAAAATACATGCCTGTATGCATACTCGGAGGCCATTGTTGTGGGTTGCTGGCTGGAAGCAATTTGAGTCCTTGCATAAAATACAGCAATCACTGAAGCTGGGTTCCTCAGTACAATCTATTTTGCTTGTTTTGTTCTGTTTTTTGTTTTTGTGTTTTGTTTTTTGTTTATTTTTTTTTTTTTAATAAGAATAGGGTGGCTGCGTTCATTCTTTAAGAGAAATGGGAAAATATTTGATGAATTTGGTAAAGGGACTTGGCAAGGTTTCATTTTATAATAAAACATGATTTGAAAGTTTGGATGTGTGAAACGTATCTTAGTTTCTCTTTTGTATTCTACAACATGGTGACCCACTTAGTGGATGAGGGAAAGGCTGTGGACATTGTGTACCTAGACTTTAGTAAAGCCTTTGACACCGTCTCCCACAGCATCCTCCTGGAGAAACTGGCTACCCGTGACTTGGATGGGCATATTCTGCGCTGGGTAGGAAACTGGCTGGATGGCCAGGCCCAAAGAGTTGTGGTGAATGGAGTTAAATCCGGTTGGAGGCCGGTCACAAGTGGTGTTCCCCAGGGCTCAGTATTGGGGCCAGTTCTGTTCAATATCTTTATCAATGATCTGGACAAGGGGATCGAGTGCACCCTCAGTAAGTTTGCAGATGACACCAAATTGGGAGGGAGTGTTGATCTGCTGGAAGGCAGGCAGGTGCTACAGAGGGATCTGGACAGGCTGGATTGATGGGCTGAGGCCAATGGCATGAGATTCAACAAGGTGAAGTGCTGGGTCCTGCACTTGGGTCCCAACAACCCCAGGCAACGCTACAGGCTTGGGGGGGAGTGGCTGGAAAGCTGCCCGGCGGAAAAGGACCTGGGGGTGTTGGTTGACAGCCGGCTGAATATGAGCCAGCAGTGTGCGCAGGTGGCCAAGAAGGCCAACGGCATCCTGGCCTGTATCAGAAATAGTGTGGCCAGGAGGAGTAGGGAGGTGATCGTCCCTCTGTACTTGGCCCTGGTGAGGCCGCACCTCGAATACTGTGTTCAGTTTTGGGCCCCTCACTCCAAGAAAGACATTGAGGTGCCGGAGTGTGTCCTGAGAAGGGCAACGAAGCTGGTGAAGGGTCTAGAGCACAAGTCCTGTGAGGAGCAGCTGAGGGAACTGGGGATGTTTAGCCTGGAGAAAAGGAGGCTCAGGGGAGACCTTATCGCCCTCTACAACTACCTGAAAGGAGGTTGTAGCGAGATGGGTGTTGGTCTCTTCTGCCAAGTAACAAGTGATAGGACAAGAGGAAATGGCCTCAAGTTGCACGAGGGGAGGTTCAGATTGGATATTCGTAAACATTTCTTCACTGAAAGGGTTGTCGGGCGTTGGAACAGGCTGCCCAGGGAGGTGGTGGAGTCCCCATCCCTGGAGGTATTCAAAAGACATTTAGATGAGGCCCTAAGGGATATGATTTAGTGGTGGACTTGGTAATGCTAGGTTAATGGTTGGACCCAATGATCTTGGAGGTCTTTTCCAACCAGAACAATTCTATGATTCTGTGACTTTTTTTGAAAATAAAGTTGATGCCTTTGCTCTAGGGCAGCATAGGATAGGATGGCCAGAAAAATGTTGGTCAAGTCTACATTGGGGTGAATTTTCATTAAATTTTAGTGTGTTGAGTTCTGTATCTCATTTTGTGCTGTCAGACATTATGGATAATGTCTCTGAGGTGATGGGCATTAATGTCAGACCAAGCCTTAGCTCCCTATTTTGACATGCTGATAGCATATGAACAGAATGCTTGGCACTAGGAGGAGGCAGTGCAGCCCGGGTGGCTTGACCGCTGCTGGTGAGCATCAAGGGCTATCTATGGTACGTGAAAGTGGTGATTTATGATATGAGGTCTTCTGCAACACTTTTATTTGGTATGCTGTTGTTGTGCATGTTTGTGTTAGGGCAGCAAATCCGTGTTGTTGTGTACAATTCCTTTGTGGATAACAGAGGTTGCAGGGAAAAAACTGTGAGGAAAGAGAAATTTTTAGATCATCTCACTTCTATAAACTTCCCGGTTGTTTGTATTAATTTTGGAGGAGACATCTGGAAACCCTGGCTCCAAGAATGTTAAAACTCAGCAGGCAGCTATTAGTAAACGTACAGAGGGGAACATCTGCAGCAACCACAGGACGTCTTTCTGTGCCTCTTCTGGAGCCCTAGCTTCTATGACAACTTCACTTACAAGCTATCTGTTAAGACTTTGATGTAGAAGAGAAGCAGATGTAAGATATGATCCTTCTGAGTTATTAGTGGCTATTACAAAGCAACAGAGATACAAGTGGCTTAGCAGCTGTTTCCAGTTAGCCATGACTTGTTGTGTAACTTGGTGGTGATGCTTTCATCCAGGGAGGGAAGACTATGGGTTACTCTTCCACTAATAGAATGTAAATATTTGCGCAGAATTAGAACGATTATGCAGAGCATTATTCTATGAGATTGTAGTTCCCAAACATAGAAACACAATGATTATCAAAAAATTGAAAATCTGTTTTTGTAAGGTTAGGTGGTTACATCTCACATATATATGAGCTGTCTGTGTGATCTTTTCCAGGCCATTAATATCTTTATATTTCATTATTTCATCCACTTGCATGCTTTCTGTTTTCACCATACTTTCTCCCATCTTCAGGTAAAGCATAGCACATTTTCTCAGTTAGTCTTGTTTTCCTCATCCATTTGTCATCATTTTCCTTTGTTCTTCCAACACCAGCCAAACCAGAGACATTTGCTTCTTTTATCCATAGCTAAATGTTATGGATCTCAACAGTGAAGGGGAAGAACGACAAACAGGACAGACAGGCTGAGTGACAGGGTGAGCTTCTGCAGTTTCTCCAGCCTGAGAGCACTCATGTGATGAGTTTTGCATAAAATCAGGTCAGCCAGCAGCAGCAGAGCTTTTGTTTGGAGGAAGAGGTACATGATTACAAAGAACTGACACCTTTGCTTAGAGATTGAAAAAGTTTATCTAGAAAAAGTGGTTTTCTAGAAGTTAATGCAAGATCTTTTTGAGAGAGGAGATCTTGCAGTGGAAGTTTGTTTCTTCCTAAGCATACGTTACAGAGATGTGTCGATAGGCAGATAGGTTGAGTATCTGTGAGACAAAGTGTTAAGAGCATCCACTGGCAAAACATTAACTACTTGTCTTGTCTTGCTACCATTGTGGTTCAGTGGTCCATGTTATGATTGTACTGGTTGACCAAGGTCAAATACACCCCTACAGAAGTGTATGATGACTTGTATAGTCTGTTTTTTAAGTACCTGTGAACTGGATCTGCATTCTTCTGCTTTATTTATCTGTTAAAATGTTCTCGTACTGGCTATTGAAGGAGGCGATTTAAAGTTTTGATGAACATGTCAAAGTTCTTCCTATTTTCAGAACTCAGTTCTTTGGCTTTAAATGCAACTTTCAACAACTTGCAAAACAGCATAAGGAAAATCTAAATTAACCTTGCATCCTTCTTACTTAAAAGAGAAATCTGACTTCAGGCATCAGCTTTTTGTGTAAGGAATTGTCTTTGACTTGCCAAAAGATAGTCTTAAAAGATAGAAAGATCTTAAGATAACCCCAACAACGTTCATAAATGAAGCGCCTGTAGGTTGCACTTTGTGGAGGGGAGGTGAGTGACAGGGGAGGGGGAGGTAAATATAGGTATCTTTCTTTTTGTCTTGTATAGAAAGAAGCCATTTAGATAGAAATTGAAAAGTATAGATTAAAATGGCAATGAAACAGAACAGGAAAATCAATTCAACCCACACCTAAGAAGCTCTTTTTTTTTTTTTTTTCCTAGAAGGACAATTACCAACAAGGAAGTGAATTAATGTTGAGCTACAAAGGCCATTAAAGGATTATTTTAACTTCATGTTAAAAATAATGTGTCTAATAGCTGACTACAACTTACTAAACTAGAGAAGAAATTTTATTCAAACTACTGTACATATTTTTCATATGTCACTTTCTTTTAACTCTGTGGGATTACAGAGGATATGTTCTCTGTATGCTCTAGTGAAAGTCTGCGAGCAATGCAGTAACTCTTGACTGAATTGGGTACATTTTGAATATTCTTTTCAAATTTGTTTCAAACGTATTTGTCAGCACTGGCTGATGGCTGCAGTCGAAGAATAATGGGTTGTTTTCAGCTTTGTGAGTGGTGTTTTTCAGAATGTGGACGTTGGAAGCATTGAAATTCAACTTGCAAGGACTCTTCATAGCAAGAAGAGTTCTCTCAAAAGGGTTTTTTGTGGGTTTGTGTGGTGTTTGTTTTTTTTTTTTTTAAGTAGCCCACTATAATCTTTAATCCTGCAAAATCAGAGAGTCATTGCTATAGACACAAAACCCAGGCCCATTTGTATGCTTATTATGTAAGTAAGGAGAATTTACAAAGAAGCATGTTCTTATAGGCTGCTACGTGAATGACGTTGGCATTACAAAATAGAAAGCAAGGAAAGCTGTTGTATTTCTCCTCCTGTTACTGCCAGGGGCCTCTGTTGGGAGAATGAGGTGAATGGCTGAGAAAATATCCCAAATATACTGTGTAAAGCTTCACTTTCACTTAGGATCTTACTCTCTTTGGGCATACTAACCTATTAACCTGGGACATATGGCATCAAATGGCAGCTTAACCCACCCCAGCGCACTTCCCCTGTTGTCATATACTACGCACAAAGATTGCTTCTTGCCAATTAGCTCTACCCTATACAAGCCCCTCTTTATTGGTTTCAAGGTTTTTTTGCAAATTCAGTTCTTTATCCTGCATTACATTGTGAAAGGCCCTGAAGGGCTGACTTCTGTCTTTTGCCTGGGTGACTGAAACAGGATTTGGTTTAGAGGACTTCTTAACGTGTGGCTTAAGTAAGAGAATATTCCATCAATAATTGTGGTTTTTTTCCATTTTGGTATTCTTTTTTTCAATCTCCATGGCTAAATCGGTGCTAAAAGCTTTTACGAAATCTGCCTGGCAATATAATTTATTATTAGACCTGAGAGGCGAAGGCTAACTCAGAAGTGTATTTCACATAAACAAGCGCTTAGAGTTGTGAGTTGGAAAGGCAACTTTTCTGACACAGAGGCAATTTATGACATTTTAAAAGCCTAGAGAAACTGAGACAATACAAAAAAATATCAAAGGCTGGAATATTTCATGCACTGACTTGTAATTTTAATTGTTTTGGGGCTTTTGTTGTTCTCACATGCAAAGTTAACAGCAAAAGCTGCAGCCTTTCTTTTAGATGCGTTTTGAGTTAATTTGTTGGTCTTTTGTAATGCCTCTAAACCCAACTTCCTGAAAAGAAATGCTTGCTTCAGGACTGTCTGAACTCTTCTAGGAACAGAAGTAACTTTTTGCTCAGCAGCATGGTGCAATAAGGGGGTCAAACCCAAGTCCGCCTCAGATTTTTCTCTTAAAGCTTTGAAATCTAAAAAATGGCTGAATGTGCTCCTCGCTATAAAGTATTCTGGGAAGTGGGTTAAACAGGTTAAATTGTGCCTCTGCTGGAATTGAGAATAAACTCTTACACATCTTTCAAGTCTATATTCAGTATTGTTAGATTAGGGTTGAAACCTATTTTATCAGTAATGAGTACATTTAAGTCCCCCGTGAAGAATAGGAATACAGCTGGTTGTCTGGTGGTCCTGGGCAGGCTCTGGGAAAAAAAAGGAGTATAAGGATTATTCCACTGAATTTCCATATTCTTCCCTCTCTGACCTCCAATTTCTTTGTTGAAATACATTGTTAGGGGGTTAATTTCTTAGGATTTCAATTTTTGAATCAACTTTCTGTGCATCTGGCTTAGAATATGGTAGGGCTTCCAAGCTATCCAGGAAATATTTTCATGTTAGCAAAATCTTGTCTTGACAAAATGCACATGCTAATGAGTAATTAGTGCTGAAAATAAATGGCAGTTGAGTTGAGTAGGTCATTATATGAATTAGAAGCATGTGACAAACACATATGAACCATGTATTTTGGCCAAATAGCCAAAGAAATCTCTACTTCACACTCTTGGACTGAGATAATTTTGCTTGTCCCTTCACCTCCCCATCTAACACTTCCCCTAGACTTCATTTATTTCTCAGATCCCATTAAGCCAATGTTTTTTATGTTGAAAATAATTGGGAAACTGACTCCAGATATTTTACCAACAGATTAATGGGTAATAGCTTTGTTTCAAATAGATTTTTATTCTCTGTTTCACAGCTGAGTACATAAATATACTTGCACAATCTGCAATTTAATCAAGCTTAATCTTTCCCCCAGCACCCGTAGGAACTGCCAGTGATGCAAACGTTTGGGAATTCTAATTGTATATACAGTGTTACCTAAATCCTTTCATCTGTCTCAAAGAAATTCTTTCCTGTCTTATCTGAAAACCAAATTACTTCAGTTAGTATCAGCTCTTCCTGAAGGGAAAAAGGAAAAGGTGATTTATTTTTTTTTAAATACAAATTTATTAATGCTCTTATTATTTGGTGGAAGCAGAGTCTTGTTGCTTTCTTTACTGTGTCCACTTACTGACACATACAGATGTAATTTGTTTTTCTATATGAGATACACTTGTAACATCTATTAAATTATTTAATTATATATTTATTGCAGTTGGAACTTTCAGATGCAGGTGTTCACATTGATTCTTTAAAACTCTGAGAGGACACATTTTGCTTTTAGGATTAGTATACCCAACTCACATGACTGAGAGTAAAGGTATTTTCAATTATGTATTTAATAATAAAAGCACTCAGCACTTGATGGTCCAGAAAGAGACAGAGGTTCTCAACAAGTATATTTTACCTTCCAGGAGCCCAGAGAAGCCTCCAACAGAGGCCTCCTCTCATTAATCCCATGTCAAGATTTAGTGTCTGAAGTTCTCGTTTCAGAAGTGCTCTGCCCCCGGAAAGCATCCTGCAATAAAATTAATGTCTTGAAGATAAGAACAACAGGCTGAAACAAAGTACATTGCTGGAACTGGATGACTAAACCAACTGGAAGCTCATTCTTTGGGAGCTTGCTTGGACAGTGTGTGCATATTTAGGTTTTTTTTAATGTGCACGTGTAGCTGCAATTTCTAACTGTTGCGCTCCCTTGAGGAAATGAGCTTTGAGACACAACTTGGAGGATAGTCATGGTAGATGAGGTCAGGAAGAGAGTTTGGGCCAAAAAGGCCCTGAATGCAGCATAAGAAGAATGTGATGCAAGAATCTTTCATTCTTGCTGCAGATCGCTTGGTGTGTGGTGGGGTTTTTGTTGCTTTTCCTTTTTCCCCCAGCTCACAAGTCTAATCTGTCAGCTGGTGTGATGAATGGTGCTAGCCTGTAGCTGGAGAGTGGTATGGCAATGCCTTTCCTGCTCCAGGACACTTAGTGCTGCAGATCTGTGATGCAGACCCAGCTCTGTCTGGGAGGATCATGGAGAGCCCACAGCCGGATCTGTATGTCTGTGAAATAAGCACTGAACTGCAGGGAACCATTTGGGAAGCTAAGTTCTGCATGTCTTTCTGTATGCTCCAGAATGGTCAGTAGCTTCACGTTTACAATTAGCATCCTTGCACCGAGCCCATGGCATGGGGGACTCTGCCCTCCTCAGGTCTCTGAAACTTCTGAAGGTCTTGCCCAGCACCACGGTTCTCCGACGGGTGTCTTGGGGCTGGTGAGACCACGAGGCTTCTGGTGTGCCAGCACCAGGGTCACTGGCTCTGGTCACAGCAGCCCTCCTGCCTAGTGTCAGAGCCAAACGAAGGCTGTGCTGTTTCGTCTGGAGCCAGAGGCACTGCTTCTCTGACCACCTTGCTGCTGTTATTTTCAAATGCAAGCATTACAACTGGGAGCTGGATCACTGAGCCCTTTTTTGAGATGGGTTTAAACATATATTTTTGCAGGAATTATCAGGGTTTGGGGTTGAGGTGGGGTTGGCAGGTGGCTGTTTAGGAAAAAATTGGTAGAAAACTCTTCAAAACTTTGTTTGGAGTGTAGTGTCTGAATACTCAGTTGAGCTCTGAGCTCAGTTGTAACGTGGGCAAAGGAGGAAGAACTTCTTAATGAAAACAAAAAGATTATTTTTCTAGTTTTAATCTTGAAGTGGGTGGGGTGCCTGCCGGGTACAATTGGACCACTGTGACCGAGCTACAGAAAAATAAGAGAGACTAAATAAAACTATATTGTTTTTAAACAGCATAGATATGAGATAAACAATAAAGCTGAGTTCTATGTGGGGAATATACTGCACACCAGCCTGTGAGTCACTGAAACATTGCTGAAGTGAAATAATTTCAGCACGTGACTCCAAGGTTGACTGTGAACAAAGAAATATCAGTAGTTTTGTCATGTTTTCTGGAAAAAGCTTCTGTTTCCAGGGACCCTAATCGGTGGGGAGGTTTAAGCAATTGTTGTGAAACATTGCTTGTCTATAAACAGAGATAATGGCTTAGCTTTAGGTAAGCCAACAGCATTCTTGCTTCTAAAGCTTTGGTATGTCATGCTGTAATTTTTGTAATAAATATCCTTCAACTTGTGATGCTGAAGGCCATTATCTGAAAAGAAGGGCGAGGTCTTGCTCTCCTCCCCACCCACTCCCTGTTGTGTGGTCCGGCCCCCTTCCTACTGCCAGCTGGGATGCTTCTCATCTTCACTGGGAGCCAGTTCATCTTGCTCACTGAGAGGATGCCTGTGTGGTTGCTTCCTGGGTTTTCTTTCCTCCCCTTCTATTCTGGGTTAACTTTTTGCTGGGTTGGTGGATTCAGTCACCCCATGGAGAGATCCAGTGGCCACCAGAATGGTCAAGAGAAGTGGAAGGAAAATGTATCTGGGAATGGGAATAAAAAGGTCAGGTTTAGCCTCCAAGGAGTCCCTGCTAGGCTGGCACAGCTATAGCATCTAAGTTCACTCTTCACAATAGTGCATGTGGACATTTTAAAGTAGCATTGCAGATGTAGAACAAGGGAGCTTTAAGAATGCTGTCATGCGGAGTTTTAAAAGGTAAGGAGATGGCAGATTTGAGGTTGCTTGTGCAAAATAAATTCTGTACACTTCTACGTGCTTTTCACCTCTTATCGTTAACACCCAGTTGCTTTCCCTGAGAAAGCTGATTGAGGTGTCCCCTGGACAGACCCTATCTGTTTCTTCATCAGTGAGTCCTGTCTCCCTGATCCAGACTCTCCATCTTCTTCCAGCTCACTTCATTCCTTCAGCCCACCCAGTCTCCAGCTGTGGTGTGGTGGTTGTTATTGTTTGTGTGTGTTTGTTTGGTGGGTTGAGTTCTGGGGTTTAGTTTTTAAAGCTCTTTCACTGTTTCCTTCCAAAGTAGCCTCCCAGCCTGGCCTTCTGCATAGCCCAGTCACTGGCAGGAGAGAGACAAGCACGCCCTGTCTTCAGCTCTGATTCCAGCTCTGGTCTGTCATGGTGCACAGCTGATTGAAATCACATATCGTCCCCCACGGATGGTGACTCTGCTACGCTGCTCCGATCAGGACTACAGCTTGAGGGAAAGGTGTGCAAAGTGAGAGTGCAGTCTATGGAGGTTTGAGTCACTAGACAAACTTAGGAAAGGCTTACAACTGCCAAATCAGTGTAGATGTGCACCCCCAGTGTCACATACCAGCTGATGGAATAGAAGATTTTATTCCCTTATTACAAATCTTACTTCTCTATCAAGCTAACAGGCATTTGAAATCTGTCAGGAATGTCCTTCCTTCTTGAAGAAAAGGTCACCAGAAGCTTTTAATGCTGAAAAACGTAGCTTCGTTTTCTAAAACATCTGAACCGTTTGGCTGAAACTTGTGCAAGAAAATTCAGCCTCAGGCAGGCATCTGGTGTGGAAAGTTTTAGCCCAAACTGCTATTCTGGCAAAGTTGTAAGCAATGAAAATGTCTTTTAAGAGTGGAAAGTGTTGAACAATCTGTGTACTAAGGCAGAACTTACATTTTGGTGGATAAAGGGAACCTGTGCTGGAGTTTTAGGCTGAACTGCAACAACTTTCATTCCTCTTTCCTGTAAGGGGCAGCCCTTACCCAACTTGAAGTTCTCCAACAAACAACTGTGTCAGTTGAACTTTTTTCTAACACTTACATAGTTACTTTCTGCAGCCTTAGCTATTATCAAGTGAAATCTGGAGCAGCTCTGTGTTAGCATAACTAAAACTTTAGGAAGAATACCCTTGGGTTGTGAAGGCGTAGAAAGCTTTTCTTGCGGGTTCCCACAGCACTCTGCTAATGCCGCCAGGAAGCCAAGCAGCAGATTGTGTTATGGGATTCAGTTTTATAATTAGTTCTGGACCATTTTGAGCATGGACATCACCTGGGCTGGAAGTTACTGCAAAACCCCTTGGGTGTCTTGCATCTGCATCCCAGAGGAGGTGTTCTAGAAACACAGCGGCTGCCCTGCACATCCTGTTTTGATTTGGTTGATTTATTGTCCTGTAGTTTATAGGCTGGCTGTGTGAAGGGCATGAATCTTGAGTTTGACTGATTGCACCGTAAAATAAAGCTCTTTTCAGATCACCCTGAAATTCTTACCGCACTTCTGTCCAGCCATGCAAGCTTACTCCAGCCACAGCTGCTTTCATAGCTCTTGCTGAAACTTGAAACTGGGAGAAAGGTAAAGAAAGTCTATATACAGATTTTTGAATGTTAACCCCACACAGGATTTTTTTCTGTTCAATTCTGTTTTCTCTATGGCTCTATTCAGCAGTGCAGTTGTTTTTACAAGTACCCTAATTAGCTTGTGTCTCATATTTAAGGACAAAATTGTTTGTTGTATAAAACATCCATCTATTAAGGGTTTATGCTCTGTTTGTGAACCCTGTTTCTAGGATCCTAGTTGTATTACTTACCTCAATTAATACCATATTATAGATCTACTCTTTCATACGAGTTAAGGCTCTTCCCATCATACATCGCATTTTTAAGATCTCTGGCCATTCTTGTTGCTGTCCTCTGGTCTCTCTTGTCTTGTCTACATCTTTTGCTAAAGTGTAAAGCAAAAAGCTGGATGCATTGAAAGTGCATGGAATCACTTCCTTCTGTGTCCTGGTAAGAGTACCGACACATCCTTGAATTAGAAGTTTTTAGTTTTGCTTTTGTCATCTTGTCATACTTTTGACTCCTGCTCAGTTGTGACCCATTTTACAATTGTATCATTTTCTGTAGTACTGCTAGATGTTCTTCACTCTGTATTTATAGACTTGATTTCTCTTTCTTGCTGCGTGACCTTATTGAATGTTGTCTTTTTTTGACTTCATGATATTTTATGTTGTACTTTCAAGAAATAACAGAGTAGTGTTCTGTGTTACTGCTCTGTCCAGATTCCTGGATGCTTCCATTATTTTTTAAAAATAAAAACAAAACTTCTGACTGAGAAAGGGAGAATGGGATAATTTTGAAGTAGGGCTCATTCTGGTCCCTTCTCCCCCCCCCCCCCCCCCCCCCCAGTTTTTTTTCTTTACCAGAAACATTCCAGATCTGTCTGTCTGCAATTTTCTGGACATCTGAGCAAATACATACATTCTTGAGATGCAGGAAAAGATTGTCTCCTTCTCGTGTACCATTTCTGTCTGAGAAAGCACCAAAGCTGTTCCAAAATGCATCAGTATTCTCTCATTGCTCTTTGCCTCTTCCTCATTTAATCTCATTGGCATCAGTTAATTCATAGTCCTTGATATGTACCAAGGATTCAAGTTCATTGTGTTTATGATATGTAATTGCTATAGGCAGGTCCAATTACTGATTTTTATTTCAATGAAATGCCTCTTGAATTCCTATACTTAAGATCTTTTCTGCCTTACAGTGAGAGGTTATAGGGGTTACCTTTGATTTAATCAGTTTTAGCTTACTGCATTTTTTTCATTGTCTTTTCAGATGTGTCTGTTTCTTTGAAATGCAGTCTTGGAAAGCCCCTAATTGTTTGTACCTTCTGATAGCTGCTTGGTGGACTTAGTGTAAACCACTGTCTCAGTTCACAATATTGCAACACAGCACAAGAATTTTTTGACATAGGTAGTCTTCTAGTGTTACAGCAGATATGGGCAATGTGAAGATAATGTAGGCATCGGTTTTAATTGTGAAGAGGAAAAATAAGCATCCCTGTTTTTTGGAGAGGGCTGGCACTCAGCCTTGTCGTGTTCAAAACATTGACGTCAGGATGTGACAGACATGCAGTGATACATTCACCCTCAACTAAATTTCTCCATTACCTGTTTTCTTTAAGAAGCTGTTTCCCAGTGATTTCATGATACATGTTTATTCTTCTGAACATTTAAAAGGTCACTCATCATTTCAAGGACTCTCTCAGATGATTAGTAATCAGAGTCTCACTTCCTGAATACCAGCTGATCTAAGTGAAAACATAGTAACTGAGTCAGTTTGTTGTTTTGTTTCTAAGATTACAGTTGTAGATGCATGTTAATGCTCAAAAGAAGCTTGTATTCCTGTGATCAAATAGCAAGGCAAGCCTTATGGAAACGATGAGTTCATAAACTGTTGGCAACGAAGTTAGAATTTTTAAATGATACTGAGCATTTCTAAGTATATCCTATGAAATCTTTCTGCTCGGGGGAAAAAAAACCTATGCAAACATATTTACCGTTTCAAAAGTTTTGCTGTAGTTGAGAAGTCTGATATTTCTACAGCCTTGATGTTGTGTATAAGTTTCTTCTGGGAACCCAATTCAAACGGTGTCACTAACCAAAGGGATTTGTGTCTGAATATTCTAGTGGGTACATGAAAGCATTTTACCAGGTGAAAGATCAGTGTCATAGTCTGTATTTGTTTTGTGTTTTAAGCCACAATTTTATTTTAACTAGGAGCTAAATAATATTATGCATGACAAGTTACTGCAGAATATATCTAGCAAATCTTTTCAAAATAAAACAAAACAAAACACATCTCCCCATCACTCCTCCCCAGTGAGCATTGCCTGGATTTTGTTGTTGGAATCAAATGGACTTCAGTTTCTTGCTTTCATGGCAGGGGGGAAAAAAGTGGGTGGGGTGTGTTCTCTGTTTTTGCTCTGTCTGGTTTTTACAGTGCATCTGTTTGACAGCATGCATAACAGTTTATCGGTATTGGAATAACACTTACTTCCCTGAGATACTGTGGTGGAACATGATTTTGAATTAATTTAGATGTACGTGTTATAGTATTGTCAGACTTAAAAATCTGCTTTATGCTAATGCTTAATTTTATCAAGTTAAATATAAATCTTTCAATAAAAGATATGTTCTTTATATGCTACCTTACTTAGTCAACTGAGTTTATAGTATATTCTTAAAATCAGCATAGGTGCTTTTAAGAAAGGTGCAGTAATAGAAGTGTTGCAGTATCCTCTGTTTTTCACTATCAATGCAAATACAGCTTATGTCTACCAAGGCAAGGAGGGAAAAAAGGCAAATAGAGGTTTTCTGTGTTAATTGTTTCCATGCCTCATTTGTCTTACAAAGGCATTGCTTGCTCTTGAGTGATTAACTACCACGTAAGTACAGTACCAACAAACCTAAACGAATGTTTTTTTCTTTGCAGTCGCAGAAAGCAGAAGAGAAAATGGACAAGTCATCCTTGTTTTTCTCAGTATGGTGCTACTAAACAGTTATTTTTTGAATGGTTTCAAAACCAAGTTTAGGATAATTTCTGCCTTCTAAGCAGTATTCATATTTGCTCATCATGATGATAAGGGCATGACTGCAGTGTGATGTAAAACTTCTATGAATCCTAGCAGCTGTACTGAACTTTTGAATGTTTTGCTCTCTCAGTTCTAAGAGTTTCAATGGTAGCCTACCCTTAGGAAACTGGGTTGTTTGGGGTCTGATAAAGGGATGTATCCAGTTTTAGTCTAACTCAAGTTGTCTTCAGCAGCATTCTTCTGTGCATGTCTTCCTAGCATTTTCAGGAGACAAAATACAGTTTAAATTGCATGGAGGGATAACTGCCTCCTTGTCCCAAGACCCTCTTGATCCTTTTCTCCCAGAGAAATAATAGTTTTGGATTCTAGCCTGTCATTCTAAAGGAACACACCATGGAAAGGTTAGACTTATTTCCATAATCTCATGTTCTTCATGGGTTTAAGGGAATCACTTACAAGACTTCATAGGTGTCCTGTTTCTTGGTCTTGGTTGCGGCTGGATTGATTCCCCTCCCCCCAGCGCTACATTCTTCAATGTTGAAATGTTACTGCTATGTTTGATAAATTCCAGTCTTCTTTATTAAACTTCTTCTTACTAATTCCCCAAGAGTTTTCAAAGGTTAAGCCATCACTGACCATTCTTCTGCACACATTTCAGTTATCCGCCATTCTTCTACAGCTTCTTTTAAAATTCAGTATCACATTTCCTAGGTCATCATTTAACATTTGTATTATAAGACTTCTGGTTATGTCATTTTTTGTGCTGGTGAGTAGTATAAAGCATCTGCAGCTCAGAGGCACCTGGAGTGAGGACACCTTCTTGTGTCAAACCTGCCGCAGGTCAGGCAGAGCTTATTTTTCTCCAATGTTGTCAAGAAGCGGTGGTGCTGCTGAGCTGCCGTGCTGGGTTTCCTTGGGGAATCATGCAGGCTTTCTGAGTTGGCCTTCAGCAGCCAGGCTCTTGGAGCACAAACAAGTGCATCAGTCTCCACACAGGTGCAACTGAATGTCTGTCATTTCTATTGTTCCTCTTCGTATTTTAGCACACTCTCATTGTCTTTGAGTATAGTAGTAGTGCGTTGACCTTCTCTTATGTGTGCAGCTCTCCTGCACAGGTTATTGTAACAGCTTGTGTTTGCATTCCCATAGTGTGCTTTGTTCCACCACGCTCTTCCTCTCACCAGCTGATTCCTATTTCTTTATTTTCTTTTTAACCATATTTGCATAAAGACATGGATGTTTTACTGTTACTTTCCTTCCTCACCAACTCACAACTGCTCCAGATGTATTTTTAGTATTTCACCTTATCTCTTCCTTGCATTTGCTTGTGGTTTAAGTACTTTCTGCTTATTGTTTCTTTTTATAGCTTCCTGTAAAAAAAAAAAAAATCCTTAAACATAAATATGGGTTTGAAAACAAGGGAGATGATTGTTTTACTAGGTATAACTGTGACCAGCCTGTTAGTTTTACATTTCAGACACACACACCTCATCTAACCTAACCTGTCATGTTTGTCTGTTTGTTTGTTTCTCAACAAATCAACCAACTTGCCAAGTACATTTTTATACAATCTTATTGTAACAGCTCATAAAGAAACCAAAATCTGCTGCGCAAAAGTTTTTCCACATTTGGGGAAAGGAGCTATATGCACTCTTGTTCTTCCTGCAGCATATTTCATTGCAGTGTTACCTGATTTTGAGCCCTCATGCATACAAGACAGTGTCTGTGGAATAACAAAAAGAATCAGGGCTTCACATGTGCTGCAAGCAGTATTTGGCTCCAGCATATGGCAATTGAGTGCTGCACAGCTGTGTTGCTGCACAGTTCCTGCAGTTTCTTATTTCAACCTGCAGTTGGGAGACAAGATATTGGGTGTGTCCTAGGTAAACAGACTCTTCTCAAACTCTTCAAAATGCTTTAGAGTTTTTCTGATAATTTTGTGTTAATCCCCCTGAAGTGAATATTGATGTTCTTCTTTTATAACTATGTATTTTGAAAAAGCATTCAGGAGTTCAGTACAGCTGCTAGGATGCATAGAAGCCTTGCATCACACTGCAGTCATGCCCTTATGATCATGATGAGCAAATACAAAAATTGCTTAGAAGGCAGGAATTAACCTAAGCTTAGTTTTAAAACCATTCAAAAATAACTGTTTAGCAGCACCATACTGAGAAAAACAAGGATATCTTGTCCATCTAATACCATATGCCTTCTATATTCCCTTCCCTGAATAGGATAGCAGATTTTATCCAGGAAGAATGGGAAGTTATTTCGTAAGGAGAGAATGTTTCCAAGCTTTTTGCACTATATATATATACAAGATAAAACTTTAACTGTGTCAAATAGTAAAATTGTACACATTATCAGAGATCTGAAGCTTAGCAATGGGTAGCAGTCACTGGAAAGCATTTCAGTACATGAAGCAATGCTTCATTAAAACCAAAACAAAACCCTGCTGGCAAAGGAAACTAGCTGCAAGAGATTATAGTGTTGGCCTTTGGTTCTCTACCTGCATGTTTTTGTCCTCTCCACATTTAGGTAGTCTATTTTGATTTTTTCTTTCTTTTCTCTCCCCTGATGCTTTGGACCAATCTCATAACTTTATTACTCAACAGTGAGAGAACATAGGTCTAAGCATCTTGAAAAAGAAAAAAACAACAAAAATACTGGTTTGCTCAGTATATTCCATTTTAGGCTGAAATGGTTTTGATTATTTGATTGCCCCCTTTTTTTTTTTCTGATTTTAATCTTATATTTAAAGATCATTTTCAGAATCCAATTAAATGTGTGAAAGCTAGAGAGCAGACAGATTTTTTTAAAGCTTAAAAGTCCAGGGACTTTTTCTTAGTAATAGATGTCTATCTAGGCGTTGGGAGATCTTCAGATATGCAGGTTTGATTCTGCTTTATTTGCATTTCCCAAGGGGAAGACATAATCAAGAACTTCCACCTTTTGGCAATAGTACAATCAGATGCTATGTTTACACTAGTTTGTAGACTGCATTTGCTTTCAAAATTATTAATGTCAGTGAAAGCTTTAAAAAGAAAACTCACCAACCCGATACATAAAAAGGCTGTCTGTCCTGAAGACAGTCCACTTCCTATAACCTTGTGGGACCTGTTGAATATCTGCTATTGTCCTATAGCTTCGTTCTCTTCAGTAAGGTATGCATGTGGGCAGAATCATCCCCTATAGGTGTTAGGACTTGAGGCTGTGTTCTTCTCTGAAGTACAAGTAGAGAAGGCTAGTCGTAGAGGTAAGTTTGTTTCTTTGCAGGTGAATTTGTATTTCCTGATACGATGGGCAAGCTGTTGTGGCATGTTGCTGTGGGAATTATCTATTTCATCAGTGGATACTGTAGGAAAAAATTACAATTTAATAACAAAACTATTTCTCAGTGACCAGGAAGAACAAAGTTACTGTTGGAGATATGATCATTTCATTTGGTATCATTTGTCTATAGTCATACTCGGTGGAGAAGAAGGAGTATCTTTGCAGGCAGCGTGTCAGGGCTGGAGATTCAAAGTGACAGAGGAATAGCCGAGGTTTGTATTTGAAGGATGACAAGAAAAGTGGTTGGTACAGTGCATGACACTGAGGAGTATATCAAACCCCCAAAGTTTCAGGGTTTGTAATGGCAGCATTCAGGTTCAGTTCCCAGTGTTGCTACAGACTTCGTTATATGACTGAGGAGCATCTCATCTGGAAAACTGGGATCATTAATAATGCCTTCTTCCTTTCATTTTTCCTGTGTATCTAGATGGCAGGAAGGTGTAGCACTACTTTACCTATATGCATGTCCCCACATAGGTCCAGTTTTAGTTTGCTCCATTAAGTGCTGCTGTGACACACACCACAGGACATCAGTGGCAGAGAGATGACAGCATTTTCAGAGAAAGTGAAGCTAAGAAAGGTGCAGATGGTTTTTCCCTCTAGCCTTTTCAGCTTTTAAAGATTTTTATTAGTTATCCATTTTCACAGTTGTATGCATTTTAAGGACAGAAAAGGACTGTTACCAATACCTAGTCTAGCAAGTCAAAATGCATAAAACAAGACAGAATTTTGTACGTGGCTCAGCTTGTGGAAGTATGTTTGTTTCTTGCTCTAAAATAAGGTTTTGAGAATTTGAATCATTAGTCAAGATTTTTCCGAACTCTTTGCAGTGAGCTTCCATTTTAAAGTTTAGCGATCCCAATTGAACACAGCATTCCTGTAATTATAGATTAATGAAATATGCAGTATCAGAAACATTTCAGTTCTTCTCTCTTGGCCGTGGTTAAAAGGTTAGCCATTAATAACAGTTAAAGCTCACATTCAGTAGATGTTTACAGAGATATCATATGTCTGTGTTTCTCTGAGTACATTGCCTTTTTCCAGACTAGATAAAAGGATTTTCATGCACTTCTTTCAAGTTTACTGTTGTATGTGGTGCCCAGATATTTCAGATGTCTACATGCCTTTTCCAGTATGGAAAATATGGCAGCTCTGATCCATCACGACCCTTTTCAGTTACCTGGAGTCACTACTGGTTCTCCTCAGCTCCAGTACAATGAAAAGTCAGTGTTTGCTCAAAAAAGGTGTTTTGTCATGCACACAAATTTGTATGCGTTACTGTGCTGAGCTGCTTGTCTGTATTGGTTATTTTTGAAGGATGTTTCACTTTCAGTTTGAATTAAGAGGAATGTAAATGCATACATACATTTTGAAACATGATAGGTTCTCCACCTCATCCATCACTGGTATCATAGCCGTGTATTTTGCTTGAGCTGTATGTCCCAGATCCAAAGTGCATCCTGTTCTGCCCAAAGTGCGTCCTTTCTGCGACGTGGGAACATTACGCATCATGAAGCTGGGGAACAGTCAATAGCTGTGAGGTGACTTGCTACCTGGTGCCTTTCTGGAGGGACTGACGTAGAAGATTGTTTACAGGCTGTCCTGGTTTAGGCCAGGACAGAGCTAATTTTGTCTTCAGCAGCTCCTGTGTTTTGGATTTAGTGTGAGAAGAACGGTGATAGTACACTGATGTTGCTGGTTGCTGCTAAACGACCAAGGACATTTTGCAGTTTCCCAGGTTTTGCTAATGTGCAGGTGCAAAAACCTGGGAGGGGTAGAGCCAGAATAGTTGATCCAAACTGGCCAAAGAGAGTATTCCATACCATAGATGTCATGCCCAGTATAAGTGAGGGTCGGTTGGTGGGCCACTAGGCTTTTAGACCCTTGGTGCTGTAATCATTAAGATTCCCTTTAGGTTGCTTTTTGTTTCCCTATTTTTCCTTTTTGGTTTTTTGTTTGTTCGGCTGTTTGTTCCCTCACCTGCTCTCTCTGGAACTTCTTGTTCTGGGAGAGCTGGGGGAGATACCCCTGCTCCCTGCCTGCTGCTCGGGACGGGCTGTATCAGTCGTCGGGTGGTGAGAAATTGTGTATCGTTTGTTTTGTATATTCGATTATCCTTATATATATTATTATCATTATTAATATATTCTTATATTTTTCCTTTGCTGTCCTGGTGAGCTGTTTTTATCTCAACCCGCGAATTTTCCCTTCTCTCCGATTCTCCTCCCCACCCCACCGGGGGGATGGGAGTGAGCGAGTGGCTGCGTGGTATTGGGTTACAATTTGGGGTTAAACCAAACGACACAGGCATATGCACAGAGTAACAGTGCAAACACCCCTGGATCCTTCCTGCTCGCACAGGGCATTCCTCAGGTCTACAGCCTTAGGTCTTGTCTCAGCAGAAGAGTGACCCACCCTGGGCTGTTCAGACAGGCTGGAGATCCGTAACCTTTGTGGTTGCTCTGCTAACACAGCCACAACTGTGAAAAGAGCTACGACAACGGTTTCCTTTCCAGAATTAACTGAAGTGGTGTTTCCTTCATACAAGGAACCAATGCTGTTTGCAAGGGTGTCTGCTTTGCCTAAAGGCAAATGAGGGGCCCAATACAGTGCCCCACGTTGGCCTAACTTCAACAGGCACCTCCAATAGGTGCCTTTTTCTTAAGCTTGTTTGTCCAAAACAGCTTCTCTTCCCTTCAGTTTGAGAGACTGTTCCTTCCTAAACAGTCCTCGCATCTTTGATCTGCTGTGTTTGCGAGGCTTTTCCTGTCTTAGTATTGTCTTTTTAGTAAGCAATTCTCCAGAGTTTGCTGAGAAGTGGCATAAGTGAGTCATTCTTTCCTTTCCTGCCTGTTTTTCTCACCAGCCTCATATTAAACAATAACCAATATATTAGTATAATAAATATCTTAATACAATATTCATAAATTATTAAGAGCAGTTCCAAATCTGTCACGATGAACTCATAAGAGTGAATTGCTTTTTACAACAAGCACAGATTCCAAGTTTTTTTGGGCTGATGCTCTAGCTCATGCACACACTATTAACTATTTAAACAGCCAAAGCCTAGCTTCCTTTTAAGGTAAAAATCCTTAGTATAAAAATAGCAAGGATTTGTTTGCAACCAAATATTAGTAGTACTTTCCTTCTGACTTCCCATTTTCCTCCTAACCACACTTTCTCCCCCACCAAAGTCCTCTAGAAGCTGTAGTTAAGAGTTGTTATAAGAAGCAATTACAACACAATGAATATTTGAACCCACTTGACAGGTGAGATATTGTAGGTAATCAAGAAAGGGCGCTTCAGATGAGACTTTTGAAGATTGAGACTTCAGTGAGCTAGTGAAGAATCAAAGTAGGAAAGGAAACTCACGCTTCCACTCCCAGTTGGTAAATTCCTGAGCAGTTAGGCTATCACTGATTGTAGCCAAGATTGCTCACTTAGTGATGATTTTTGATGTGATGTGTAATTTTCTCTTGAGATAGCAACAACAGAAATACTACACATTAGCTTTTCTTAGCCTTGTAGGTTTTAATAAATTTTGGAATTGCAAAAGATCTTGAGTAAATTTTCAAAACACAATGCAATGGCTGTAGGTTTAAGGAATTTTGTAAGTCAATAAATACGGAGCAATGGAACAAATCTCCTGCTGGAGAATTTGCGGTTCAGAGGAGATGCTGGAAATCCGAGTTAGCCTGATCTCCTCTTAGTGGGGGGGCAATAAGCAAAGTTTTGTCTGGATGAGGGAAGAGGGAAATGAATCCTGTGTTTAAACCTCCCCTGCAGTTGGTCTGAAAATTTGGAAACTCTCATTCTTCTAGTGATTTTTCAGTGATGTATTGGCCCCATTAAAGTCAGTGGGAGTTTTGCCACGGCTTTTAATGAGGTCAGAAAGAGAATAGTACATTTCAACTGCTTTTTTTTAAAGTTGGAAATAAGTTTTATAGTCATTTCTTTTACAGTGATGTATTCTAGAAACAAATCCATCTGTAATTAGATGGCATTTTCCATAGCATGATAGGAAGAAGCCCACTTGCAAGATGGGATGGAATAACCATTTTGCACTGCCTCAGGAGAACAGCAGACACTGTCAGCATTTTTTTTTGTTTATTTATTTATTTTTTACCTGTTGGCTTACATAGAATTTGGGCATTTGGGCACATGAGGGATAGTTTAATTTAAGATTTTAGATCTACAAGCTCTGCCTTTGGTAGGAAAAGGCTGAAGTAAATAGGGCGTAATTCAAATGAAAGGCAAGGAAATAGGGATTTGATTAGGATACTCCAGTGAGTTTTAACTATTTTGCAAAATATTTTAGTTATATTTCACATCTTACATTGTGCTAACAGGATCGAGACATGATGCATTGTAAGTCTACATTCCTTCTATTACCAATGAAATGCATCTGTCTATGAACAGAGTATGGCATGTTTTCAACAGCCTGTCACAATAATGCACTCATTAATATGCCTGTGCAGGTTTATAGCAGTTAAATATTTATGAGATATGCAAATGTTTGCTCTCCTTCTTTAATGCACAAGTGACGACTAATCAAAGCTTTTCTTTCTGTTCTTCAAGTAAAGCTCTGCTCTGGAATGTTGTTTTAGTAGGCAATAATTTGATGAAAATATGAAGGTGGATGGAGAGGGAGGGAATCCTTTGCTTATTCTCTGCTGTCTGTCTGAAGCTGTGCAACCACGTCAGCTTTAAAGCACCTTCTCCTGTTTTGTTATCTGACCCTGAATATTTTTGATCACTTTGACATGTGTTGCATTTAAAAAACAAAACAAAGACACACTGGCAGGGGGGCTGGAACTAGATGATCTTTAAGGTCCCTTCCAACCCAAACCATTCTACCATTCTATGATTTTATGAAGTGTCCAAATGTCCTTCCCTCCTCTTGGTCCAGGTGCTTCCCATGGTGAGTATGCACTGCTTACCAGAAACCAGTGCCAGCGGAGCTCCTCATGATCTGCAGAGAAAGATTACTCCAAAGCTTTTGGAACAACTTGTCTTTCCTGAAGTAGTAATCCCTGTCCCTGTTCTCTTCTGACAGGGAAATGTGATGAACGTACCTTTTCTTACATTTGCAAGTCACCTTTAAGTATGTGAGGATAGAAATGCAGAGGTACACCTTTAGCAAGGTGGGCTGGTGTTCATGGAGGTATCTCCTGAGAAATGCTGCTTGGTGTCTGGTCCACCACTACTTTGAAGACTGAGTGGAAGTTGGCAGAAGCCTGCCTTCTCCTCCTGGGCAGCAGCTCCTGGAAGAATGCACCTCCTGTGAGGGGACCAAGTGGGAGGAGAAGTTTGTTTACTCACATTTATCACTCACGCAGAAAATGAATAATCTCTAATGCTCATCCCACGTTATCTAAGTGTTGTCCCTCCTGCCTCTGTGGCTTCGTGGTTGCCTCACTCTGCTAGGCAGGGTGAGCTCACAGTTGACTAGCTTGCTTGTCCAGCAACACCTAAGGATGGAAACTGCATAAAGTGGGAGCTCATGTCGACCTCGGTAGGGGTCAGCTTGAGGTAATTGAGTCTTGGTGTGTGAGCCTCTTTCTGTTTCTTTTAAATAGTGAGTCTGCAAACATCAACGTAAATAGGAACCACTTCCACTCTAATAGTTCAAAGCATTTTCACAGTGTTTATAACTGCTAACGAACAATGTTTCAGAGAAAGCAGAACCCAGGCTTCCAAGATTTGCACATTTTGGGTTATGAGATGCTCAAGCTTGTGTATTGTAAATAAGGTTTAGAAACTCCTCCGCGTAGTTGTGCTTTGGACTGTAGCAAGCTTCAGAAGAAAATGTCTAATTGTGCCTGGATTTATTTTATAAATTGGGACTGTTTCAGCAGTCTGTGTGGCCTTCCATTCAGCTGTTTGTTTAAGCCAAGCCGAAAGCCACTTATCTAAAGATGATTTTTTCTCACTCTTGAGCTGACAGAACCAGGCTGGGAAGGGTGAAAGCTGAATTGTAGGGTTTAGCCTGAGCCCCTGTCTTCGGTCAACCCATAAGGGGAGCATGAAGGACTGGCCATAACGTTGTTCTGGAAGATACTTGCACGTCTCTTGTACGTTGTTTGTAGGACACCTTTTTAAAATAAACAGCTGTGGTATGTGATTGACTCAGATTGGAACTTTGCAGCTGTTCCTTCCTATCTGTCTGGTATGCCAAAGCAAAACCCTGCAGCTCAACATCTCTAAAATCAAAACCTTAATTCAAATGTTATAATTTGGATCAGCTTCAGACTTCCTGGTTTTGGCAGTGTAAGCAAAATGGAGGCAAGTGTGTTTCTTTATCTAGTTCAGAAAAATAGATGTTACTTATTTACTTAGAATCATAGAATCGTTTAGGCTGGAAAAGACCCTTAAGATCATCGAGTCCAACCATTAACTTAGCGCTGCGAAGTCCACCACTAAACCAGGTCCCTAAGTGCCACATCTACATGTCTTTTAAAGACCTCCAGGGATGGTGCCTCAACCACTTCCCTGGGCAGCCTGTTCCAATGCTGAATAACCCTTTCAGTGAAGAAATGTTTCCTAATATCCAATCTAAACCTCCCCTGGTGCAGCTTGAGGCCATTTCCTCTCATCCTATCACTTGTTACCTGGGAGAAGACACCAACACCCACCTTGCTACAACCTCCTTTCAGGTAGTTGTAGAGAGCAACAAGGTCTCCTCGGAGCCTCCTTTTCTCCAGGCTCAACAACCCCAGTTCCTTCAGCTGCTCCTCATAGGACTTGTGCTCTAGACCCTTCACCAGCCACTTAGTGTATAGCAATGTTGTGTAATAAAAGGCAACAGCTGAATAGTCTTAGCTAGAGATGTGGAAGTCTAACCTGAGGCAGAGTATCTGGCTGTCAAAATTGCATCTAAAGAGGAAGAAAGTTTTAGTGGTATTTTAAGATGGTTTGTTTTGTTAGATTAAAACAACCAGAAGATTTTTGCATTCAAGAACTCAGTTTTGTTCTCTCTGGATGCTGTGAGGATCTGATGTTCTCACTGATACCTTTTCACTGTGTTAGACTTCACTTAATGCAGAGCCTGACCATGAACATGGTCCAGAGAGCAGAGTAAATGAGGCTGAAGGTGTAGTTTTGACCCATCCAAGAGCTGTGCTGTCCAGCCGAGGAATGGTGGGTTGTATGGTGGGGTGGGATGGTGTTGCCAAGACTGTTGCACCGAGGAGCTGCCGTGGTGTGCGGCTCACGTGGGTGCTTGCCGTGCAAGGCTGTTTCCCCCCTGGGGCACCCGCTTGCCCAGCGCAGATGGCCTACTTCCACACCTGTACAATTGAATGCAATAGTAAAAATAGGGGGAGGCCCAAATGGCTAAGAGGCGAGCCTACTTTTTGTCATCTGCTTCCTCAGCAAGAATTATTTTGAATGAGTTAATACCAAAGGAGTTAAAGAACGGTTGTATATTTTGAATTTGGGCTGTCAAAGCAAATATTTTGACAGTCGGGTCTGAAGTGGATATTGAGTGGCGTGCTGTGAAGAACATACAGTTCTGTCATGGAAAAAACTTGTTGAGAGATGAGGAACTGAGAGGAGGAATAAATAGCCAGTTTTCAGCCTTGCAAGGGCCTAGCTTGGGTTTCTGTTGAGCAAAAATGGAAGAAAAGGGGTGAGCAGAGTGCTGGAGGGAAGCTTCATGAGGCGCAGTTACTTAGCACAGTCTGTATCTGGAAGGGCTTTGATATGTGGCACAAACATGCTATTGGAGCTACGTGAGAATTCGTTAGATTCATCTGGAAAATCAAGGTGGGGTGTGCTGGAAGGAAAAGGTTAACTACACAAGTGTGACTGAACTGTAAATTATCTCCAGTACTTTATCCGCAACCTTTCCTTGCTAAGTCTCACAAAGAAGAAATGCCCCTACCCCTCCTCTGGTCTATGTGCCATCCTACTTTATATGTTTCTGTCCATCTGCTCATGAAAAGGAGTTGTAGGAGAGTGGCCCCTGCCCCTCGTCGGGTCTTGCCGTCCTACTCATATGTTTCTGTCCGTCTGCTCACAAAAAGGAGTTGGTAGGTGAGTGGCACTCTCATTCAAGGGTATCACTAGTGCAAGAATAAATTTATGCACAAGTTCTCCCATGAATAAGGGTACATTGCTCTGGAGATACGTTTTGTACCAGAATAAAGTACTTGTTACCTGGGAAAAGCCGAATTGTGAAGGTTTTATTGGAAAGCAGAGTACATTCTTTTGAACTGTAGTTATTGATGACATTTACTAACCTTTAGGTGCTATGAAGTTTCCCGGTGTTGCAAAACAGGGAAGTATATGTTCCAGTGAAGTCCTGAGAATTGACATGGCCTATGTATCATCTTTAGACAGGCCACTTAGCTTATGCAGAGACTTTTCTGGATATACAGTGTTTTAAAATGTTACTGCAATTTATTCTTGCACTTACATTTCAAATAGAAAAGAATCCCATGGTTTGGTCTTTTCTTCTGATTCTAATATAGAATCCCATGGTTGTTATCAGTGCTATGATTTTATGGCTGCCAGTGTTCATCTGAAATTTCCACCTACTTAAGTAAATATGAACTTTGTTCTCACCTGTGTTCAATAAACAGTATTTTTTGTTCAGGAGGTACAGAGTAAGCAGTAACAGCTATGATGGGTGTTCAACTCATGTCCCTTGCACCTCAATGAAAATCCTAGAATTACAAAGACAAGGAGTTCACACAGGTGCCATGCTTGCACAGAAATACAGATTCTAGAGCTTTTTGGAACTTCTCTTAAAAAAAAAAAAAAGACATTTTCTATTAAATTCTCTTTAATTGTGCAGATGACAACAAAAGAATGTAGGGTTTTAGTGGACGTTTCCTACATTCCAATTGTTATTTAAAGTGGAAATACTGAGAGAATTAACTTTTTTTTTGGCAGGCTGACACTTCAGCTCTCTGTTATTACAAAGGGTGTATTCGAGTCATCAGTATGTCAGGTTGCTTGAAAACTTCATGCTTTCCCCCTAAAAATGGAAAATGAGCTGAACTGTTATCTCAGTGTGGCTAAAAGCACAACTAAATATGTTTTGCCTTTTTTTAAGGCAATGCTGAAACATCGAACTAAGGGAGACAAAATTGAGTTGTTGGCACAGCAGCTTAAGTCCATGTATCTGCTAGTACCAGAGGAGTCTGCAGATCTAGACGAGAAAGAGTAATGCGGATAAAATCTTGCAGATGATTCACTACGACTAGTATAGGAGGGAGTAGAAATTGCTGGATGAAATTCTGAATGTGTTGAAGTTGTGGGTGTGTGTTTTGTTTTGCATTCAGTGGGACTGGGATTCAACCACTGGGCTCAAAGCTCTTAAGAAATTAAATACCAACCCCATGAGAAAGCTAAAAAAAAAATCGGGGATGTCTGTTTTTCTGGCATCTGCTGACCTCTTTGTGTTTGGCAGCAGTGCAGCAGTGAGGTCCAGATCTGGTTCTCGACTCTCTTGCCTTCAGTTTAGCGTCGGTATTTTGTTTTTTGTGAGGAAAACTTGGAAGTGCTACGTTCTCACTGTGGAGGGAGTAACGTGAGGGCATTTCCTGCTCCCCCCCTTGCTTCGAAGCGACACAGTTTCAGTTCAAGCACAGAGGCATGTGCAATGACTCGTTTGTTATTTTAAGGCCAGTATTTGGATATGAGTTGGAAGTATAGTGATCTCTGATTGCTTGTTGTACTAAAATAAGTGTAACTCTGGGAATGTCATCAGCTACTGTTGAAAGGCAGAATAAAGGCTTGGGGAAAGCCCTGGGGAACATTTTGCTGCAGTCCCAGTGTGCACAGGACTGTGGAAGGGGGGAATTGAGAGGAGTCGGGAAGCTCAAGGCTGACTGGCAACCCCTCTCACTGTGGCTCTTGGCCACTTGGCAGTGACTGGGGCGTTTTTCCGCAGATTCCTGTTTACAGTGGTCTAAGTCACCGGAGCCTGCCAGTGTTGGCATCAGTTCAAGATGAGGTGTGTGATATACCTGCAGGCAGATTGCTTTTCTGAAACACTGGTGCAAAGCTGGATACAGAACCCGGGGAAGCACTGCTCCTGCAAAACCCAGGCTTCAAAGGGATGGGCTGTGTCACCACATCGCAGGGCACCCTGTCCCCAGCTGCAATCCTGTTTGCCTCCTCTCGAGGCCGGGGTTGGCTCAGCTGCAGTCAGCAGAAACCCAGAAGGTTGGAACAAGGTTCCTTCATTGCCCTTTGCACCCAGGTGCCCATGGCACGTGGAACTGTGCCCGGCTTCCTTCCTGAAGGCGCGCCGTGCTGCCTCCACAAACTGAAGGCAGGAGCCACACGTCTGTGAAACTGCTTAAACGTGTACGAACATTTTGCTGGGTAACTGCCAGCAACCTTGGTAATTTCGGCCAGAGGAAGATGAGGGGGGCGTGGTGGTAGGAGTGGGTGGGACCACTGGGTGTTACCGAGACCTTTGCTTGCAAAGTGCTTGACAAAACACCCGCAATGGGACGGGGCAGAGCATACCATAAGTAAGGCTGGGCAGTGGGAGATTAATCACTCCTCTGGGACAAACCTGGGAGGTTTCCAGCAGGCTCTGTTTGACGGGCCCTTGTTAGAGCTTTTGCATGTTGATGTGGATCTCATTGTGGGGGTGGAAATGAAGACTTTTTTCTCACTGCTGATGTGTTGTCTCTTTTTTCTTGTAGGTGTGTGATGTCAAACAGTGGGCAGTCCTTGTGGCCTCCCCCGCCAGCCTGCAGCATCATGTGCCAGTATGAATATTAAGAAAGAAAAGCGTACTTCAGAGCTCAGCATCCCAGAAGGAAAAAAGGAGGAACTAAACGGAGAGAACAAATGACTGCACTGCTTGCAAAACTTGGGGCTGTTCACTTTTTCTCCTGAGAAATTTCATCTTGGCCTTTGTGAGAGAGCTGAAAGAGCAGGCAGAGCAGCCACAGTGATCTTCTTAGGGACCTTTTTTTCCTTCTTAATTCAATTTTTTTCCCCTTGTGCCTGGATTTTAAGACTGTCAGCTGCACTGATCACAAGCACTGGACATCAATATGTGTCATGTCATTGTAACATGTCGGTCAATGCTATGGACTCTCCTGAGTATTGTGGTGGCTTTCGCAGAGCTCATCGCTTTCATGAGCGCAGAATGGCTGATTGGCAAAGCAAAGCCTTCAAGCTCTGAGGATGTGGATAACAGAACGGGGGGGTCACAGGAGCCTTACCATCCGACGCTGGGCATCTATGGGCGCTGCACCAGAATCCCCCACATGCAGCTTTCTAGACAACACACGCTTTGTGGTCCTTACGCCGAAAACTTCAATGAGATTGCCAGTGGGTTCTGGCAGGCAACCGCTATTTTCCTAGCCGTGGGAATCATGATTCTCTGTGCCGTGGCGTTTGTGTCTGTCTTTACGATGTGTGTGCAGAGTATTATGAAGAAAAGCATTTTTAATGTCTGTGGGCTGCTACAAGGGATTGCAGGTACGTGTACTTTGAGAGCAACTAAAGATTTTAATTTTGGGGCCATTCAGCTGAAGAAATATAGCGATTCTGTCTTGTCTACAGACAGAATGCATTAGGCAGATCCAAAGCGGTTCTATATGCTGGTGTTTATTCAAACACAACTGAAATTTATAGCTACACAGCATGTAATACATTGACATTGGCAGCAGAATTGCAGCCTGATGTGTGCCAAAATGAACTGACCAGTGTTGCTTTTGTTTGCTGTTCATTTTTTTCCCTCTATTTGAATTTCTTTCCGTAACAGAAACTTCTCTCCTTTGTTACCAGCAGAGAGCAAAGTTAATACGTTAAGGCAGTCTATATCCCTCTCACTACTTCAGTAATTTTTCCATGGACTGAAGGCAGTTCTCTCAATGTCTCAGAGGCTTTATGACTGTGGTGAGAGCAAATACCACCTCAGGGATAAGAACAGCCTGCAGTCGCACACCCAGTTCTCCAGCGTTTCATGCTAAGCAGCCTCCTTCAAGGCTGTGAGCTTGACAAGTGATACCTTACGATAAAGCCTTCCTTTAGCCAGCTTGTTGTTCAGCTGCAGTTACGCAGCCCAGTGAGCTTATCTTTTCACTGTCCAAGTATCAGCTGTGCTTTGCCTGAAAAGATGAATTGGCTCTAGAGATTTGGTGTTTCTGCTTAAACCCATGGATTTTACAGAGATTAAATGACTGTTAGCAAACCGACACTGGACAGCCCTGGTTAGGGAAGTATTTGGCTTTCTGTACAGCCCAGCAAGCCATGGGGAGAACCTATCCCATATGCAGGTTTTCATCTTTTGTGCTGTGTGCGTGTGGTCATTGGGAGGAGGAGAGTGGTCTGCCCTACCTCTGGCAGCCCTCAGAGACATATGAGGAGGGAGGGAATGCGCAGGGCCACCTCCTCTTTCCCTCTTGGTGGTGCTCTTAAGCAGATGTTTTCAATTCCTAAAATGGTTTCGTTACAACAAAAATTAGGAGTTTTAACTTGTTTGCTCAAAATGTCAATCTGGCTTCTGCCCTTCTCACCTCCACTGAGGTGGCCAAACACGTCTGTGGTGGCTGTACCTAGACAGGAGGTGTAATGATAGATGTTCAAACCTTCTTGAAGCTGGGTGGTTTAATTTGCTTAGTTGAGACTTAAATTAATCTTATTCTAAACATGCATGGGGAAGTAGGCAAAAACTGAATTTGCTGCCTGCTGCCTGCAGATCTCCAGAGCCAGCGGTACGGGCCAGTGACAGGCTAACACTGGCTCCTGAAGCACTAGCATGGTGGCTCTCACTGTCCTCCACTTCATGCATCTTCGGTGTAAAAGTGTACTGTTTATTTCATGTCACCCACAATGTAAGGTTTGTGCTTCTGGGGCAGAATTAGATCCCTAAGTTGGCTCAAGATGCTTCTGTTCACATGATGGCATATAATTAGCAGATGAATGTCCTTGAGATAAAAATTACAGGTTTTGCTGTAGTCACTCCTGGTTTACAGAATTTGCCAGAACCAGTGCGCAAGGAAGCAGCTCTGCAGTGCAGATTAAGCCGGGGGAGGTTTTAGCTCCTTGCTTTCTTGCCCTGTACTTCAGAAATAATCCATGAAACCTGTTTTTCGGGAGATGACATTACATCTTTTCTGTTGGAGGGGTATTTGTATGGGAGGGATTGGTTAGCAGCATAAGTAGATGTTTGGCATGTCAGACTTGGGGCTGTTGAAAAGATAACTTTACTTGCAACTCTGATACCATCTCAAAATATCTACTCTAACATCAAGACTAGCAGGAATTAGGTTCTTGTATCTTACAGTACTGTTCTGGAGACCATGTACTTGTGAGAAAATACATGCAAAGACAGTTTTATGTTTTATTATCAAACCAGCTCTACCTGTAATGGGACTTGTGGCCCTCAAGAATTGAACAATATGGCCGACAAAGCATTTCTTACATGTTAGGGGGTAGATCAGTCCTTTTTGAGCTCTACTGAGGATAGAAGCACTTCCCTTCTTATAATTGAGATAAATGACACAGCATGAAACTGGGTAATAGAAAGGTCATGTTACTGAAACCGTTGCTATGAGAAGTACGCCTGCCAGTATTTGCAGCCAGGCGTCTTGTGGCTAGCAACTCATTTTCTCAAGATTAGTTTTATTGGGTCCACTGTTACTTTTGTGCCAGTAGCATTACAGCATCTGCTTACTTAGTTGAAATTATTTTCCTTATGACTTATCATAGCTGTTAATTTCAGCTTTCTGAGTTACGGAATTTTGGAAAATGCTTAAGCAAGTTGTTCAAGGACAGTTGTCGGCATGGTTAGTCCATACAGGGATTATGATAGCTAGACTAATGCCCTGACCAGAGAACAAGATACAACCCTGCCTTAATCATCTTAAGCATAAGATCATTCTTTCAAATACGAATAATTATGGTTTTAATAAGCATAGAAGAAGAATTCACAAAATCACTTTGTTTATCAGCCTATATCAGTCCAATATTTGCAAGTATGTCAAACATCTCATTTTCAAAGATGAGATGCACCCATAGTAGAGTCATCTACAGGAACTCAGGATCTTGCAGACTTAATCTCATTTAAAATCTGTATATCTTTGCAGTGGAGATTTAATGTAATTAAAAACATACAAGAAGTTAATTTATTCCTGGAATTCATCATGAAAAAACAATAACAGACACCGGATATAGCTTTTCAGTCTAGCAACATTGGTTGTGACCTGAATGATGCCTACGGTGAAATCACAGAACAGAAAGCAACATCTCTTCTGTTATGGCCTAAATTCTCATTTAGGTCACTGGGAAGGAGCCATACACATATCTGGTCCATGGAGGTTTTTTTTTTTTTGTGGCAGAAAATTAGAAATACAAAGCCATAAAGGAAGAAAATATGACTCTTGTTTAAATGCTGTGATTCCTTTGTTACAGAGCAAGACCTTCTACCACTTATTTTCAGATGGCAGTGCCTTTCATTCTGGAGCTGTAGAAACAGTAATCAGTGGCCCTGGTTTTGGAGATGTTTGAGGATCGTTTCATCTGGAAAAGCATCTTTTCTCTGCAATAGAGAGTGCAAAGAATGGAGCTATGTAATTAAATAGATAATTACTACCCAGCAGCAAGAAGACCAGGCAGACTTTCATTTGAATGTCTTTTTGGGGAAAGTATTCTATTTTTACAGTCTGTGAATCACTTGAAATGCAGAGGCTAGAAGAGGCAGCGTGTTATTATATGGTAGCTGATAAAAACCAATTCAAAGTGAATTTTTACAGTAATCATCTAGTTATAGGAAGTAAATAATTGGTGATCCCCTATTGACATATCTTGGTATGCATATAGGATAGTTGCATATGTGTTTACAAGCCTTATTTGGGCTTGGGTACTTCACTTTGGTACTAAGTAACATAATCTAGACATAACCTGGCCTCAAAGGAGGGTGAGGGGGAGTTAAGGACAGAACCTAAACCAGGTTTGGCTTCCGTCTCTGACACAGTTTCCTTTATGAAGTTAATCATCGACAATGTTTCTTTGCTTTTTTTTTTTTAACCTCTAAGGGCGCAGCTGGGTAGAGCTGGCTGCTGGCATCATGGCTGGGTGGACATGGCCCCCTCCCCGCAGCCAGCAGCTGCCCGACTTGCAGGTGAGCCACAACCCACCAGCAACACCCTGACCACGTGGCAGGCGGCAGAAGCTAAATTAGCAGCACATATCTCAACTGTAAAACTTGGGCAGGCCCCTGTGTTTCCTTGTGGGGAGCTATGCCATCATGTGCCTGGGAAGGCTTTGGGGAGAGTGGAGGGAAGAGGTGCTGGTGTGTCAGAAAGGCAGCTGGGTTTGGCAGTTCAGTTTCTGTTACTCCTGCTTTGCTGTGCTAGAGTGGGGCTGCATTGCCAGGCAGGTTTATCGAAAGGGGATAAAATAGCTCCTCTTCTCTAAAGTCTTTAGAGTGCTGATGGCTTCATCTGGGAGGCCACTCGTGGGTCATCCCCTTCTCACCACTTTCTCTGTTCACAGTCCACTGTCTCCTACCTCAAACGAGGCTTGACCAAACGGGTTTCTGACAGAAGCATGAAAAAAAAAAGGCATGTAAAAATTGGGTTGCATCAGTCAGGAGACCAGCTGCGTCCCAGCCATGCACTGAGGGGTATCTCTGGTTAGGACGGGTGAATGCATGGCTGCATTTTGCGGTCATGTGGCTTAGCAGGCTGGGCTGCTGGCAGTTATGCACATACACGTCCAGTCAGATGAAGCAGGGGTTGGAGTCTGTCTGCTTGGGCCCAGATGCTGCAGGTTTGGGCTTCCCTCCCTCACCCCAGCAGTTTGTCCTCCAGCATTGCTGGGGGATGATTTGGCTTCTTCCTTTCCAGGGTCTTACTTTAGTATTCTCCTATCATCACCCAGCGGTGAGGTTTCCTTAACATTTCACCCCACTTTATTCCTGCCGAGCATGTCTTCTTGTATCCCTGCTTTGTTCTGGGAGGCTGTTTTTAGCCCTGGTGTTTATCCTGCTCAGTCCCAAGCAGTGAAGTCTCTTCCACGGTACTTTCTCTTTTCAGGTATCTCACGAGGTCTCCTGCGTTCATTCTTCTGTCCTGTCCATGATTTCTTATTTTTTCCCTTTTATTACTGTTCATATCTTCTCCTGTTCCCTGCTGTGGTATCTTGGGGGGTTCCTCCATCAGAAACTACTGCAGTACCTGAGCAATAGTTCAGTTCCAGGAGTGCAGCTTTACCCTCAAACGCAAGGAAACTACTCCACAATTTTCTAAAATGAAGAGGTGAAACCCAGTTGGAAGCCAGCTGTGTCTGTAACAGTCTGTCTTTGCTGCTGGAAGAGTTTGTTTTACATCTCTTGCACTAAGAAACAGTTCAGCATGTTATACTTATTGGTCATCATTTCCATTTGGGAGGCTGGGTGATTTGGAAGATGGCCTGAGCAGAGTGTGATGGGAACCATCTGAAGGGGAAGAGGATCTGGAGCTGCTTGTGGGGGTGTGTAAAGTAGGATCCGGCTGCACAGGGTGGGCTTGTGGTGTGTGGGGCTGTGTGGCTGCACGCTCCTGGCTGCTGGAAGGTAAAGAGGCCGTTGGGAGTTGCGGAGGAGGAAGCTGAGAAGAAAACGGGAGGTTGGCCAGGACTTTCCTTGGAGAGGGGAGAAAACGCAGAAGGAGAAGCAAGCTGCTGTGGAGAGGGCATGAGGCTGCTAGAGCTCTTTGATGCTCAGAGCATGATGCAAAACGTTATGACAGTTGCAGAGTAGTTCAGGATATTTGGTTATAGGCAGCAGCACGCTGTAAAAAAAGCATTATTTTGTCTAAGGGCCAAGCTGGCGAGCAAGGAAGAAAGCACCTTGTGAGCTCATGTTGCTGCCTGTGGGCGACGGAAGCTGTTGCTCGGCTGGGGAGCCCAGGCAGTAGGAGAGCAGAGCGAGAGTGGTTTTGCCCTCAAAGGCAAGGAAGCTTCTTGTTTGTCTTTCTAAAACGCAGAGCATGCATTTTTCAAAAAGCATATTTCCTCTTGGATTCAGCTCAGAGTTTTTCTTTTCTGATGCCAGGATTCTGAATTCTTGGGGTGGGAAGAAAGAAAAAGTGGGAGGGGGGATTTCTAATGGAAATCCTGACAGTCTGAACTGCTTTTGCTGTCTGCGGTACAGTGCTTCCTGTAACCTATATGGCCAAATGCCAGCACGACATCTAATGCACACTTGGCTGCTGAAAGTTCAAGCAAAGGGGACTGCTGTGTTGGAATATGCCAGGGAAGGAAAATTGAGTTCAAGTGCTAAATTGCTACTGAGCCTGAGGGAGAGTATTACTAACTTCAAAGAAATAAAGTGAAAATTTCAGTGTTTTGTTAGATTTGATGGTCGTCTCATCTCTTGCGCTACCAAGGTGGGCATGTGGGAACCAGCAGACACCCACCAGATTGTAAATAGAATAGAAAAATAAACAAAAAATTCAGGTTTCAGTGATCAAGTTTGGCAGCTGATTTTCTCGGCAAGCATAAATCTCTTCCATTAAACAGTGCTCAGTGTGAGACTCTCATGCTACCCACGGAGAAATGTTTTACTGTGATACACGTGCATACTGAGGTCCCTTACCTCTACCGGCGTAGGTGAGATGCCGAGAACTTCTTTACACCCCTGCCCTGGCGATGTGGGGTAAGAGACAACTGGCTGCCCCCTGAGCAGCCAGGGGGATAGCCAGAGGATAGCAGGGCTCCGTTTCCGTTGGATTTTTGCTTCCAGGCCTCAGAGCCAAGAGTGGTGCTGCTGTTTGTATGTAGGATGCAAACACTAGGAGAATATTTAAACTCAACAAATGCTGTGTTTTCACTCAAACGCAAGAAAAAAGATTAAGGCAGCTCTTTCAAGAAGGTGGGGCTAACTTATGCTTAGCTCCTGTCGTTGGTGTGCCTGGTGTGGTGGGGAAGGAAATCAGTGCTTTTTGAGTCTTGCTTCCTTCCCCAACACAGATGACCTGCACTCTGCTGCTGTATGACCCATGAAGCCACCCAAAATTCTCCCCTTCCTGCATCCCCCTTCACCTGTTCCTTCTCACTGAGCCTTAGTTCCTCTGCAGCTCCTCCCCCCTGCACCCCTGGGGTCTTGTTTGTGCTGCGGAATCAGTATTGAGGAAACGTAATGCCATGAAAAAGATGGTCTGCACCCTTTTACCTCTTTGCTTGAGCTGAGGCAGGTTGTTGCTTTGGCCCCCCTTATAGAGCTGTGGTTGGGAGATGGTGGATTTCACTCCCTTTCTGCTGATTCAGCATAAGCGATTGATCGTTTGGAGGGCATGGTGCTTACTGGTCAAACAGCAGTGGAAAAAGTTATGGTGAATGGTGTGAAATGTATTGGGTCTTCTCCTCTGCTTCTTTCATGGACGGAATAATTGACACAGCCTGGTATTTCCTTCCCTGACTCAGGAACCTCCCAAATTTACCATCCACAACTGAGTTTCTCATTTAGCAGCTTCAAGCCTTTTATTGGGCTTGGCCTAGATTAAAAACACTCAATGCTTCATTGGCTTTTAAGGTAAAATGTGAGAGGTGTCCAGTCCTCGCAGCTGTGCCTGAGCAGTGGCCCTGAGTGGAGAGGTCTTCGGTTACTTCTGCATTACTGAAAACTTTTAAACATTTGGCTTTCCCCCCCATAAGTTGCTGTATCTTGACTTAATCGCAGGGTTAGCATCCGCTGCACAGGAGGCCCTGTAGTGTGGTGACATGACTCCACATGGCTGACGGACAGCAAAGAGGCAGCTGTATCATTTCAGGGCTTAGGACTGATCTTCGAGTCTCTGCATTTCCTTCCCTTCTAACTAATGGGGACTCTCACCACATACATAAAAATTACTAAACACTAATGGCGAATTTGCCCACCCCTCTCCTAAAAACAGGAGTCTGCGGGCTCATGCTTTGTTACAGAGAAGTCCAAGCAGTTAGATCACGCCAATATAAAAAAAACAAACCCTGAATCCCCCATACGATGTGATTCTGCCAAAGCAACCTACATCAAGCTGATAAACTGACTTAATTTTGGCTTTTTCTGTGGATATCAAAATACTCTTAATAGTTGCGTCTCCCACCAGTAGCCCCCTGCACTGTACTTTTGTCCCTGTTTACACACTCCAACATCAGTAATGCCATCAGAAGTTTACATATGTTTGCATACTTTTGGTTACGAATGAGCATCTTTGACTTGCTTAATAAATGGGAAAAGACGCATGAGCAAATGGTATAGTTAATTTACTGCTGAAGAGAGTAGGGATCTTATCCTCTTTCTCACCTTGGGGAAGGCAGTGGTTAGGGAACTGCATTTTCTTCTGGTAACTGCTTACCATTATATGACCCTGAGACAATTTTAAAGGCAAAAAAAAAAATCTGTGCAGGTTTTGAGCCATCACCTGGTTGTAGTTTTAAACAACTCATTCTCCTGCATTGAATGTGGTGTCTAGGTAGGCTTTTTTAAGCATTGATCTTCGTAATGTTATGAATTTTTCTTTTGTTGTGCAGCATTTCCAAGTGGGCCAAAGGACATATCCAAGGCACTAGGGCTTGCAGAGTCTCCCCTTTCTTTTTGCGCAAAGACCTTCTTGCCTCTGGTCAGGTGCTTGCGTTGGGTGGGTCTGGCAGTTACCCAGGGGGATGGAGAGCAGCTGCAGAGGCAGGTCTGGGGCCCTGTGCTGCAGGTACCGTAACCAGCGCTCCCTTCAGCATCTCGGCGCTACCCTCATCCTTTTCCTATAGCCAGCGTGGAGTGCTGACACCACTACGTCAGCTGGCCTGAGCCCACCTCGTTAGCTCTCATCTGATTAAAATGGGATTACTGAATCATGTCATGGGGCTGAAGGTGTCTGTTACACCACTGCTGAGTAGGAGGCTGTCACTTTGTTGTCTGTTGGTGGATGAAGTGGTCAAAAGCACGCAAATGGCAACCTGGTAGTATTCCTGCTGGGTAGGGATTTGTCAGGGAAAGTTTGCTTATGTGAAAGCCTCCTTGGGTTAAGCTAGCGTAGTACATTTGTACAAATATTTTACACATGAAATTGCTCAGGTATTCAGGTAGCATATTGACACATTTGGAAATATGAGCAATAAAGGCAGGGTTATTTTGCCTGGCTGGTGCAATGGCCTTGGGCTGAGCGTTAATCTGCTGTGGTTGCGCAGAAGATGAGAACGCTCAGGATCACTGCCACTGAGGAAGTGACCCGCCTGTGCTGCTTGCGTGGTGTTGTGCAAGGCTAATCCCTCCCTGCCTTTACCCTTTTTCTCTTCCTCTCCTAAAATGTTGTTGCTCAGTTGTGTGGCTCCATGGGAGCCTGTTGCAATGCCACCTCATTGATCACAGCTGCTTAATTTCCTGTTTCTTCAGCAGCATTTAAAAGCTTTTTTTGCTATTTTGCTAGGAAATGAGAAGATGATAGTTTCAGGCTTTGCAATGGAAATTGGCTTTGTTAGTATATGCTGTTGTTTAATATGGCACAACAGCAGCTGCACAGGAGACTGTCGAAACTAAATAGCATGCCTTCACTTAGCTAGACAAGCATCTGCCTAACCCCTGTCTCGAGGGTTGCTTCCAAGGATGGAATGAAAAAGCTTTTACTCAGATCTGACCCCAGCACATAATGTGACATACAAATACCCGCAACCATAGACCGGTCTGCTGATTTTCCACAATGTTAGCCTGGCAGCACTACTGCAGCATAGAAAAACTAGGAGGAGCAATTGCTTGCTGCAGTTCCAAGCCCTTAAAAGCAGAAAAGTTCTTGGTGCACAAATAGAAAAAGGATTATCCTATAGAAAAAGCATTACTGAACTGTCTTCAGAAACGTTGTTGCACAGCGGTGCAGTCTGGTGTATTTCTATTGATATTTCACAGTATGCTGTAATGTTTTGCTTTGGTGTTTTAGGAGAAAGGAGTTGCTTTTACATCATTTGACTATAGAAGGGCTGATGTTTAATAGGTTGTCTGTGTTGTAATCAGGAAATATGTTTTAGTCTAATAATCCCACTAAAATCTAAATCTCGTCTAAATTTTGTATTTCTTAAGGCTTCTTTATGAAAGCAGGTAATTAGGGATTGATAATAAAATGTTATGTGGGCAAATTGCCTTCAGTGAAAGGTGGGAAAATGTTCTCCACTGGCAGACTTACACCAAAGAGTTTTAGATGAGGTCTCTGGATAAAAAAGTCATTTAAATAGTTTTCTGTTGTCGTTCCTAGGCATCTGGCAGCATTGTGTAGCATTCTTTCAGACCTCTATTTTAAGGAATCCTAAGAGGAAAGGTAACTGAGAGCTGGCAACAAAAAGGAAAATGTAATTATGAAAAATTATCATACTGATTTAAAGAAGTGGGATAGAGCTAATTAAGAAGTATGTGTATAAGAGTATGTGTACAGCAGAAGCTGCACTCCCAGCAGCACAGCTGCGCTGAGAGAGGGGGTTAAATCTAGAACAGAGCAAGCCTGAGCTCTGTGAGCCTGTAGAGGAGCACAGTGGAAAACAGCTTGTAATGTTTTCAAAATGAATTTGTTTCTCCCAGCAGGGGGAACAAACAGCAATAATTCCACAGGTAGATTGGTGAATTAAAACTCTCAGTTACTGTACATCAGCACGAAGAACTGAAAGGGTTCATTGCAGAAAAGTTTTCTTCAGACAGAGCACTCAATTTTTGTTCTCTGTTCTTTCTCTTGAAGATTGGCTTCTCTTCAAAGACACTGGGACAAGAGCAAAAACTGATTTATTAAGAAAAAGAAATCTCTATCATTAATATTTGCTGTCCTCCTGCCAGATACGTCTCCAGGCAAACTGTCGACAGGAGATAATTGTTGCTTTATCAGATTATGCTGACATAAAATTATACAACACAAAACTGAGCTCTGTATTTCTATTACTAACAAAAGCTTAAGTGCTTTAATCTTAATTTACAGCATTAAATGGCTTAGAAAGCCACAGAATACAGATTAAATACAGAAGTAATATTTGAATGAGTCAAGTGTAAGAATAACTGAATGAAATTCAAGAAACCTGAGAATTATAATAGTTAATTAATCCAAAGAGCAACTTTTATACACAAATCGGTAGATGTGTACTAGGAGCTGGTCTTGTGTTCCTGTGCGCTGAGTATAAATGAATGCCAGGGATAAGGCGCTTGGCTCCTCTTTCTAGCCCTTTGTAAACTCCAGGCCATGCTCTCCAGCGTGTTTAATTCGCTGGCAAGATGCTACTTTGCTCCTGGCTCCGTGCAGCCCATCCAGCGCCCTCCTCCGCCTTGCCCCCAGGGACTCTTCAGAAAACAAAACCACCAGCCCCCATGCTGCCTTGTGCTGTCCATAAGCAACTGAAACCCCATTTCTCTTCCTTCAGCGTTTTTCTTAAGACTGTCTTGTTGCAGAGGCTGTAAAAGAAAAACTTGGTAACCAGCAGGCTGTGGATTTGATGAAGCTATTGCCGGTATGCTGTTTGGGGTTATCATCTCACTTGTGCTTTGCTCTGTGTGTCTTGTCTGAAAAGCAGATTGTCAGCTCTTGGAGGCAAAAACTGTGAGCAGAGCTGCTGGGCTCTGTAATAATGCAAATAAATAACCAAAACAAGAGAGCTGCAGGCAGGCGAGCCCCAGGGACTGAGCAGCGGCTACAGAAAGGCAGGGAGATAGGCAGTTAGTTTAAACTTCTATCAAAGAAGCAAAGAGATGTAAGGGACCTGGCCAGGCTCTGCCCTGTGGACAATGGTATGAGAAATCAGCGCTGAGAATTTACCGTGTTTTTTCCTCTTGTGGGTCATCTTGCCACAGACTGGCCTGTGAGTGGTTTTTGCTCAACTGCAGCTGCTTGCACATGTGTTAGATGTAGATGAAGATGTTAGCTGTAGAAACAGCCCTTCGGCTTTTTTGTGTTGCATAAAATGGTTGTGCAGTGCTCCTTAGGTCAAAGGTGGAAGAGCACACAGACCGCCAAGCTGTTTGTATTGCATTTAACTGTTTCGCCTGTTTAAAAGCAGATCATGACTTTCCAAGCAGCATCACAACCTCTCCTGCCCTTGCTACCCCTCCTGTATCTTACCTTGTTCTTTCCGCGTGGGCATTTTTCCTTCCCTTCCCTCTGCATCCATGTTCCCAGGAGCAGAGAGGTGGTTCTTTTTCAGGGGTCTCTGGAAGCTGCTGCTCTGGTTACAGGTAGTTGGACAGTTAAAAGTGCTTTGGATTGCTGGCTTCTGTTTTAGCCCATGGTTTGCTCTGTTGGTGGGTGGTAAAGCATGTTCTGTGTATTTTGTTTAAGCTGCAGGAGTCATTGAGATGAGCTCTGTAGCCTGTGACTGTCTCTTTTGTAGTTACTGGAGGCACTAGGAGCAGGAGGCAAAGCTCCTCTTGACCTTTTTACTTGAGCACCCCTTTTTGGGCAGGTAGGGAGAGTCAGGAAGGGATCTCTGCACCCTGCACAGCTCAGTCATTGCTCTGAGTATTGGAGCTTTGAGCTGAACACGTGATGAGTCGTCTGTGGCTCTCCACTTGCTGTTAGTCAGCATGAAATCCAAGGAGTGCCGTTTCTGTTGTGGGTACGTTGAATTGGCTTAACTGAATCATCTTTATTCACTTTTCTTAGCAAGTAGGAACCAGGTATTAATGAAATGAGAAATGATGATAAATATTAGTGACAGCGAGAAGAGGTGCATGTCCTGAGAAGCTTCCTGTTGGCACTGGAGTGGTAGAAGGTAGCTTCAGTAGTGAAAGGATTACTTTTTTTTTCTTTCATTATGCTAGGCCACTAGAGGATTCACAACGTTAGCTATCTGAAGGAAAAAACAGGTGAGACTGACCATATTCAAGTCCATAGTTAAGACTTTTCTCCAGATTTTTTCATCTGTGAGAAAACAGCTGTAGCTTATCAAATTATGGGCTGTAGTCAGTATTTCTCCAGGAATTTTCTGTACTCTTAAAAAAAAAAAAGTTGTAATTCAGTAAAGTCCTGATGACTACACTTGACAGCAGTGCTGCAGCCTTTTGGGGGCCTGAGTTTTGGGTAACGGCTTTTCAGCTTGGCACAGAGATACCATGAACCAGTAGCTTTCAGGAGTTGTTCAGTGCTCCAGTTTTGGCAAAAAGAGATGGATGTAACTTCCTAGTCCTGCTTGTGACTCAGCCATAAGCCAGGTTTGCTGTTAAACACAGGCTCTCTAGGTTTGTGAGTGATGGAGTGGTAAACTTTAAAAACTTCCTTGGTGGCAGCAGCTACATTGGCCTTTCACATCTGGCTTCTTAATTTGGTGATGGTGATTTTTAACTACCAAAGGGCTTGTGATCAGTAGAGAAAATGGCAACTGGCCTATACCAATGTACAGTCAGAAAATAGATAGTGTGGTCACGCCAGTGATGCAGAGCGGGAAACTAGTGATGAACAGAGGAGAAGGAACTGCTGGTGTTTAGTCTGAAACGGCTGCAGGGCTCAGCAGGATGAAAGCACAGCTTATCCAGGTCTGTCCAAGATAAAGCAATACTTTATACTTAATGTAGTTTGGCCAATCAGCCAGGAAACATTGCATAAAATTTGTCATTGGTTCTTAAATGTAAGCAGTGATGAAATCCCTTCACAGAGAACGGATATCACTCACTAATGGATTTTGCTGCCCCAAAGAATGACATTTAGATCATTCATGCCCATGGTGTTGTGTCATCGCTAGAAAAACGCTGGAGGAAGGACTTTCTTTGTGAAATGTCTGGCATTCATAGACATTCATTTTAGACAGTTGGATGATGGTTTTTGCATTTCATGTATATTCACTGCTTACTAGCTAGGACCCAGCTTTTCTTTCTCAGTGAGGAATTTTTCTTGCATCTGGCTGAATTTCTTTAAACAAACAATTAAGGAAACCTAACGTACTGCAGAATAGGCTAGTCTAACTGAATTGAAGAAGATGCGAACAAGTCTTTACAGCTGTTCTTGGCATCTCTTAGTATAGGGAAGAAATGAGGACTGTTTCCTATTTTATTACTTGGTAGAAATTTTGGGATTAGATGAAATGTAATGGATGAACCAGCACTATACATAAAAAGCACAACTTTCAGAAGGTGACAGCACCTTTACTGGCTATTTTCATCAAGGTGAGAGGTTGAATAAAGGGCCTTACAGTGCAGGACAAATAAATTGGTAGTATTTCTGTCATCTGGAAGGCTGTATTCATTTTCTGGATAAACTGGTTGTGTTTAAGCAAAAACTGTTTTTCATAATTCCTCCTGTTCTTCTGAGTAAAATTTTAAAGAAAACAGAAAGCAAGTTCTGATACCTATGAGCTGTCCTGATGTTTAGCTCCTTCCTACATACCTTGTAGGAGGGAGATATGTTTTTAACTCACTGTGGTTTTTTTTTTTTTTAGGAGGGCCCGTAAGAGGGCACTGTAGCCAATAGCATATTAGGCATTTTGATTATATCTCCCTCTTTGTGCAAAGACACATCATGTGTGTGGGGCCTCTAACGTGACTTTTAATTTCCTTAATGAAGCCCTTCACTGCTTAGATGAAGACTGGTCGTCACAGGAGAGAAAACTATCAATACAAGAGACTATCAGATTGGCAGAACATCTGGTCTGAGGTTTTTACTTCAGCCTGAGGCACAACAGAGTGTTTGGGCAGTTCAGCAAGATGCGGAGTTGAGGCTTTTGCTCCTGCATCGCTAGAAATGTGCTTTCCTTCTGCAGCAGTCGATCGCCTGTTTAGAGGATCCCAGCACTACCTGTGCACTGGCTGTGGGTACTTGGATACGTTTGTTTGGGGCTGGCTCCAGAATCCCTTCATTACAAAAGCAGCTTACTGAACTGGCTGTATTATTTTTCTACTATGTCCTGATGTGGGCAAATAAGCAGATGCAGTGTGAGATTTTTTTTTTTCCCCAGGCAAGAAAATCAATGTAGGAAAAATCCAGAGGAAAAAAGCAAAAATGTTTATGATGAATGACGAAATAAAGCTGAATGAGGGCTAGCTATACACAAACTCAAAAGTGGATGCAAACATTCCTAAGTATTTGAAAAGTGTTAGTATAAACAATAGGTAGAGATGCTCAAATGTTTTGCAAGCTCTGTATACCTAGCAATAATGTGTGAAAACAAAGGATGTAGAAGGAATAGAGATTAAAATTAGGAACTAGGCCACTATCATATGAAATAAGCCTTTCACAAGAACAACCACAGGACAGCTCCAAGTTTAGATAAAACACTGCATGGTATATACTAGGGAACAATCAGTAAAGGAAGGATGGATGAGGAAGCGTCGTCTTCTAATCCTGGTACTTAGGAGTGAGTAGTGACCATGATAAACATTGTGTGTTGCATTTGGCGTTAAACTGGTAATTTGTTAAACTTCTGTCCTTCTGTTTTTATTTCTAGGCCTCTTCCTTATCTTAGGCTTGATACTTTACCCTGCAGGTTGGGGATGCCAGAAAGCAATAAGCTATTGTGGACATTATGCTTCTGCTTACAAACTAGGAGATTGCTCCTTGGGCTGGGCTTTCTACACAGCTATCGGTGGCACTATTCTGACGTTCATCTGTGCGGTCTTCTCGGCGCAAGCTGAAATAGCCACATCCAGTGACAAAGTGCAAGAAGAAATAGAAGAAGGAAAAAACCTTATCTGCCTCCTTTAACTCCAGTGGGGAAAACCAGCAGCGCCTGGATCTTCATCTGCTTTCCATTGACTGGACAAGCAGATCCGCTCACCTGTTTCTACCATTTGTGTGATTGAGCCCCATGCATTCCAGCCCTGAACTACTGAAATGGTCTTTTGTCCTTGCTGGGCAATGAGGATCAGAGAAATGATCCCAAGAAAGCAGAATGTAAATATTTGGGGATTTTTTTTAGTTTCATTCTATGATCAGGACACAGTGGAATATATTAATCTGACTGGGGAGGTGAGGAATCACATGTATATAGCAGGAATGTTGTTGTTATAACTGACAAATTCTGATTGATCGGATTGCCTTACCCACCTTGGTCACTTTGAAGAATTTGAATTTAAAATAATAAAAGCCAGCACATTTTTTTTTCTTATACAAAACAGAAGCCTGTGTTAATCAGGCTTTGTTGCCAAGGGCTCCCCTCACCTGTGAATATTTCACCACCACCTGGTTTGGTACCATACTTTTCATTGAGGTGCTTTTTGATACTGAACTTCCTTAAAGTACAGTGCCTTCTCGGATAGTAAGTACATGTCGGAGAGAGCAAAGTAGACATTGATACAGTTTACACCAATCTTTAAGCATTTAAAAAGTTGAGTCCCTGCCAGGTTTCTTTGTCTTGAAACTTACAGTGCAAGGTGTGTGCCACTTGTTATTTAGCAGGTAGATGATTTTGTTTCCATTGACTAGACAGAGAAGCTGTTGTTACCCTGCTTTCACCTGATTGTGATAAAATTGTTTGAAATGACCAGGGTTAGTGGTGTTAGAGACATTTCTACAGCCTTTATTAGAACTCCTGAAATCCCAAGCAGGTGACAACTCCCCACAGCACAGCTGGGCATTATTTTGTGAATGCCAACAGCCTGGCCTGGGCTGTAGCCTCTCCCACAAATGCAGATCACACATTGGACTTCAACAGTATTATTCTTTCTCTTGCCAGTGAAACCTCATTCCTGGTCTACAGATCAGTCTGTCTCATGACCCAGAGCCCCATGAGTCCTTAAGAAATTTACATTTTTCAGGAAGTCTTGCCAAATTCTACATGGCTGGGAAGATCTTTTCCTGTTTTTTTAAACCACATGTAGTATGGACCCTTTTCCAGGTCAATTGGCAGAAATAAAACAGATCCTGCCACAAATGACATTCCTGTCTCAAAGGCAGTTGGTTGTATTACTTGTGGTGTTGCATCACTTACTAGAACTACTTCTGAGAACAAATATAAAAGGTATTTTAAAAAACAAAGGAATCATGCAACTGTGCCATAGGAGCATTGGGGATAATTCATCTGAGAAGTAGTTCTAATGAAATACTAAGTGAACTTCGGATTCCTCTTCTTACTTCTTGGCAGTTTAACATCATCCAGTGACAATGCTGCCCTTCATCACTTCACTGTATAATATGGAGCAGAGATGCTTGTTTATGCCTGGTCAGTCCCTTAAAGTGTGCCATTAGTTATTTATAGCTATTAAAAAAATCGTTGTTACTATGCAGGTAGATATCTAATTTCAATACACTGCTCAAGTCATTGACAAGACAAGAGCTCTTCAGCAGTCACAGCCGCCAGCCCAGGGCCAGCCTGGGGCGCAGGTGAACAGGAGCCAGTCGCAGTGTTGGAGCACCCCTCCCGTGCCTGCTGTGCAGCACCGACACCGCCTCGGCCCGGCCCATCGATGGAGCGAACCAGGCCCAGCGCCCGGCCTGCGCGTGTCCGTGCCCAGTGCACCTTCAAGCCACGTGCCAGATGGATAAGGAGATGATCTCCAAGCCACTGTGTAAAAAACAAAGTCAACTTCTGCCGATATTAAAAAGGGATTGTTTTAATCTAGCCTCTTCTGGCGTTCACCTGCTCCTGCAACCCACATCCACCGTATTCTAGTTTAAAACGGGTAATTCACTTTTCTTTTAAATATTTTATCTAAAAACCCAAAAGTTATGGTCTGGAACCATTTCTGCTGACTGCCTGCACAAAGCAAGATTTTAACAAATCAGAATTACTAGCACAAAGTCGTGTCTGAGGGCAGAAATCACAGCCAGCATGTCCTGTCCACACCTGCATTTTCCGTCTTCTGTTTTTCCCTGTACACACAAACGTACCATCTGAAGGGCGCGCACGTGGCTTCAGGTCCAGCACAGCTGCAAGGCGACCCAAACCGTCCTTCCGACGTTCCTCCTGAGCCCCTGCTGGAGTGTGCGCCACGGAGCGTGGGCCACCAGCTCAGCCGTGCTCTCGTGGGCAACTGGCAAAGGGGGGGCTAGGAAGAACAAGAGTAGCATATAAATCAGCTAAAAAATAATTACAAAATAGATTTACAGTTTTAGTTTTTCTTAGGTGGGTAGCAATCCAATGTCCACGTCGCCACTGCCAACACGTTTTGACACTTTATTAGGGCGACAAATGCTGCTTTGGCTTGTGCACCTGATTATTCAGAGTAAGGTCAGTTCTTCCAAAAGGTATAGAGGGCATATACTGCTTTGGCTTAGAAGTAAACAATGACCAACCTTCATTTACATTACTAGCTGACCTCTGCTGTGATGTATAGAACGCTTAAAAAAAATTCAATAGTGCATTTTTTAAGTACAAAGGAGGTATTTTCAGTGGCATGTTTTGCTTTTGTTTGCGTTTGTAACCAAGAAGAACCAGCTTTTCTGCTTGTTGCTGGTCTACTATCAACTTGCTCTGCAACAACATAACCAACTAACTTGCAAGAATATCCATGCTCATCACATAGCACAGATAGAAGACAGGCTGGGAAGAAATACAGAAAAAAAAAATCAGAATTTCTTTTCTCAGGGTTCTGTTTTTCTAGCAAGTGATAAGATGGTATATATTGCAGATTTTTTTTTTTTTTTTTTCTGGATGAGGTTTTCAGGTGTTGGGTGCACTCATTAAGTGTTTGACAGCTGTTTGAAGTTGTTCCTGAAGTTTGCCTCAGCAGTAGCTTTCTAAGAGATTTTGGGGAAAGGAAAAAAAAAAAAAAAAAGAAGAGGAATCAGCTTAAAGCTAATTTAATTAAATTCATGAGGGGGCTGTGGAGTGTAACTGCTTCTTAATGTACATGCACTGCATAGGATCTAGAAGAATTTGCTGTGGATTCTTTAAAACCTGTGTGCCAATTAGTTCAGTTTAACTTTGTTTTTGTGGTATTGAAGAATTCTTCAAACATCTGTGGTTTGATCAACTTCGTAAACTTATATTCTGTACCGTGCCATAGACCTTTTTTTTTTGTTAAATTGTAGCATATTTAAATATATATATATATATATATACACAAACTTGTGTGAGATGTGCAATACCAGGAATGGATTTTGTTGGGGGTTTTTTTTCCTTAGTTTTTGCTTTTAAACAAGATATTTGAAAAGTGACTTCCCAGGGAAGAAGTGGCTGGAGTTCTGGTGGTGTGGACAAACTAAAGCATAGAGTAATGCAATAGAATCACTGATTTTGAAGATTAATACAGTATTAACAGCAGATTAGAGACTTACTTAAGAAAAATCTCTTCTAGATTGATGTGAAATACTCAGATGTATACAAGACAGACAATTCAAATGTGAAGCTGTGTCCGCCTCTGGCAATACACAATCGAAAAGCTGAAAATCAGGCTCAGCAAGGTTTCTTAATGTATGTGCTTTATTTATAATGTGGCACTGCAAAAAAAACATTTCTACTGAGCTGCTTCTGGGTCGTCTGTATCACCTTTGTATCTATTTTACTCAATAAAGTTCCCTGGATTCTGAGACTTTTTTCCAGCCAGATCATTTCCATTTTGCATTGTTGTCCCACATCCAAGTCTCTCACGTCCTAGCAGTAAAGGGAGAGGAGCCGAAGCCTTCCTTGCAAGCAGTGGGCACTGGTGCCTCCCTCGAGGCGGGACAGACCCAACAAAAGCAGAGCACGGCAGCAACGTATACACCACCGCGCTGCTTCGTATAGGAAGAGTGGCTGTGGCAATCCAGCTAGAGTAGATTTTGAGCCATGGTTTACTTGTGGTACTGTTTCCTCTCTTCTTGAGTCACCACTATGTACATTTGTTAGCATGAACGATGTACCTAATGTGTTACTTTTAATCTAAATTTCAATTAAAATGTGAGTTTTCAAACTTTAACAGGAGTCTGACTACCTTAATTCAAACATACTGGACGAGTTGAGCCACAGGGAGGTAGCTTTAACTGTAGCTTTAACAGCATGTAAGATCCCAGCCCACCGATGTTGTTAGCGTTTCAGATTTCCATGTGACTTCAACAATTCTGACCACTTACTGATCAAAAAGTCTGTGATCTGAAATTGTAGCTGTGTGTTATACAATACAGTAGCATTAAAGAGATTTTCTAATTGAATGTATGTCTGACAAATGTTTTTCATTTTGCAACTGAAGCACTGCAGTTCCTTTCTCATGAAAAGGGGTCGGGAAGGTTATAAAACAAATATTGCTCAATCACAGAGACTTTTTAAATGGTGTTTGCCACGATGTCTATTACCTTTCACCTGTGACTTGACAAACACTACAGAGAGGTTACATGTTGTTCTCTAGGCAAATTTGTGGCAGAACTAGGAGTAAGGCTTTTAGTAATTTAAATAAAAGTCAGGATGTCACTTCTGTCTTATAGTTGCTACGGTCTATTTCTATTAAATTTACATGTAATTAATTGCATTTAGTTTAATTACACTTCGAACAGTTTCTAAACTTCCAAGAAGTAGCTTTTGGTTAAAAGTTGGAACATTTAGAAATCTACAGTCCAAAAGAAGTTAGGGAAGAGGTGCCAGTCAATGCACCACCACATTAGTCATCTTTACGGATTTCAAAGCAGGTATAGATACAGCAGTTATTCCACAAACACAAAATACTGCCGAAAGAAATTACAAAGTACTGATGTGTATAGCTAAGAATATTACCTCCCTTTTTCAGTAAGGTTAATGGAGTTGGCAATAGGGAATGCAGAGTTCAGTTCTCTAGTTGTGTGAATTATTACAGATTTATGTGTTCTAGTAACTTCTTCCCCAAGCTCCAGCTAGGTTTAGGATGGTGATGCGATGAGAAAGTGAGGGACAGGAATATAAAGATGTTGTCTTGCTCCTGTGATTCACCGAAAGCTTGTTTGTAAATAGATGCCTTTTATTTGATTTGCGGTATGTTCATGTAAGTGAAATTCTGAGAGCGCAGGAATTAGTGTCCCTAACCACCTTTAGGTATCACTCAGATGCAGTGGGATCACTAATTCGGTCTAGCTGAGAAAAGTAAAGAATAAACAATTCCAAATTTAATCACATTATTCTGATCACTTCCAATTGCTCTCTTACCTTGGACAAAAAGTACCACCCACTGCCCAATCCAGCATATCCACTTTTTTCTCTAAAACATTAAAAAACAGCCCTGCACTGCAAAATGGCAATGCCTGCTTTGGCATGCATGCAACGACTACAGCTCAGACGATAAATAACTGTTTGATTAGGCTGTAAATGTTGTAAAATCTACGTGCAGCACTGTCAGCCGAAACAGCGGCAGAGCAGCTGATGCTGCAGGGGCGTCTGTGGTCAGAGGCAACTGGTTTTTAAAACGGCCTGTGCTCCAGCCAGCATCTTCCGCCCAGCTGTAGCCGTGCTCCTTTGCAGAGCAGAGAAGCGGAGAGTGGTCACAAGCGCCTGGGCTCCAACCCAGGCTGCTTTGCAGGCCCCCACCAGCCCTGCCCCCAGCGCGCTGCCGGTTACTAACACAACCTCCAGCTCCATCACCAACAGTCACTCTCTGACATTTCCCATCTCGCGAGCCGAAAGCTTCCCTTCCTGAACCCTCGGTACAAAGAAGTAACACCTGGTCTTCTCAACGCTTTGTACAGCAACTCCTTTGCGTTGAAGCGTTCTCCTTTACCTCTTCGTGATGTAACAGCACCGTGTAGGAACACGCACTGAAGCAGGACAGTACATTTTATATATACATGCATTACCTAGTCACATCACAGCACCAAGTGCATTGAGAGAAGGTAAAACAAACCAATTGAAAGCACTGTTGTTTGGTGTAATCACTATCCATTCATCCAACAAAAAGCACATTTTAGTTGGGCTGTATATGCTTCCATTAAAAGAGCGGGACAATTAATGCCTTTTTTCCTAGAACAACGTGTACGGCAGCGTGATCCAGAAGTCACACTTCCCATCAACACATTTTTGTATTCCTCAGTAGTGTGTGACAGTTATCTGGTCTAATCCTAGCATAAAGTTAAACTAGTATTCTGCTGCTGAGGTAAGAAACCCGCAGCTCTTCTTTTGCAAGTCTTCCTGATTTTTCTACTGATAAGAATAAAAGCTACTTGCAGACACAAAATTGATTTGTAGGGGAAAAAAAGGTACAAACTAATTCTTACATATTTTAATGTAACTGAGTGAAACCTAACACACATATGTTTTAATTACCTGATCCACTGTGCCTCACTACTGATTCATAACCAGAATGCTCTAGGTGCATGCCTTTCCTTGACAAAAATACCTATCCAGAAGTATCACTGGGTATTTTTAATCACAGTTCTCTTCCCTGTGCTGTTTTCTCTGTGTGTACCTGCCTTCCCAACTTCGTGCTTACATCTTCATCAGGAAAACTAGCCTCAGCAAACCAGAGGTATTATCTCCCCACAACAGCACTTAAACTGTGTAATAATTCTGATCATAAGACACGACTGGATCATGCTGCACAACCGTGCTTACCATTTACAAGAAAGTACAAACCCCGTTCCTTTAGTCTGCTGCCACTGCCATCCTAGATCTGTAAATTACAAAGAAATGCATCAAGTTGATGAAGAATTTCACTACTAAACGATGCATGCATGCATCACCTCTGCTAGCTCCCGAAATAATCCCGACTGTACCTCAGAGCACTGTTCTCAGTAGTGTGCGTTGGCAAACGGAACTACATCACAGTGGTCTAGATGAAGTCGTTTTGCCCTTCAGAGAAAACCCAGTAATAAATTCAGTACTAGAGAGCAGCTGTTACAGTTACTATATGAAAAAAACAAACCAAACCACCACCAGACTGTAGTAGTGCCAAAAAAAAAAAAAAAAAAAAAAAAGGCAAGACACAGCAGTGATACAGAAATGTCAATCCGTAAGCAGAAATTAGGAAAATAAACACTACCAAAGCAATGCTGTTTTCAGCAACTTCATTTTACTGTCAATAGTGTTTTAGGATTCACTTAATACCTGCAGAATTTCATTCAGTAATGACAGAACATGTTTAGATTTTAACCCTCGTTAAGTTTACAGCACAAGAAAGTTGGCTGCAAGTGTTAAAGAATTTTCTTCATAACAGTTGAGTAGACTAATTCTCAATACTCTAATGTATTATTTTGATAGTGTACATTTTGCATCCCCATTTCAGCAGAATTACAGCATTTATATACAGAATTATAAAAACCAAGAGAGACTTTTACATAGATCAGCCGCCCTGCACATTATCCTGACCATTAGAAGAAAAATCCCTATACGGGTCAAAACTATACAGAGCAAACATCCAGGAAAAAAGTATTTTTTTATTCTATGACACTGTGTTAATACAATAAATATACAAAACTTCTGAACTACTCAGACATGCAACAGAGGGACAGAAGAAGTGCATTTGTACAGAACCATGACATTCACCAGGATGGCAGAGCATTGTTAGTAATTTACAAAATATACAAACATCCCTCAGATAAATAAAACCGACTCCTAAATTACAGATCAATGACTACTGACATTCCAGTGTTTAAACTTCATACTTTGTACTCAATTTGCCACAATACTACAAAATGACAACTTAAGTGGGTGCCATACTCTGATTAATTAATAAGAGACTGTAAAATCTAGTTTTCATTAGGTACAAAATATTTTAACAAATATCAGCCTTCTGTTGTCAAAGCTAAACTGAAACTTCTCCTTCCCTTTTGGGCTACAAAGTGTCAGAGATTTCTGGTTTAAACAATTCACGCATAGTTGAACCTTGAATTTCACTTAGAAGGTTTAAATCTGTACATTCAACCCATGACATCACAAATCAATGCTCCCTATACACAGAACGTTAAAGGCTCTTTGAGAAAACATGTTTAACCATTTGGGAAAAAAAAACAAGTTCAGGTTTTATTCCTAACGTTTTTTCCATAATATATTCTGGTAATATATGTTATAATGTAATCTTCAACTTAAGTTAAATTGCAAGGATGATGTCCCTGGGATTCCCATCCAAGAGATACCAAGAGAATTGCTTAAATTTAGATTTAAAAGTAATTCATAGTAGAGCTCCTAGATACACCCCTCAAGTTAAGTTTAAAAGATTATGAAAAGCACAATCTGGATATACAGCTGCTAAAAGGATGATGCCCGGTCTCAACAGAAAATGGTGGCTTTTGTCTGGAAAGCTTTTAATAACATTCCACACAAATTTAAGTTCAATGCTGCATGTCCACTAGTATGGAATTTTAGAGCCCCTATTACACAGAATATTTAAATTGCTTTTAACTTCATGATGCAGAGAACGTTTAGAAGCAAGTATATCCATTAATATGAACTTCAGCATAGGTGAAGCTACTACATTTATCCAAATTTGAGTTGAAGAAATTAGTAAAAGAAAGGAGACTAATGGGGACTTCATGCTAACAGTACAATACTGATCCAGGGATTAAGCTAGGGGTTTTATTTTTTTTGTAATGCTCTTCTGTTATTATGAATACAGTGTAGTGAAAAAGAATCTATGAAAGTGGTTCCCGTTCAGGGCATGGAGGGGCCTCAGAGGTTTATGCTGCCTTACTAAAGGTGATTCACCTTAAAGAGCTGAATTCCTTTCAGCTACAGCATATACTCATACAGGTTGTGGGACGTGGTCCCTCCTGTTCTCGTTTTCTGAAACAGAGTTTGAAAAACCAGCCCAAGGATTGTGCATAAGGCTCATGAGGCAATCCAAGAATACAGTCTTCAAAGGCGAGGAACATGACGCTACACTAAGACCTGATTATATTCTAGAATATTATGATGGTATGTACCATTATGGATTGTTCAGTTCCACAGCACCAATTTAACCTCTTAGGCCTGTAGTTCAATGAGTTAAATTTTGACTTTGTTAAAGAGGAAGATTCCTCACTTTTCCAACTCAAAATAGTTTAAAAGCTTTTTTCCCCAGCTTAAATCACATCACAGAGATGGCTGAGTTAACGTTAAAATGAGTTCAAGTATTTGTTAAATGCCATTGTTTAAAAAGCTTGGTTTTAGACAATATTCCTGTTAGAAAATTAAATACTATATATTTAGGGGTTTGGACAAGCAGTAAACAGAGTGACTGACTAGGCTAGAGATTTAGTACCACCGTTAAACACAAATCTACACTTAAAAAAAACCCCAAACCCTAAAAAATCTCAAATACAACAAAAATACCACTGCATGTAGAAGAAGAGAGAAGGGGGGCAAGAAACTAGTGTTCTAAAAGTCAATATTGGTTTCTTTTCCAGCAAAATTATTACCCCAAGACATGAATACTGAAATTAAAAATAGCAAATATATAATCATTTAGCTCTGTGATTGAAACCATCAGTTAACTTCCTTAAACTGTACACTGCATTACACATTCTATTACAGAGAATGTTTATGCACCATAGTCATTTCCCACAGGTAGAGAATACTCCATGAAAATAGATACAAACAAACGCTGTAATTATAAAGTGGCGCAGGTAAATTCTGGACCAAAACACTATTTAAACAAGATCAGATAACTCAACAGTATTCATGCAAACTTACAGGTTTATATCAAAAGACTTATCCTAAAAAAAACCCAAGAAAAGAATTTATAGTATCTACCCTACTTGTATTTGTCCTCCAGCAGCTGCTGAAATTGCAAAAGCAGTAGCCAAACCTAACTTTCTACATCTCCCACTTCTTATAGTAGAAATAGGGAAAACAGTTCTTACGAAGAAAAATAATTGATCCAAAGTGCTCCTGAAGTTAAAAAAAATTACCAGAGTGAACCACAAAAAACCTTCCAAATTCTTAATACATTTATTTGATCATTATATACCACAATTAATTCTCAGGCCAATTGTTGAAATGATTTATTCTCTATAAAATATGGAAGGCTTTATATTCTAGAATGCAACATCTTAAAGAAGAGCAAAGAATGGCCATCTTTTTAAAATAAATAACTTCATAGTAAAATAAACCAAACATTTCCCATTTTACCCATGCACAGCTGCAGAAGAGACAAACATGCTGTGTGAATTTTGATCTAGGCTTTTAGGGAATATAGTAAGTGACTGGAAAATAAAGTACAATCGAAGCGAACTGTGATGACTTTCTGTGTTTGCCTACATTCGGTTACCCTTGAACGCGTTTTGAGCTGCGCTGGTTGCTGCTGTTGACGCGGCGTTGGCTGCAGCAGTTTGTACAGTTTTGTTGGACATCACTCCTGTTGCAAACTCCTGCTGCGCCTTCTCAAAACTAGCACCAGTCGTGCGGTAGAGACCGTGCACCTGGGGAGGTGGAAAAGCAGTGAAAAATCAGCGCCGAGCCTTCCATTTCTTAGTAGACTAACAGCACAGTCTCAAACAGGGAAGCAGAGCTGTGTGGTGGGGAAGTCTGGTTTGCTCGTGTGCTTGGGAGTATCCAGAAGTGAGTAAACAAGACTTTTTTCCCCACAAATCCTACAACTTTTGATTGCCCTGCTGCACGTGCAGTTTGACTGTAGGAATACCGGTAACTTGCAAGTTCAGAGGGGTCTCACAGCTCTTTACTAAAATGTGTGTGGTATCTACTGTCTGAAATGACATACGTAAACACACAGACAGGCTGCATCCTTAGCATAACACAGGGCTGACAGCTTGCAGAAATGTCTTCTGTCTCAATTTGTAACCAACTTGTCGTACTCATTAAAAGAGTTAGTAAGTGTGCATGTTAAAAAAACAGCAGGAAACAAAAGCAAAAAAGTAGTTTTGAATCCACTGTGTCAATAACATTTTGGTGAACTTTTTTCTACATCAATTTTTAGAAACATTTTAATTTCTCTGATTGATACGGTTACAAGAACAAGCTAAGCTATGACTTAGCTTAAAGCCCTTGCCGAGGGTTTTAAACTAAGGTTGCCGGGGGAGGGGAACCTCAATCCATCCCACTCCTACCAGTTAGATGCCAGCACCAGCAACAGATGCCCAGAGCCTGGAGAAGGATCACAGGGCAGCGGGAGAGCACCTGGAGAGCAGCACAAAGGAATTCCAGCCACCCCAGCCAGTGAGTCAGCTGCATCGGGGGCCCAGCTTAAATGCCTCTACGCAAACGCTTGTAGCATGGGGAATAAAGGAGAGTTAGAGACGTGCCTGCAGGGCTATGATCTTATTGGCATCATGGAGACATGGTGGGATGGCTCCTATGACTGGAATGTTGGAATGGAAGGATACGGGCTCTTGAGGAAGGACAGGCAGGGGAGACGAGGAGGGGGTGTCACCCTCTATGTCAATGACCAGCTGGAGTGCATGGAGCTCCACCTGGGGATGGATGAGGAGCCCACCGAGAGCTTATGGGTCAGGACTAAAGGGAGGGCAGGGACAGGTGACACTACAGCAGGGGTCTGCTACAGGCCACCCAACCAGGAAGACCGAGTGGATGAGACCCTCTATGGACAGATAGGAGCAGCCCCACGTTCACAAGCCCTGGTCCTCATGGGGGACTTCAACCACCCTGGTATCTGTTGGAGGGACAAGACAGCAGGGCATAGGCAATCCAGGGGGTTCCTGAAATGCACTGATATCCTTCGGGCGGCGAGGAGGGTGCCCAGCAAGCTCACCACCCTGGTCTTCAGGAGAGCAGACTTTGGCCTCTTCAGGGTTCTGCTTGGTAGAGTACCATGGCATAAAGCCCTGGAGGGAAGAGGGGCCCAAGAAAGCTGGTTAATATTCAAGGATCAGCTCCTCCAAGCTCAGGAGCGATGCATCCCAACAAAGAGGAAGCCAGCAAAAATGCCTGGAGGCCTGCATGGATCAACAAGGAGCTCCTGGACAAACTCCAACACAAAAAGGAAGGCTACAGAGGGTGGAAGCAAGGACAGGTAGCCTGGGAGGAATACAGCAAAACTGTCCAAGCAGGCAGGGATCAGGTTAGGAAAGCTAAAGCCCTGATAGAATTAAATCTGGCCAGGGACATCACGGGCAGCAAGAAAAGCTTCTGTAGGTACATTGGTGATAAAAGGAAGACTAGGAAAAATGTGAGCCCTCTCCAGAAGGAAACGGGAGACCTGGCTACCCGGGATATGGAGAAGGCTGAGGTACTCAATGACTTTTGTGCCTCAGACTTCACTGGCAAGTGCTCTAGCCACACCGCTCAAGTCGCAGAAGGCAAAGGCAGGGATCCGGAGAATGAAGAACCACCCACTGTAGGAGAAGATCAGGTTCAAGACTATCTAAGGAACCTGAAGGTGCCCAAGTCTATGGAACCTGATGAGATGCATCTGCAGGTCCTGAGGGAACTGGTGGATGAAGTTGCTAAGCCACTATCCATCATATCTGAAAAGTCGTGGCAGTCCAGTGAAGTTCCCACTGACTGGAAAAGGGGAAATAGAAGCCCTGTTTTTAAGAAGGGGAAAAAAAGGAAGACCTGGGGAACTACAGGCTGGTCAGTCTCACCTCTGTGCCCAGCAAGATCATGGAGCAGATCCTCTGGAAACTATGCTAAGGCACATAGAAAACAGAGAGGTGATTGGTGACAGCCAACATGGCTTCACTAAGGGCAAATCGTGCCTGACAAATTTGGTGGCCACCTATGATGGGGTTACAGCACTGGTGGATAAGGGAAGAGCAACTGACGTCATCTATCTGGACTTGTGCAAAGCATTTGATACTGTCCCCACACAACATCCTTGTCTCTGAACTGGAGAAACATGGATTTGATGGGTGGACCACTCAGTGGATAAGGAATGGGCTGGATGGTTGCACTCAAAGAGTTGCGGTCAATGGCTCAATGTCCAAGTGGAGATCAGTGGTGAGTGGTGTCCCTCAGGGGTTGGTATTGGGACCGGCGCTATTTAAGGTCTTTCTCGGCGACGTGGACAGTGGGATTGAGTGCACACTCAGCAAGTTTGCTGACGACACCAAGCTGTGTGGTGCAGTCGACACGCTGGAGGGAAGAGATGCCATCCAGAGGGACCTAGACAGGCTTGAGAGGTGGGCCTGTGCAAACCTCATGAAGGTCAACAAGGCGAAGTGCAAGGTCCTGCACATGGGTTGGGGCAATCCCAAGCACAAATACAGGCCAGGCAGAGAATGGATTGACAGCAGCCCTGAGGAGAAGGACCTGGGGGGCGTTGGTTGATGAGAAGCTCAATGTGACCGGACAATGTGCGCTTGCAGCCCAGAAAGCCAACCGTATCCTGGGCTGCATCAAAAAAAAAGCGTGGCCAGCAGGTCGAGGGAGGTGATTCTGCCCCTCTACTCCGCTCTGGTGAGACCCCACCTGGAGTCCTGCATCCAGCTCTGGGGCCCCCAACACAAGAAGGACATGGACCTGTTGGAATGAGTCCAGAGAAGGAACACAAAAATGATCAGAGGGCTGGAGCACCTCTTCTATGAAGACAGGCTGAGAGAGTTGGGCTTGTTCAGCCTGGAGAAGAGAAGGCTCCAGGGAGACCTTATTGCAGCCTTTCGGTACCTAAAGGGGGCCTACAAGAAAGCTGGAGAGGGACTTTTGACAAGGGCATGGAGTGATAAGACAAAGGGTAACGGCTTTAAACTGAAAGAGGATCTATTTAGATTAGATAAAAGGAAGAAATTCTTCACTCTGAGGGTGGTGAGGCACTGGAACAGGTTGCCCAGAGAAGCTGTGGATGCCCCATCCCTGGAAGTGTTCAAGGCCAGGTTGGATGGGGCTTTGAGCAACCTGGTCTAGTGGAAGGTGTCCCTGCCCATGGCAGGGGGGTTGGAACTAGATGATCTTTAAGATCCCTTCCAACCCAAACCATTCTATGATTCTATGATTGAATATTAAAAAGTATAAAATGTTCTAAGAATGCAGATATGTATCTGCTAAACTAGTGGGATGACCAATAGCTCTGCATAATAAGCAGAGGTACTAAACAATATGACTTACAAATACTCTAAACAATATGGCGTATAATCTCTAGTACAACAAAAAACCAAATCCTGAGTAACTTGCAGAGTATTAAAATTCAAATGCTATTTCTGACTCATATTCAGTCAAGTCAGAAGAAAGTTGTTGAATAATATTGCAAAGACATTTTCATTCAAGTGTAGCAGGAAAATTAATGTTGTAACTTTTTTCTTTGTTATAAATGTGACTATTTCTCATCGATAAAGATACACCAGGTCACATCTGCGTGTGCAGGTTTTTGAAAAGAATCCAGATGCATATGGTAGGAAGAGTGTAAAAAAAATGTTCCAGCATACATTTTTCTTGCTTGTTTCTTTCTCCTGTACCTGAGTATTCATGCAGAAAACAAATAAGGAGAAGGGAGATCTCCAGGCAACACTTAAAATTTCTAGCTTACTGTACATAGGCCAGAAGAGTTTGGGTATGTGAAAATCTTTAAGCGTAACTGTAACTGAGGTTGAATTATTAGGATTGCCAGCATATCATCAGCAGAATTCTCAGTTACATTTTATCTAAACAACATAAAAAAATTATTAGCACATTAGTGTCTAGACTTAGGTCTTCTGGATGGAAATTCACAAAAAGGAACCAAGGGAAAAAAGCATCTTTCTTTGAGCTTTCATGCTATACAATCATTAATTAACAAAAAAATGTTAAAATAATAGAAGCAGAGAAATAAAAATCCTTTTCTGAGGTGCCAGGCATCTCCCTCTTCTATTGAATTTAATGGGAATTATTCTGGTAAGAGCTGAAAGTTAGCCATCATTTGAATCACACTTCACTCAGCCTGATGAATCACCACAGATTTGAAAATTACAACCTGGCATCTACAGGTACAATCATTGTGTCCAGTGCGTTCACCTACCCTTTCATTGTAGGCTTACCTCCCAATTTCTCTTATTCAGAGCCATCCTTCCCCATTTTAGTTTGCAGAAAATAAGTGCACTTCATAACTCCACAACAGTATACGCAAAAAAGTACAGTCATTAACAGGTAAGGCACACCCCCAAGAATATAATTTAATCCCCACTACTTTGTGAGAGAGTACCTCTCTCAAGCAGGAAAGCAAAATCCAGATCAAACATAGGAAACAGAAGAAGAGAATAGTATGGAGCTTACCTTTTTAAACATAACTAATGAGATAACAGCAGATGCTGTGAAAAGTGCAGCTATGATTATCATCATAATGCCAACAGGAATACTCTTATTAAGACCAGTAAGAGATGAAATCCACCCACTGAAAGAAAAAGAAAGGACAAACTTTACTAGTACAGCACACAGACCATTCAACCACAGGTATCCATATCAAGGGAGGCTTTATAACCTCCTGGTTCTGATCAACTTCGGATATATTTGAAGAAAAGGTCATGGGAATTTCACATAAACATATTTCGGTTCTATAATAAGCTTTTAGAGCTTAATTTCCATTTTTTCCAATGCACGCAGTGAAACTATATGGAAAAATTGTAGTAAAGATGATTATCCTTGAGCAGAATTGTGAGGAAACTGGAGAACTGCTCATGAACTTTGGGGTTTTTTTTGTCATACTGTCATTTCAGACTGATTTTCAGACTGTAAGACTACATGATTTCGTAAAAGAGAAAATGTCCCTAAAAAGACAGCCTCTAACTTCTTTAAATATAAAACAAAAACATGCCACACACACAGAGCTTTTATGTGGGAAGACTCATTTATTTGTATCCACACAGTGATGCTTTCTCAATTGAGGTTAGTATGATAATTTTTTGAAGCAGATAGCATCAGACTAACTAATAGAAGAGATTGCTCTATCAGTATATACTTCAAAATTGAAACAGCAACAGAAAAATACCGTATCAAACCTGAAACCACAAAAAGCAGGTTGCCTTAAGAAAAATAAAACATTAAGATGGAAAAGATTCCTCCACAGGAAAAAAAGCAAAAAACTTCTGTAAACCCAAACAACCTTAAAACTTTCCTCTACCTGTTACAAATTACTTTGACATTCCATATGTCCAACTGGACTCTACTACAAAATTCCAAAATCCAAACTGTAATTAGCATTTTCTGATGATCTGGCTACTTCTCACAAGCCTTCCTCAAGTATCCTTAAAAGCACACTCCACATACTTGGAGAGCTGGCCCTCTAAAATACTTTTTTATTTTATTAATGTCAATCAATGTATCTATGAAAAAGCAAAATACCAGATCCGAGAGCTAAACTAGTAAAACAGTGTCTTTCCTTACACTACAGTTCTAAAGCAATGCTGTTTTGTCTGCCTTACGTATGTTTGGAGGTTAGCGGCAAACAGCACTGATACAGAGAAGTGTCATTACCCAGCTACAGTACTGCCAGTGCAGCTCTCCATGCCACCAGCTGGCTACTGCAACCATGCTTCTAGTTAATTCAAGTTTGTTGGGTTTTTTCCCCAAGGACGGTGACTGATTCCCAATAGCTCTTCCTTGTAAAATCTAAATATTAGACCTCGAAGACTCAAATAAAGGATAATATACATAAAAGCTTAATGTAAAAGCTTATATACTTACAAACATCAAAAAGAAAAATCAACTATTACAAAATAAGGAGTTGACTCAGACAAATGAGCTTTTCAAATAATATCAAAGATATACCGCTACATTCACCTGAATACACTGTTGACTCATTCTTCAAATTTTAGCCATAAATTTCCTTAACAAGTAGTAAGTATATTAATATAATTAGAAATAACTAATGATACAAAATAGTATGCAAACAGGATATTATTACTGTCTAAATTATTTTCATTTTCTCTAAGTTTTGCTTATGTCTTTATCTTAAATATAGAGCAAATAACATCTCCACACACCATCAAAATAGAGGAGATAATGTATAAAAGAATAGTTCAAAATGGTTTATATTGAAGGATAAAATTTCAACCAGCCTAATAACAGAAGTACCTCACACTCTTGGGATATGTTTCACCCACTTTTCCTAGTTAAGAGCACTCCAAAAATGCTTTTTCTGAGTGCTAAATGTAACAATTCCAGTGAATACAAGATTTTTTTTAAAAAACAGACAGACTGTATTGCAGTTGCTATATCAAATATGAGTGCTTGTCTTACAGACAGTACAATGCTACAGCAAACAGAATACTCACCAGTTTCCCCATCTTTGAAATCCTGCAGCTTGAAGTACGTGTACAGCAAACTGACAGATATATACAAAGAAGAACACAAAGAACCTGAATGAACTGTCGCTCCTGAAAGAGGGGGGAAAAAAAGATTAAAGCAGCCAGGAAATTAATGACTTTTTGTAAATACTGTAGTACCAATCTAAAATTTTTTTCTGCATTAACTAGAGGAAAAGTGCTTTCATTTATTGATAGTGACTTTAAGTATGAGTAATTCTGTGGTTTTGTAGAGTGTTTATTTACAATAGCTGCTGCTGCTTCTTTAATATAGCTTTTTTTGCCACCTGCACCTCTAACAGAGGTGAGAATAGCAGCAAGATACTATTCCTTAGTGTTCTGTTCAGCACACAGCAGGGCCTCTTAGACTAAACACAGAAGTTTTGCTACAATGCATGAAGAACAGAATTCTGCTCCACTTTCAGACTAATGTTCACAGTGCTGGCAGGATGGGAAGAAAATATTTTACTACGAAAAGGAAATAAAATCTAATATGGAATTACTGAAACATAGTGCAGACCAGAATACTGAAGCAGCTGTTGCTTAAAAGTAAAATATACAAAATAGGTTTGCTGTTTACATTACTAAAATGCCAGCCTGACACAGACTGAAAGTAAAAAAAAAAAAAAAAACCCACAAATATAAGTGTACAGGCAAAATCTCAAAGACCTCAACTTATTACTATCAAAACTAATGATCATATGATATGCTTGCTACCAGAGTTCTAAAGAAAGTAGAAATCACTTAGTTAAGTCACAGAACCAGATTTTGCTGTTAATAGCTCTTCCTGCAGTTTGTTAATTTCTATGTATTCAACCAGTTCAGTTCAGTAACTATTTCACTTTCAGCTGAGCAATTGACCAAAAGTTGAATATGCAAGTAGTAGTTTTCCAAACAATTGATATTAACTAAGAAAAGCTATGGATTTACTAGAGAGCAAATGCAAGTTAAACTATATGATTCCTCAAAGATGTGTGGGTACAGCAATACCTCCTGGGTTAGCAAAAAAAAAATCTCATTTAATCTAAAGGTTACGCTTAACTGCAGTTTCTGGCCATCAATCTTTCTCTACAAGAATTAGTGCATTTTAACTGAGAATATCCTGAATCATGTCAATGTAAAAAAAAAAATTCCCCAGAAATTTAGAAACTCTACAGGATTTAGAATCTCTACATGCTGATTTTCACCAAAACCAGAAGTTCAATTTTGCATGCAAAGCAACCGTTCTATTCTTAAACACAAAGCTACCGTACATAACACTTGTGAAGTCTGCAAAGATTGCTAAAAGCTAGGAAAAATATTAAGAGTTCGATTACTGTATACCTGCTCTATTCATTCTTAAGAATCTCAGTCTACTTCAATTACAGACACTGCAGGTCACTTAACAAGATTTTTAAGTGTAGAGTCTTATGAAGTTCATTCAGGAAGCTAAAAATTAACTTTTGGCCACTCTTAACGATTAACCTACTCAAAATTCTTGGTGTGAAGCGATAGAGATTTAATGAGAATTTTCCTTAAAATTGTTATCAGCCCAATACAAAGTTAATTACTTCCTACAAATATTTTGTCAATGGTAGAAGCTATAAATATATTAGAGGATATTCCATGATACTCCTAACTATGCCATCTATGTTTCAAACAGAACAACTGAATTAATGACAAACATACTACTTGTTTCTAATGAAAGAATATTAAAGGATTATCATAATGATAATCAAGCAAATTCTGGAATGTTAATGCATTTCGACAAGTTTTTAAATATCCTAAATCAAGCTGAAGTTGTTACCTGAAAGCTCCATAAAGTGGTCTGTACCAGCAGACAAAAGAACAAGGGGTAAAAAGCAAGAACCAGAGAATACTCAATCCAAAATCAACCCCTCGCGTAGCATCAACGTAAAACCAGGCCAAACATCCGAAGATGTTAAGAAACAGTGTCACCGTATGGACTGTAGAAGCAAAACCAAAATAGTCTTAAGTTATGTTTATACAATAAATTATTACAACCATTAAAGTAATACGCAAACTGAGCATTTTTAAACAAAACATCTGCATGCTGACAATGAATCAATATCCTCTCACTACGCTCAGCAATAAGCTGATTTTTATACAGTTTTCTAACTTTCAGGTAAGCCCTGTATTCTACAGGTGAAAGTACTGAACGTGACAATTCAAGTACTACCAAGTATATGGTGAAGGAAAAAATCCTGTCATAAAAATAAAACATTTTCAAACTTAAAAGGATGAAAAAAATAGGTTTCTAGAGCTGCAATAATTGATACTTTTTCTTACACTGTTAAATATCTGTATCGAGTTATTAGACTACTGAATATTTTTTGAGAGAAAGCTTATAAATGATATAAAATGCATCATAAATTTACCACTGTACACATTCTAATTTGAAAACAAAAATTTCCAAAAAAAATCGTTCAATGAAAAGCTTCCATGTAATAAAGCAAAGAAAATCCACTTAGTAAAACTGTTTCTCACTAAAACAAGGTCTGCAAGAAGCTGTTCTAGATCCTTTAATACATGTTGCATATTCAAATATTTCTTAAAACGTTGCTCTTAAAAGATCTGCCTTTTTAGTGCTCCGTTCTTAGCTCAATACTAGCATTTTCTCATTGGCAGACCTTGTTAGATGTTAACTATTGAATTTCTACTAAAGAAAATGTATTGCTATTACAACATCAGAGTTTATTTCAAATATATTTACTTCTTAGAACAGAAAAAGATACAGCAGTATTAAGAAACATTACAACTACTACCTTCATGCTATCTGGCACAGAAGTTAGTTCTGCCAGACTTAAAAGATGAACATGAGTTTCTGTCTTTGTTCAGCAATAACCAGCGATTCAGGAGTGATTTTGCTATCTCAGAGGACAGTTTCTGTCCTTGTGGACCAGGATAAAGTAGAGTATTTATAATTGAGTGCACAAACTGCTTCTTGCAGCAACGATTTTTTTATTTAAGTTCAGAGAAACGTTTTAGTCATTCCACTGGTAGGTAACGTTAACAGAAGAATCGGCAAGGTAATAGAGATTCTGAAAAAAAGACTCCTCAAACTCTTCGCTGCCCTCTTAACTAGTACTTAGGTAAGCCCTAAATCAACTCAGTGGGAAAGAATCTTAAAGCAAAATGCCCACATCATTGTATGAAAGGCTGATGAAACTCAAAACATTTCCCTGTGACAGATCATATCTTCCTCTAAGAGTCACCAGAAACAGAAAACTTCGTACTTTCAAATAAAAAGCATTTAATGCATCTACATATCTTAGCACTGTTCCAAGAGGTCCGCAAAGCAATGTGTTTCAGAATTTGTGTGTGTATGCCTCACAGAGCACAACAAAGGATACAAATCCAAATTCCTGCCTGCCTTTGATAAATATAAGAAAGCTTAATAAGGGGCATTCTTTCTTTTTCTAGTCAATACTGGAAAACAGGGAGACCCTCTAGATTACTAGAAACATCCACATTCTGGTGGAGTTTGAACTTTCCAAAATTACTACTTTTTTTGTAATTGCAATTACGGTAACAGAGTAAGTTTTAAAAGAATACCATCAGTGCAGAAGAGGGTTGAAACATCACACCCACTACTGATACTTACTAGCACAATAAAACCAGCAACATAGGGGTCTACTTCCCTACTGTCATGGAGAGTCTCAGCTGTAAAAACCAAGCATTAGCAAGCTACAGAAGAAGACATGGGACTTCACTGACCATTCTCCCTTCGATCCACTCGCCCTTCTCTCTGCCTGCTGCAAGCTACAGAAAGGCATTTGTTCTTTGAGCCAACACCTTCACTAAGTGACCTAGATAAGCTTTCCTGTTGTATGAACAGACACGTGTTTTTATGTTCATGATAACGGTTTTAAGTACCTTCCACTGACTTGCCTCTTCACATTAAACCATGATACAAGTTACCAGAAGATAAAGACCACCTGCGGGCTAAAATGACCTAAGGCATTGGCAGAAATCTGCAACATGCAATGTCCATACGACAATAACTTCACAGCTATACCAATACAGTACTCTGTGTGAAGTAATCTAAGAAAGCCTTCTCCTAGTTTAGCTGTGGAAGCAGTTAAGGCTGAAAAAAAAAAAGGGCATTCACGCCAGAGTAAGAGTGAGCAATGGGAATTTACATTAGTTTAATACATATTCAGACTCAACTTCATTTTTATTAGTGTAAACTTCCTTGGACAGAAGAATCCTACTTAGATATACATTCCCTGTCTTAATTAACTACACTTTATCATCCATTAATGTTTGAAAGTGAATTGTAGATAAAGACCACAAGTTGCACCAATGCTATTTGGCATCTATATTATTGAGCTGATTATTTTGCAGTCCCATTTGGGACTGTATGAAAATAACTTTTGTAATAAGTTTTATTGATGCTATTCTTGGGAAACCACAGTCCTCACTAGGACACATGACAAAAGAATCAGCTTCCTCCCAGGAACCAGCTGGACTGTCACCTTGTCATGGACTGCCTCAAGGGGAATGGGATGCCTACAAAACAGAGGGTTTTGAAGCTACGAGGCAACTGGCAAGTGAGGACAAAGCTACTGAAGTTTGATCATACAGAACCTTGGAGCACAGAGTGGCTTCAAATGTAGTGGCTTTTGTTCCTTGGCTGTTCTGCTCTTTTTGCAGAGGGGGTGGGTAAGACATGTGCAAACACATCTTACAAACAACAGAAGTATTTTCCATAGGAAAAAATATATTCTAAAACAGGCATATGCTAACAAAAATGTGAAGGTGGTTTTTTTCCTCTACACAGTACATTAGGACTTCAGCTAAAATATTGGACACAGTCCGCATTGTTTGGTTGCTGTCTTACAGATCTGCTGCTTGGTCCACTCCATATTATTATGGGTTTTTTAGTGTGTAGCATCAAGAATTTTACACTCAGATCTCTAGAAAACATAACCTACAAAGAGAGGCTGAGTAAACTATGCTAATTTAGGCAAAAGGAGATGACTAATGGGGATAAATGTGTTCTCCACAACAACAGTGGACAGAACGAGGAAGATCAATCACAGGAAGGGAGATTTAAAATATATACTTGGAAACATCTTCTAATGATAAAAGACAGCAACACACTGGAACAGGCTTGGAGGGAGTTTATGAAGGGTCCATCCCTGGAGGTTCTCAGGAACAGGCAGAACAAACGTCAACACAGACTGATATATGTACTATTGATCGTATCCTCAGACAGAAGGATGGATGACACTCCACTAAACAGAAAAAATATCATAAAAGTTGGCACTTTGGTATTATTTTTCTACCAGAATCTACGGTTTAAGTCAATGGTCTTTGAAAACCTTTAAAAGTCTTGTTCGTAGAAAATGGCAACATTCACAACCTATATAAAGTAACAAACCCAAATGCCACAAAAACTTTCCATGAGATTAAGCAGCTCTTTGGTTTATAACTTCAAGTAAGAAATGTTCTTTGAAAATCAGTACTGCTCATTTTGTACATGTTATCAGCCTGTGAGGAAAGTAGCTGGAAAACACAGACTTTTGAGCCAAAAAATTTTTGGTGTTAGATACAGGTCAAGAGACATGGGACATTTCACTAGTAACTGCATAGAAAGATCTAAAAAGTAGAGCTCAGTGCTAAAGAGCCAGGAAAACTGTCATTCTATCTGCAAGCTACTGAAACAGCAATGGTCACAAAACCAAGACAGAATAGAAAAGCTCCACTAGCAGCTGACAGAAACCATTGCTAATTGATTGCTGTAGTTCATAAAAACATGGGAGCACTCAGTTTAAAAAAAAAAAAAAAAAAAGGCTCTCCCGGGGGGGAGTGCAGAATATGTGCAAAGATAAAACCACATCAAGGAATTAGAAAATTCTGACTTCTGAAACTACTAGAGAAAAAGATGGATGAATTCATGGAATAGGGATACAGACTTGTTTTCTGATGAGATAAAGAGCATACAGATCTGCAACACGTAAAAAAGTTTCCTCCGATACATGAAGACCAAGAATAATGATATAAAAATTGCTACTAACCATGGAAACACACAGAAAACTGAAACAGAAAGGTTTGTTCCTAGGGCTGCTGAAAAGTAAGAGGAAAACTAAGCTACTTTACAAAGTGCTGAGCATGCAGTACTAAATTTATCCAAATGTGATTACGTTCCCAGAACCTCTAGGCCTTACAAGACCTAGGAAGTTCTGGAAGAGGAAATAAAATGTAGCGTAGAGCAGCAAGCAGAAGCAGGCTGGTTTGCTATGGTAATAAGTGCCTCCACTGAAGAAGCATAGCCACTCTAATGAAAAATGAGTCAAACCATGTAGATACAATCTTGGGCAAGAAGAGTCACAAGGACTGATTCAACAGACAGCCCTAAGGCATGGAGTTTTGTATTCAATCTTTTTTTTTTTTTTAGCCTGAAATAGATAATGGATTTTGTCTTTCTTTTCCTTTATTATGCCCTTTTCCTTCCTTCCTGAGTAATCCCTAAGTCAGAGACTGCTAGAGCTAAAGAAGGAGGAGAGCAAGAGGACTCAGTTAAAATCTCAGTCTACCTAGAAGAAAATCTGTCATGTTAGTATAAAAGCACAACTCCTATATATTTTGAAATACTATAATACTGCTGCTTCCTTTATTTATTGCCATAAGGAGGAAAAAGAAAAATAGTGTTAATATTCCAGTGCTCGCTGCCCAGCTTCACCTTGTGTTTGAAACATACAGCACTTTCAGAACTCAGTCCTGCCAATGGCCAGAATTAGTAACTATCTTAAAATTTTGGAGTAGTTGATCTTAGATTTCATATACATCTTAAATGTCTGTCAAATTTATGAGAGTGACCAGTCACACCACACCTTCTGCAGTGGATTTAGTTGCTTATTTGAAGATTAATGACCCAGCAATTAATATAGAAAGCTATGGATTATGATGATGCGGAATTCACTTGATTCAATGCTGACTGCTCATTTTACGTGTTTCAGTTATGTAGTTCAATCACAGTAAGAAGATTACCAGATTAACAGGTAAAATTCTGAAGATTTGCTAAATAAATCTGAAGCCCTGAAAAAAATACAGAAAAGTTCTGAAATTCACATTCCCTTAGTATGCTAAAAATATATTAAAGTCATCAAAGCACCTAAATCTTTAGAATTTCCTCAGTCTCAGAGTAATTATTAGGCTCTCATCACACTGGATAAGGCAGAAGAAACAAATGTTGTGGCATTTGTACATTTGGTTCATCCAGCATTTTGCCAGTCAAAACACAGGACCTGAATGAGGGCAAAAGTAACTCCACAAAGATGGTGTAGAGCATTCTTCGTGTACAAAGGAAAGTTTTAACATGGACTGATTCTTCAGCTAATTTACTTTACACTACTTTTTTAAATAGACTAAAATGATACTAAGTCTCCACTATAGACTAAAAACTGTATTATACTATATAAAACTATGTATATTAAAGCAAATGGATATACTTAAACTCACCAGTCTATTAACACTGATTATGAATTATATTTCTTAATATATAAGCTGATTTTAAAACAAATGAAATTATTTCTAAGTTAATAAATGGTCAAAGCTCATTTTACAATAGAGATACTTAAACCAGAAAACTGCAATATACTAGAACCAAATTGCCTTAGGATAATCCTCCTTTTTTTCTGTGGAACTTTATGAAATAATTCAATACTTTTAAAATTGAAGCTAACAAAAAGATTTCACTTCAACATTTGTCTTCTGGATTTAAAACAATTTCTCATTATAGATGTTGCAAAAGCCAAAATAGCAGGCATGTATCATCAAGTTTGAATACACGCTCCGTTTTTACTTTAAAAAAAATACTTACACATCCACAAATAGTACATAATCTTTACTGTCTTCTGGAATTCTACAGGGATGTCTACAGAAAAGTCCTGGTAGAAACAGGGACCTACTGGAAAATTCTCAGGAAGAGGTGGCCAGTTATTTTTTCTACCTGCAAAACAGAAAAAAAAAAAAAAAAAAAAGAAAAAAAAGAGCTTTATAATACAGTTTTAATCTCTGTATAGTAGAAAGAGATATGCATTTGGACTTGTTCAGATTGTTTTATGCATGAGTTTCGCAAGCATATGGATAACTTGGGCTACCAAAACCCAAGAGTTTTTATCAGCAATCCTCACACAGTACTGAAAATAAACTTCAGAAATAAAATACAATGAAGAGCAGACAGATCAAGGAAAGTAAAATATTTTATCTATGTAAAAGACTAAGCAGGCATCTGACAGTTCCTATAAAGTAATGTGAAAAGAGAATTCTTCACAAAACAAGCACATATGCGCAGAAAAATAATTTCTCAGAGTTCCCTGACTTTTAAATGCACATTTCCCTAAAGTGCCACCATACTCAAATACGTTGTTGAACACAAAGACTGGGGACTGAAAAGCATTCTTCATTTTCAGAATCCTGGTATTTTTAACACCAGGCTCTCTCTAACACTTTGAACTAGCTCCCAATATATTTTACAGTCAAAGCTTTACCTAAAAGCCCGTAAGCCTCAAGAAAGGCAGCTATTGGAATGGCCTAAACTACTTTTTTGCTACACGAAGGTGTCCTACAGTATCACTGTATTTTGATACAGTTGTGTGACAAGAGTAAGGACACCACAAAGGACACAGTATCAGACACTTGAATTTCCTGTATGCTGATCTGCTCACAGGCCGGAGCATACATTCTGCCGAACACAAGTCATACCAAGCACAGACTCAGAGATTCAACAGAGATAACTACTGCAACAAACCTTTACCACAGCATTTCAAATTCTAGATGCAAGAGATACATTAATCACCGTGTTCCAAAAGTGGAGCTGAATGAGAGACTAACCTAAAGACAACTTTACTTGAAATTCTGACAAGGTTTTGCTTGCAATTTCTATCTTCAACCCTATCTTTACTAGCAGTTCATCTGATAAGAACAGAAAACTTGCAAAGCTTACATACTTGCATTATTTCTTATTTGTTTCCCCACTCAGACATAATGAAGCTGTCAGTTCTGTCCAAATGGGTCCAAAGCACTGAGTATCTGTTAAGTTTTCTGCCTCCTCTACTGAAATTTTTACCAAGAGTAGGGCATTGGCAGAGGGACTATACAGAAGGTAATCAAGTAACACTCCATATTAAAAACTACTTTGGGATTTCTTATGTGAAAAATATCTGATAATAATTCAGATCTTCATTCCGCAGTATATGATTATTTCTCTCAGGACTGGTAGTTTCAAGACAAAGTTATGGAAAAATTCAGGTATCTTATAATAATCAAGTTACTGTTTAAGAATTGTATTTCATGTGCTTTTCCGCTGCTGTAGTACAGGTTTCAAAATTTCCAACTAAGACTGAAAGACAGCTTGGTGAGATGGTTTGACATAAAAAACCAAGTGGTCTTTTTCTAAATACACTTCGGATACAATCCTGGAACATGAGTATCTTGATAAGCAAAGAGCTAGTTCAGAGTTACTTCATTCAACACAAGTTACCACCTCAAGGCCTGTTAACATAACTTCAATGGCGTGCCTAAACTAGGAATGCAGACACCCCCAAACTAGCTTCATGCAAGCACAGAAAGGGATTTTCAGGCATGCCCAAATGAACTAGCTGAAACAGGAAGCAATACACTTTAATTAGATCAAACGCAGTGCGTGCCGCACAGGACCTGAGCAGAGAAGACCAAAGGTGTCGAGCTGAGCTGACCTACCAGCTTGAAGACCTTTGCAATGCAGTCAATTGCATATGACAACAGTGTCCTAGATGTGCAGCCAGCATCTTAAATTGAATGCAAATAACTAGAGTATTGCAAAAGACCCTGTCCTCCCATCAAGACAACTCTACAGTGTTTCCAAAGACGTTCAAATGAACGCGCAAAAGAAAAAAATCAAAATGAAAAGAATATTGTTCTCCTCAGTCACAATATACAGTTTCTGATTTTCAGCATCTTTTACACAGTCATTTGGTAAAAAAATACTATCTTCTTCAAAGCTTTAAGAGCTCTCTCTTCTCTGTTCAGCCTTCCTAAAGAATCCGTCAGATTCTTCATGGATTCTTCAAGCACATTGATGTGAACAATTGCAATCTAATAACAAATACTCATTTTAGAGATACCCTGAAAGATGCACGGGGTATCAGTTCATGGGTTATCAATGTTCCCTAAGATACAGATGAACAAAAACTGTCCCTAAAACCTGGAAGAGAAAAGTAATCAATCCAGACCATCAATATAAGTTAATGAAATTAGATGAAGGGCAATATATAGAGAAGAAAATGAAGAAAGAACCAAAAAAATCATCACCTGGGAGAAAAGGTACAGAGATTTAATAGAGATATTGAAAAGAACAAATACCGAGAAAACAAAAATGGTTTAATGAAGGGACAATACCACCATGATTCTCTTCCTTAGAAGAAGAGCAATTCCCCATTACCAGATTCTAGCATATGACTGGCATATGACTGCTCTCTGCAGCTTCCTGAGGAGAGGCAGCGGAGAGGGAGGTGCTGAGCTCTTCTCCCTGGGATCTGGTGATAGTGCGCATGGGAGTGGTTCAAAGCTGCGCCAGGGGAGGTTCAGACTGGACATCAGGAAGCATTTCTTTACTGAGAGGGTGGTCAAACACTGGAATGGGCTTCCTAGAGAGATGGTCGATGCCCCAAGCCTGTCAGTGTTTAAGAGGCATTTGGACAATGCCCTTAGTAACATGCTTTAACTTCTGGTCAGCCCTGAAGTGGTCAGGTAGTTGGACTAGATGATCATTGTAGGTCCCTTCCCACTTAAAATATTCTATTCTATTCTATAAAATTCCCTGAGAATTTGAATTACTAAACAACCATACAATCTCCAATTGTACCACTGCATATTCAAAAAAAACAGCACATGTGGAAATAAAACAGTCGGAATTCTAGACACAAGTGAAAAGACCACACAAAGTCAACCTTGCACACAGTGTTTCATTTTGGTTTTTTTCCTAAGTTCTTCCTTTTGAAAAGGAATATTCCCATAGATCTACTTCTAGCAAAGTATCTGCAGTTAAAAGGATGTAAATCCTCTCATTTTTGAAATTGTTGTACAAAAACAGATGGTTTTTGCACAGCACACTTACAGTTTGTGGCAAAATGAGATACTAATCTTGACTATGGGTTCCAAAATGTCATATGAAAAATCAGTAAAAGATTAATAATAGAATAGATCTTTCTGCTATTTGCATAAAATATTATGTCTGTAACATAGCAAAAGATACGAAAATGTTTCAAAACGGGAAAGTTCTCCTACAGCTATAAACACTGACAGAAGAGAAATCAAAGAGATGTTACTTATCAAGTTACTTTTACTTCTTCTCAAAATGCTCCATTTCTGTTCAATAGTATTACTTAGCTATTAAGCTAGAATAAAAATAGCTGATAGCAGAGAGTAACATGCAACAGAGGCCATATACAAAATTTTACAGTGAAAATCTGCACAGAACAGGTCAGTTTTTATTCACTGTATGCATTGTCTCAAAGGAGATAAACTTTCTTTTCCTGAAGAGATTATAAAACCCCCTCTTTGATCTGTTTCACAATGTCACTGTAAAACTAAAACCACTTCTAAGAAAAAGTGAAATTTCTGCAATTTAAAGAAGTATTCTTTTCATGCATACCCCCCTGCTGATTGAGACTCTGCATTTCCCTTTCTCTGCGATCAAGTTCAGCTGCTTTTCTTTCCAGTTCTTCTTGACGCTTTAGCAGTTCTGCCTGGGCCAAGGCATGCTCCTGAACAAAGCAAGCATCGTTAGATATTGATAAAAAATATGAACACAAAATAAATATTCCAGATCTGTTTTCTATAATTAAGCATCTCCAGTTATGGATGAAGACTGACCTAATATTGCACAAATTCATGCATTACCCAATTACTTAAAGGCAGTTATTAATTTTCATAAATCATTAGGAAAGCAATACTTATTTATAAAGACATTATTCCAGCAGTATATTTAAATAATTATAATTAAAAAGAAACTTAGTGCCTGAAAGTTATAGAAAAACCTTTGCAATTTGTGTGTAAGCAGGTGGTTCTTCTGTTGGTTTCATTATTGCTGGCTGGGTGCTGGGTACATTAGGCATTTTCACATTTCCTGGAGGAGGCTAAGAAAACAAGAGACAATTATAGGGAAACAGTCTTCTATTCTAATAAACATCTTTTCATTAACTCTCTAAGAACTGATCTAGTTGTTTATAAAGGAAGTGTTACTGATAAACTGAAAATCTGATATGCTGCCTGCAATATTTATAACCTTTAGGAAAAAGAAGTTAACTCTATTCTGTCGTGCAGTATTCTGCTTATTTGGTTTTACACTGCACTACTTGCCATAAACACACATAGAATTTTAGGGATCAGTAGAAAGTAAATAGAATTTTAATTTTGTTCAGACATGAATATGTATAAGGACAGTTACTATTTAAGAGAATTGCAGGATTTAACAGTGATCTATTCATATTCTGAAACACGATGCCATTATTAGTAATGTCTTCCAGAGCTTTCTACTTAACAAAGGCTTTTATCACCTGGCTAACTAAAGAAGCAGTGTACCGTATTAAATTTTCCAATTCAAGTTCCATAATCTACTGCTTAACTATTCCACTAGTATGTACTGTAGTATCTAGTTTCAAGTACCACTGGCTATTCGTTCACTTGGTCAGTACCTGTAAGAATACAACTTACAAGAAGCTTTTTGTAGCTCAGGTTTTTTTAGTTTTTTGTTTGTTTTTTAATCCTCCCCTCCTTGTTCCCATTTGTCATCTTCTTTGACTTTCTCCACATCTCTCTATCACACACAATGTTAAACCAATAGCTATCAAACCAAGGAAAAAACTGCTGCTTAGATTGAAGTTATGAACTGAACTTTACCAAAGCAGATCAGTATAGCACTACTATGATGTTATTTTATTCTTAAATATGCTTGGGGGGAAACTACAATTCTTTCTTTGTTTAGAGCTTGCAACATGAAAGATTTCCCGGTTCTGTGATCTTGTAAGACGGAGAACCACTTGTTCCTAGTAAGACTGAAATCAAGAACAAAAATATTGTGAGAATTGTGATGTTTTCCATACAAAAGCACGTTAAAACAAAGCAGGAATCAACTAAATACCACTATCTTGGCAAATTATAATTTGGCCCAGATTACAGGCATCTAACTATCTTTTGAAATGCACAAATGCAATACATGGAGGAGAAAACATCATGCCTGAGTAAACTCCACCTCTGTGTGTGATATTACAGCATATCTCAGCAACATCCGCTGATTCCAGCATTCCAAAATTATCTTTCCACCTTATACATCAGCTCCTGACAGAATACCGAGATAGCAGAGAGGTCTCATTTCTCAGAAATGCTTGGTGATTTAAGCTTTTTATCCTAAGAAAGATTATTCAGTGTTGTAGGATGAAGACAACCAAAGGCTGAGTGCCGGGTCCTGCACTTGGGTCACAACAACCCCAGGCAACGCTACAGGCTTGGGGGGGAGTGGCTGGAAAGCTGCCTGGTGGAAAAGGACCTGGGCGTGTTGGTCAACAGCCGGCTGAATATGAGCCAGCAGTGTGCGCAGGTGGCCAAGAAGGCCAACGGCATCCTGGCTTGTATCAGAAATAGTGTGACCAGCAGGACTAGGGGAGTGATCGTCCCCCTGTACTCGGCCCTGGTGAGGCCGCACCTCGAGTACTGTGTTCAGTTTGGGCCCCTCACTACAAGAAAGACACTGAGGTGCTGGAGCATGTCCAAAGAAGGGCAACAAAGCTGGTGAAGGATGTAGAGCACAAGTCCTGTGAGGAGCAGCTGAAGGAACTGGGGTTGTTTAGCCTGGAGAAAAGGAGGCTCAGGGGAGACCTTATCACCCTCTACAACTACCTGAAAGGAGGTTGTAGCAAGGTGGGTGTCGGTCTCTTCTCCCAGGTACGAGTGACAGGACAAGAGGAAATGGCCTCAAGTTGCACCAGGGGAGGTTTAGATTGGATACTAGGAAAAATTTCTTCACTGAGAAGGTTATCAGGCACTGAAACAGGCTGCCCAGGGAAGTGGTGGAGTCATCATTCCTGGAGGTACTCAAAAGATGTGTATATGTGGCGCTTAGGGACATGGTCTAGTGGTGGACTTGGTGATGTTAGGTTAACAGTTGGACTCAATGATCTTAAGGGTCTTTTCCAACCTAAATGATTCTATGATTCTATGAAGGTGGTTAAAGATGGTTAATACTGCTATTCATCATGTTGGAGCATTCTGTGATAAGGAAAAAGGCCTGTATGAGAAATTCCTACAATCTAGACAAGCATCAAGAGTCTTATCTTCTGCTTCAAATATAAGATACAAAACCTGCATCAGAGTAACAAAAAGCTATTGGATGAAAACTCTTACGCGTTATGCACTGTAGTCCAGAGCAATGCTACAAAAGCCAAAAAAAAGTCTGATTACTGTAGCTCTGTGGCTAAAGTAACAATAGCTTTGAAAGCATAACTGATAAGCAGCTTCCTGCTAGACTAATGAGCAAGACTGTCCACAATCTCCAGCAAGGACTCCAGTAGCCCTTCTGTAATACTGTAAAAAGCAATAGTAATATTACCTGTAACAGTGTAAAAAGGTGCATTGTTAGACTAGAAAATATTTGAACAATGAATTCAAAATACTTATCCTTGAAAGACGCTTTGTTCAAACAGCCTGCAGTGCAGCTAATGACCAGAACGTGCATATATCCTTATGAATAAAGGAACCAATCAGAAAGCTCACTAGAACTACATAATCAAAGATGTTAGCCAACAGCATATATGATATACAACATTAATATAAGATACTAATTACATTCAAGATTCTTCTGATTCATATTTCTACATTGTTTAGGTTCCACTATATGCTAGCTGGCCATCTATACGGTGTTAGACTTGCTGTCTACTATGCACATAATGACAATCGTGTAGAAGACCCAGTGCCTAGGTAAGAGCCTGTGCTCCCTGGAAGAAATGAGACTGCACCAGTGATTTGTAGCAGGGGCTGCGCATCCTGGAATCCTAAGAAATTCAAGAGGGGCTGGGGGACAAAAGTTGTTAAGGGATGTTACAAAGGCTACCACTTCCAGCAGACTCTGAGACCTAGGGAGTCCTCCTTTCCCACTGCTGCAGCCCAGTCCAGCGCCCCTTAAAGACGCTCTGAGGACTCTCCATTCCAGGCTGACAGATACAGCCGTTGCTTTCCTGTTTCCAGGTTCAGCCAGTAGCAAGCTGAGTGTGTATCCCAGGGATGCACACAGATATACACACCCGCAACGCACCAAGGACACTAGGATGCCCAGATACCCAAGGTGCCACGGGCAGGGCACTGCCTTTAACAACACCCCCACATAACACTATCAGAACTACATAGAACATAGGTACACAGAGTCATACCCTATTCCTCCTCTCCAGCTGATCATCGCTGAAGTTCACTATTGAAAGTACATGCCTCACTCTAGATTTACAAGCATATCAACAGCTGCAGATATGAGCAGTGGGCCCTGAGCCCGTCTGATATGCCTGCCTGGATATAGAGCTCTCTCACCTGGCATACAGGTTTCATCCTGTTTGCCCGTTAGCCCAGCTTGATGTTCACTAGAAGATTCATGCACTCATATACCCGTGTTACAAGCAACCTCTACACTCAAAGCTCCCTCAACCACCAGCATGGGCTCTCAGCTTGCCATATCTTCAAGCCCAGACCCTGGACTTCCTTATTCACTTTTGGCTCAGACTTTGAGTCTTCCCAGAGAAAGGTTTTCCTCCTATTTGCCAGCTAGTTCAGCTTGAACTTTGCTAGTGAATTACACATATACAAACAGAGGAATACACATTGGTCCCTTCAGTTGCTGGCACCTCAAACACGTGGGTCCTATGAGCCACGGTCCCTCTAGCTGCTGACACCCAGATGCTCAGTTGTTGACACCACAGATACATGAACCACTACTACTTGGGGTCTGACCGCGTTGCTGGCACATAAGTCACTCACTCTAGTCTCTCTACTTGCTGGCACCTAGACATTGCAGCACTCACACATGCGGTTGAGAGTGAAATGTCACTGAAAGATAGTTAAGAAAGAATTTAGCAGTAACTGCAGTGATTAGGCACACAGCTGTCAGACAAGTGTACTGACCAGTAGCAACTTGTGTAACCAGTTCCTTTTAATCCATCCTCTTCTCTAGTCTCCTCCTTGTTCCTCTCCAGTCCGTAACTGCTCCACATCTTTGACTATTCTCCTAAACATTCCTTACTAAATTTTGTGTAGTCCCACAGGCTCCCCTCAACTATCCATTCACACTTATCTTGTTTCTTTCTTCTTATCAGTTAAAAAGTCCAGGTTGACCCTCTTCAAAGCCCATAAATTAGTGGCTGAAGAGTTTTGGTCTTCTGTTTTGTCTGTTATCACTTATCCATCAGGTTTGTGTTTCTGCCTTTGTTTATCGCTTTCCCTTTTACTTATTACTCCCTTTAAACTGAAAAAAGTCTATAACCTTAATAAAACAGATGCTCTCACATTCTACATACCCTTACAGTAACCAGTATGACTCACTTGATTATCTGGACCATCATGGAGGTTTGCAACGGAAGGGCTACCACGACTTTTACAAGGATGGTACATGATTAAGAATCACTTATACCTTTAGATACTCTGTAATAATATGACTGGGATTATGATCTTCATTCAAAGCCTCAGCCCCTCAAAAACCACACAGCCATATCACAGTAGTAACAAGAAGGAGGACACTCCAGGCTTATCATTTCAAGCACTACAGTGCAAGGAAACAGCTGCCCTGAGTCTCATGTTGTTCGATCTGTGCGCTACAGTCCATTACCTAACACAGGAATGACCCAGCACTCAAGGCAACTTCCACGTCTGTTCGAAGGTTAAAGCCCCTGTCTGTGTAGAGGTCTGCTAAAAACAACAAAATAAACCCTAAACAAACAAAACCCCCAAGCAACCAACAAAAAAAACATTTAAGATTAGTAGACTTTTCCGCGACATGCCCCCCTGCCCCTACTTGCCCAGCAAAGAACTTGTATCTTCTGGCCTCTTGATTTCTTGAATCCTTTTAAGAGCTTTTTCCTTCCTCTGGTATGAAGCCAGCTGAGGTACATTCCAGTTCATGCTTTAGCAATCTTCCATCTTCGTTTTCTTAACACTCAGCTGACTACCTATTTCCAGCAAGTTATCACTTCTCTAAACCCCATTTTATTGAGAATTCAAGTTTAAGACACTTCCTCTGTAAAGAAACAATTCACATAGCTTTTTCCTACATCATTATCTTCTATTAGTACTCTTAGAACCTTCAAGATGGCAGAAGCTTCCTGCTTACAGGAAAGAAAGTTTCCCAAGTTGTTCTACAAGTTTCTCCTCAGAGCTTTGAGACTGCCTTACAGTTTCACACTTAGTTTGGCAGAGTTTAAGCTCTTAAGTTTTCTTGGAAAATAGCTTCCACTTTTCTAAAGGCTGTCCTACCCCAGTAGCACACTTGACAAAGCAGCAAAAAGCCAGCACGGTTAGTCTCTTCTTATGGTGCATCTAAAGCAGCTATTTTTGAGCTACAGTAAGTATGTCTACACTATTCATGAATGTTATTGTGTGTTTAATATCATGAGTGTTTTAATATCACTTGATGGAATTAGTGCATGATCTTAGAAAAAGTAGAAGAGCTTGTCAGAGAGCCAGAGGTAGTAAGGAAAGGTAAGAAAAATCATGTATCTGCTTCAACATCCGCTGTTAATTTTTGCTGAGTATCACTCCAGAACTTCTGCTAGGTTGATATACATACTAAGAATATAATCCCAGCAAAAGTTGCATTCCAGCCATTGTATTCACAGGATACAGCCAATTGCTGAAATATAGTAGCATTTCTTCATTAAATACAGAAAAAACCATGCACGTTTTTGTATACTAATGTGTTTTCATAATTACTTATCTTATAATGCGTGCACAGGGGAACAAAGAGTCAGTGCTCAAATCTAACTCAAATGGTGGAAGTTCAATATTGCTTTACTGTGTTTATTTTTCCAGGTTATTATTCAAAGATCACAATTCAATGCATGACAGGCATAGGTATTATAAATCATCTTCTATAGATCTAGAACCTAATGAAGAAAGCATTGTAATCATAGAGTACCTCAAGTTGGAAGGGACCCATAAGGATCATCTAGTTCAACACTGTGCTCCTCGCAGGAGTACCTAAAACTAAACCATATGACTAAGAACATTGCTCAGATGCTCCCTGAACTCTGACAGGCTTGGTGTTATGACCACTTCCCTGGTGAGCGTGTTCCAGCAACTGACCACCCTCTTCTCAGTGAAGAATCTTTTCCTAATGCCCAATTTGAACTTCCCCTGACACAGCTTCATTTCATTTCCTCATGTCCTATCACTGGTCACCAGAACGAGCAGAACAGCACCTCCTCCTCCGCTGCCCGCCTTGAGGAAGTTGTAGACTGCGATGAGGTCACCCCTCAGTCTTCCCTTCTCCAAGCTGAACAAGCCAAGTGACCTCAGCCACTCCTCCTAAGTCTTGCCCTCAAGGCCTTTCACCATCTTGGTCACCCTCCTCTGGACACACTCTAATAGTTTGATGTCCTTTTTATATGGAGGTGCCCAAAACTGCACACAGTACTCAAAGTGGTGCCGCACCAGTGCAGCATAGAGCGGGACAACCACTCCCTTGGCCAGCCAGCTATGCTGTGCTTGATGCACCCCAGAACATGGTTGGCCCTTTTGGCTGCCAGGGCACACTGTTGACTTATGTTCAACTTGACATCAACCCAGACCCCCAGATCTCCATGATCATGGAATAGATCCTCCTAGAAGCTATGCTGAGGCACATGGAAGACAGGGAGGTGATTCGAGGCAGCCAGCATGGCTTCACCAAGGGAAAATCCTGCCTGACCAACCTAGTGGCCTTCTACGATGGAGTGACTACATCAGTGGACAAGGGAAGAGCTACTGATGTCACCTATCTGGACTTCCGTAAGGCCTTTGACACGGTCTCTCACAACATCCTTCTCTCTGAATTGGAGAGAAACGGATTTGATGAGTGGACTGTTCAGTGGATGAGGAATTGGTTGGATAGCCGCATCCAGAGGGTGTGACACCGCCGTGACAAGCGGTGTCCCTCAGGGGTCCATATTGGGACCAGTACTCTTTAATATCTTCATCAATGACATAGACAGTGGGATTGAGTGCACCCTTGGCAAGTCTGCTGACGACACCAAGCTGAGTGGTGTGGTGGACACACTTGAGGGACAGGATGCCATCCAGAGGGACCTGGACAAGCTTGAGAGGTGGGCCCGGGCGAACCTCAGGAGGTTCAACAGGGCCAGGTACAAGGTCCTGCACCTGGGTTGAAGCAACCCTCGGTATCAATACAGGCTGGGGGATGATGGGATTGAGAGCAGCCCTGCCGAGAAGGACTTGGGGGCACTGGTGGATGAAAAGCTGGACATGAGCCAGCAATGCATGCTCGCAGCCCAGAAAACCAACCGTATCCTGGGCTGCATCAAAAGAAGCGTGGCCAGCAGGTCGAGGGAGGTGATTCTGCCCCTCTACTCCACTCTGGTGAGACCCCACCTGGAGTCCTGCATCCAGCTCTGGAGCCCCCCAACACAAGGAGGACATGGACCTGCTGGAGCAAGTCCAGAGGAGGACCACAAAAATGATCAGATGGATGGAGCACCCTTCCTACAAAAACAGGCTAAGAGAGTTGAGCTTGTTCAGCCTGGAGAAGAGAAGGCTCCAGGAGACATTATTGCAGCCTTTAGGTACTTCAAGGGGGCTTATAGGAAAGATGGGGAAAAACTTTTTAGCAGGGCCAGTTGTGATAGGACAAGGGGTATAATGGTTTTAAACTAAAGGAGGGGAGATTTAGACTAGATATAAGGAAGTTTTTCACAATGAGGGTGGTAAAACACTGGAACAGGTTGTCCAGAGAGGTGGTAGATGCCCCATCCCTGGAAACATTCAAGGTCAGGCTGGATGGGGCTCTGGGCAACCTGATCTAGTTGAGGATGTCCCTGCTTATTGCTGGGGGGTTGCACTAGATGACCTTTAAAAGGTCCCTTCCAACCCAAACTATTCTATGGTTCTATGATTCTATGATCACTTTCCACAGAGCTGCTCTCCAGTCTCTCATCCCCTAATTTGTACAAATAACCAGGATTACCCTGTCCCAGGTGCAGAATCTGGCACTTGCTCTTGTTAAATTTCATATGGTTGGTGTTTGCCCAGCTCTTTAGTCTACCTGTAAGGCCTCTCTACCCTCAAGGGACTCCACAGCAAGAAGAGATGGAAGGCCTTCTTTAACAGTAGTTCCATTAAATGTTGAAGCAGAAATATTGTCTAATCTCATCTGTTCCGTTGATTTCAGAAACATGACAAAAAGACACAAAGTCATCTCCATGGTGACTGTTAGACCTGGAGACAAAATCACTGAAGATGCAGGCAATGATATTTAATCTGAACTAAAATCTCCTAGGCCCGTTCACTTTACTCATTATGTCTTACATGTTATTTTCCTACCAAATTTCCCACTGCAGATACAAAGCATATCAGTTGACTGAGAAAAGGTGAATGCACTGAAATACTAAAAAAAATATAAATAATTAGAATAAGAAATACTGAGAAAAAGTAGATTTTACTTTTTTTTCCTGTCCGATCCTGACAACCAAGAAAGAACTGATAGGAAGCATCTCCCTTGGCAAAGGGAGAACACAACTGAGCTAAGGTAACAAATGTGAGTATTCCGAGTTTGAAGGCACTTTCTCACAGAAAAAACATCCCTGTCTGGATTTGCAATGCAGAAATATTTTTGCAGTCCAGCATGCTTTATTAGGTTGAATTTGGAAGGAAGGGGGAAAGAAGGTTAATGCTGTCTTAATGCTATAGACTGGAAGATACCATCTTACCACTACCACTAGAAATTTGGATTTCTAATTGAAGCATACCATTCTCAGCTTCCTTAAATACTACAACTACACATTATCACTCATAGTGAAACAAACATCATTTTAAGTATTACAGACCAGCAATTCTCAAACTAAAGAGCACAGAAATCCCCAGGACATATTTTGCTACCACCAGCTTGTATCCTTTCTGCTCGTTAGCGCTATTATGGTTTCTAAATGTTAGAAGTGGGATTACCTGCACAAAACTGTTCAGGATGACTCAGCTTCCCAACAAAGGTACAACAAGGAACAGCAGCAAATCAAAGCTCCCAGAAACGATTTGGATGCTTTTGCTCTGAGCAGCACACAAAACACAAGAGTAATTTCTATCCCTACCCCAATGGACATTGTAATCCTCCAAGTCTAAAATTCACAGACCCTGCTTCTACCTCTGTTCATGCTATCTTTAAAGGCATTCACTTCCACCGTCTCTTCCCTTACTCCTGTCGCTTACATTTATTTGTACATGCCCTTCTCTTGCATGCAAAGCTGGCAGGAAAAGAGGTAAGCAGATGGAATTGTGAGCATATCCTCAGGTATCAAAGCACATTCCTGCAAATGCATATATTTACAGAATAAATACTTACATACTCAGCACCCACAAGACACAGAGAGAGGAAGGGGAGTATCATCTAAAGGTTGGTTACTACTGCACTCATAGCTGAATATATACTTTATTCTTTCAGTCTTGCTTTCTGGAAGAAAACCTGTGAAATTTCTTTTCCTCTACAGAAAGAGAACTACTCATTAAACAGTCAGTTTTTATGAATTTGGTAACATCCCATAGATTATTAATTGAATCACAGTGCATGAATATAGCACATATTCAGTAGATCTGAATATTGACTTAAAGATTTTCTCCATCCTCCCAATTTTTCTGTATGAGTGACATCTGTAATGAGCAATTAGAATTTTTTTATACACACACAGCTGACTGTTCAAAGCCAGATAATCTTGGCCACATACTTCAGTTTTCCTTTTCCCTCAGAGCTGCATGTTAAAATAAGTACATAAGTAAGAAAAAAATTCAGAGTAGCTCTAGCTTGCCTTTTTTTTTTAAAAAAAAAAAAAAAAAAACACGACCTCCTGTCTTTATAACTTATGGTCAATACAAAGCAATTTTGAAACTCTTCAAGCTTCAGAAAGATAAACATAATTCGTGATATTGTGAGTTAGGAGAAAAAGATTTTGGAGACTTATTTATTATTGTTGCTAGCTGTAAATATTCTGCCTTACACAGCTGATCCAAGACATACTCAAAACCAAGCTTCTTCCAGTCTAGCATTTTAACACTGTATGAAACCTTACTGTTGTACTGCAAAGACTCAAATACCAACATTCCCTATCAGCACTACCAGATTTGCCATAGGAAGTAAGCCTACATTTGAAAAATATAGTATTTGAAAGTTTATAAATTATACTGTCAGGCAGTAATCATCCATACATTTTGCTAATCTTGCACAAGATCTTCACTATCAAAAGTAACCACTGAAAAATGCTGTTACAGTATGAATTTACTACCCCATTCCTTGTATCCCCCACCCAGGTGAAAATTAGTACGAGGTAAATTAAAACTACACAAATTAGAGGCAAAAACAAACTGTGTTTCTTGGACACAACTTACTCCTTTTACTACAGCACAACTACTCATAGCCTGTGGACTGTTACTTAAATACAATATTTTTCTTACTCTGAGCAGCACTTTCATTAAGCAAAATGGAAATCAAAAGCAACACACTGGGGAAGTGTGCCATACTCACAAGCTTTTAAGCAAGTAAAATTCAGAAAAGCATAAGGACAGACTACCAGAAGTCTTACTAAACAGGGGAAAAACTCAATTCTGTTTTGGCCTCCTTTCAGAGAGCCACCCTTCCTTAATAGGTTAAAGCTCACTTAAGTCAACCTACCCACCAAATCTGCCAAATACTTCATGGGACTACCTATCCTTACACATCTTCCATTACCTCTAGCTAGCCTGTCACATGTTTTACATCAGTTCCAAACTCTGAAAACAATACCTCACAAATCTTACCTAAAAATATTAACAGAATTATTAAGAAATAAATGTGCTTACTGTTCTTGAATCAGAGAAAGGATTGTACTCATCTAGCCCTGGAGGAACATTTCTTGTCACTTGTGTAACAGAAGGATCCTAGAAGAGAAAACAGTTCTGTAAATGTATGCACATGTATATAAGCAACAAGTTAACACTTACATCATTAGATCATATAAAACTCAGCTTTTGTTTCAATCTAAAAAAGGTTTGTTTTCACTAAAAAAGCCTGTAAACATCCACCTCTTTCTCTGTCTCTAAAATGACATCGTTCCATTCTGAGCTTCTTATAAACCTAGATTAACAGTCTAAAAGAAACTCCATCTGTCATACATTTGATTTATAAGGAAAAAAGCTCTCAATAGGAAAGAGAAGAAAACAGTATCCTGCTATGTTGACCACTGGACTCCACAACTATACACCCAAAAAGCACAATAGAAGAAAACAGCTTTCTGTAACTCTTGGTTTTTCCTACCCAGAAGTACGTCCAACATCTTCAGGAACAGGAAAAGCATTTCAGAAAAACAAAGCTGAGGAAACACCGCTCCATAATGCCAAAAGCGCCTCTGGTTGAGCTTATCATAGAATCATTTTGGTTGGAAGAGACCTCCAAGGTCAACGAGTCCAACTGTTAACCTATCACTACCAAGCCTACCACTAAATCATGTCCCGAAGTGCCACATCTACACGTCTTTTAAATACCTCCAGGGATGGTGACTCCACCACTTCCCTGGGCAGCCTGTTCCAATGCCTGACAACACAAGCTTCTACTTGAACTGATAAAACTAAGAAAAAAATTCTTTTTTTTTTTCCTCCAATGAACTCTATAGTAAGAAAGACTGCTTGAGGTTTAGCTTGAGGAAGCAATTTCAAGAATGAAACGTTTCTCTGTGCTAGAGACAGGCAGGCTTGGTTCTGCAAAAGAGCACAAGTGCCCACTATCATTAACCACACTAACTTTGTATGAAAAAAAATTGTACTTATTCCATGTGATGCCTGGTTCCACTACATTGTTTCTGTGCCTTAATTTAAGGGGTTTGCTTCTTCAGAACATCAGAATGGATGAAAGGAAGGTTTTCTTGAAAATTAATAAATCCACTTATTCAATATGGTTAGTTACATTTATATTTACATAAATGCACAAAACAAGTGTACAATATTTTATATGTATATCAAATATACAAAATAGCTGTAAATATACTATTTACTTATTTATAACTGTTATGTATAGACATACATATTTTTTTAATTTCAACAGTCTAGGTCAACATTAGAAAACAAAATGGAGTTGATAAAGACTAGGAAGAAGATAAGTATTTACATTTATATACATTTGCATTCATATTTACGTTAAAGACAGCTACATTTAAAATCTCTACATGAAATATTTGCCTGTTTTTTTTTAAAAATACAGTAAGTGACGATCTACACTTAAGTAAATATACAAACTATTAAGCTACTGAAAAATAAAAACTAGATTCTTAGAATCAGCATCTTTTACAGTATTAGCTTAGTCTTTAGAGCAGTAACAACCTACAGATGCAGGAATAGTATTCTCTTAATGGCTGCAGCCAACCTATTTACTAGAAAAAAAAACACAGCAGAACATCTATCAACTCTAAAATCCTGAAGGATACAGCAAATGAGAACAAGTCTTTTTTCCATTAGCCATAGTCACAAATTTATTAATATGAGGCAATTAAAAAAAATACTATTAAAAAAAGTTTCAGACAAGAAAATCATTGCTTAAAAAAAGTTGCATATTTTAATCAAATTCATATGCATAAGCATACATAAAAACTATCCTTCTGGTCACATAAAATGCTACCACTTTTGGCTAAAGCATACATTTAGCTACAAAGTTGTATTTTAATGGTGACTGAACAAGAATCACCCTTTCTACATACCGTTTCTGTATACAAAACAATGTTACATGTAATTCAAACTCAGCTTTCCTATGTTTGACTTATACCATAATTAGTGATTTCAATAAAACCACCCTGGTGATAGTCTCCCCCAAGTTTGCCATCCTAGACTTGAATGCACTGTTCCAACTAAAATCTCATCAGGTCTTTCATAAACTGATGGATGAATTCATTGTAACATGTTCTTTAATTAAATGACTGGCACAAAATATTGTACAGATGAACAACAAAACAGGGAAAGTGTGTGTGTGTGGGGAGAATGTTGTCAAAATTCAACTACGAATCATTTGAAACATTGAATAAAAAGATCAAAAATGAGGGAAGAATTAAATCTGACATTTGAATTAGGCATTAGTTTACTAGACTTGTCAGTACAAGATCAAAAGAGATAAAGTTAATACAAATAGGGTAATTTCATAATTCAATATACAGGATGGTAGGAAGCTGTATACAGCTGAAAACTTTTAACTTACTGTGGTGGGTCCACCCTAGCCACCAGCTAGGTCCCCACCTAGCCGCTCACTCTCCCCCAGTGCAATGGGGCAGAGAATCAGAAGGGTAAAAGCAAGTAAAATTTGTGGGTGTTGAGATAAAGACAGTTTAATAAGCGGGGAGTAAGGGTAGAGAAAAAAAGTTTAAAAAAAGCAACAAATACCCACAAGTGATGCAAAGGCAATCACTCACAACCTCCCACCAGCAGACAGATGCCCAGCCAGCCTCTGAGCAATGGTTACCTTGGAACATCCCCACCACCACTACCAGCACCACCAATGTTACTGTCAAGCATGATTCTATATGGTATGGAGTATCTCTTTGGTCAGATGGGGTCAGCTGTCCTGCCTGTGTCCCCTCCCAACCTCTTGCCCAACCCCAGCCCACTCCCAGGGGGAAGCAGAGAAGGAAACGGAGAAGGCTTTCATGCTGTGCAAGCACTGTTCAGCAACAGCTGAAACATCGGTACCTTACCAGCACTGTTTTGGTCACAAATCTGAAATGCAACACCATAGGGACTGCTATGAAAAAAAATTAACTCCATCCTAGCCAGACCCAGTACATTTATTCTAGCCTCCACATGTTAGTGTGAATTAGCAGAGCATAAAATACTCTATTCTTTGTTCATGCTTTCAGTATGGTACCCTTTCCACAAATGCTCTCATATCATCCCCTCTTCCACACATAAAAATGTTCAAGTATAGGCACATATGAAACTAGAGATAGCTCACCATCAGCCACACAGTGAAACAGTATGACTACATTATTAAAACTCCAATAGCACTTAGTACTTTAAGTTAAATTAGCTGCTTAAAAAGTACATTTCAACACTAAACTTTTGTGTTTGAAGAGTGCACTACTAACCAAATAACTCAGCCTGATTGTGCCCGAAGGACAATAAATGCAATTATTTGAATAACTAGAATATCAGACTCATGAGACGGCCACTGAACAGCAGCAGGTTTTCAAAAAGCAGGAAAGAGTACTTTCTTCAAAATCAAGAGTGCTTCTTCAAATTCAGAAGAGCAATCTATATTTAGAAATACGATATGCAAACAATAATAAATAGCTGATGAAAGAAAGCCTTTTTTCTCCGAGTGTTTTAGAGAAAACCAGGGGAAAAAAGTTTCTCAGATCTCTTCACACAGCTATTGTGACATTCTAACACTGACAAATGACAGGAAACGTATGCTGAGCCAAACAAGTTTACTACATCGAAAGTCTTAGTACTAGAAATAAATTGTATCCTTAAATACACACAGTGAGTAGAGCAAGAAGCCCACCATCAGAATTCCATTCTCATTTTGAAATAACAATTTCTATACTTCTGCCAAATACTGCTATTGTTTGCAAAAGTAGCAGCAGCTCTGAAAAAAACCTGAACGACTCGGAGGACATTCAGTATCAGCTCTATTTAAGAAAAGTTTCATTACCTAGTAAAAAAAAAAAAAAAAATAGTTGTCTTGAAATACACAAATTGAACCCCACCATGGCAAGTAGCATTCAAATTCTGCTCTAATAAAACCTCAATTACACAGTCTGGACTTCAATAGAAGTTCATGGCCTGATCTCTTCCACAAGCAGAAAGACTCCAGGAGAAGTAAACCAGAGATCACAGGAAAAGAAGAGTAACCTCATATTTGGAGGTAAGTACTAGCCTGGAGATCCATCTCTCTCCTATACTCATTACTTGTTCACTGTGATCTTGTCTAATGCTAGAACTGTCCCGAGCATGGAAAGAAACAAGCTCTTCATAGCCTGGCTGCCCAGGTGTAAGCTGCTAGACTTCAAATTGTTCCGAATACCTACAGCGCATCGAACAACTGATGCCAACAGGAGCTGCACTTCATATTTCAAAACACTACTAACTATTTCTGAAGAGATTAGACCTGATATCCCAAGGAATATAAAGAATTACTCTGAATCATTTACCTTACACTCATTGCATCTCATTTTAAAAACGGAGCAAATGCCAACTTGTCTAAATACAGTGAGAAAAACTGTGAAGCACTCATACTCACTCCTGCAGAATAATAAAATAGTGAATTTAGAAGTTAATCGGGGTTTGAATAATGAACGTGAACAATAAATGTTGTGCGGGACCACATACTCAAAGAAAAAGTGGCATTTAAATAAATGCTATCAAATTTCTATGTTGCATTACATATATTCTAGTGGTTAAAAACAGTGAAAACTTTAATATTCTACAGGAATAAGTAAGACTAGGCTGGCATAACGTATTTTTCCATATTTGATATTCCACACAGATGATAAAGTTAAAATGCCCCCCCCCCCCTTTTTTTTAGTTATTTTTGGGTTTTAGTATTAAGAAAAAGAAAAAAGCCACAAAGACAAGTTCCAATAGGTGATAATATACAGACACCAACACAAAGCAGCAGCATGGCTGGAACCATCAAATATCCAGAGATCTCAACTTGCTGCATTATTTAAGTGATTAAAAATTGGGGTACCCTCTGCAAATACAGAAGACTGGGAATTTCTGGGACAGACTTTAAATATCTGCTGTCAGCCTCTGAATGCAGCAACTGTAAAATGCCCAGTCGAATCTCAGACTGAGAAAGCTACATCCTGGTGGACCAGTACTTCTGCCTGAAGTGGACCTGCCCTTGCACTAACTCCTCGCCACAACCTGATTTTCCTCAGCCACTCAGCCAGTCCTAGTCCCTGCTGCTTTGAGGGCTGATCCCTGTAATTCTCATCTTGTCCAGCTCCTTGTTCCCTCCTTCCAATTCACACTTCCTTCTCCAGCCTTATCTCCCCCGAACTCCTGCCAGTTCAGCCCCCTGAGTTTCTGATCTTCTTATTTAACTATTAGTGATAGCGACCACGGAACACAATTTAAGAACAGGCCATTTTTCATACCCAGCTACTGTAGCTATTGGTGCATTTAAGTCACACACAGTCATTTCAGATGACATTTTCAAGATTTGAATTAGTTCACGAGACAAGAGTTTTAAGAAACGAGCACATCTTCATTAACTGTTTTCCATCTAATCTTTCATTTTACCTGCTTCTTGTAGTCTCTCTCCTATAATGTCAATCTCAAAAGCAAAGATTAGCATCACACTCTTTGAATCACTAGGAGTCAGGTACAAGGAGCACCCCAGTATTTACATCAAGAGTGGAAAAGTCTGTCAGAAAAAACCCAAAACCAAACACAAACAAACAAAACAAAACCAGAAAACACACCGCATTGATATCTCACATTGGCAAGAGCACCTATAGAACTATTAAAAACGTCTCCTGTGCCAGGTTCAGAGATTATGCTCACATCACTCAGATATAGCTAAAATTAACTGAATACCCTGTTATCGCAGAGGATGTACAAACACAATTAATTACAAGTGAGAATGTTTAAAATAGAGCATAATAATCCATTCTACGCAAGTTTTTACAGATTTTTAAAAAACAAATTAAAGGGAACAGAGACCTCTGTTGTCTAGGAGACCAAAACTAGTCACCAGCTACTAGGTTTCATTAACACAGAAGAGATGAGCAAATTAAAGGCTGAAGAAGTAGATACATCTGTAATGATTCTTTGTATTACTTTCAACCGGGAATGGGTCCAGCATTGTTCCACCATGCATAAGATGCTTTGGTAGCATACATAACCCAAAAATATTCTGAAAAACACCATCAGCTAAGTTTACATTATTAGTTGTGATTTTGATTTCTTTACAGTGAAGAGAAAGTAGTGAACTAGGAACTGTCCCCTGCAAACTGTCCTTCAGGTTATTAAAAAAAATTTTTCACTTTTGAGGTACACCCATTCTTCTACCAAAAAGGCCTAAGCATTTATCTTACGCACAAATAATTTAACATGGAATGAAAGAGGGGGGAAAAAAAAAAAAAAACAAGCTAAAAATACAAAAATGGTAATACGTGCTTGTGTTGTCTTTTTTTCCCCTAAGTGGAACTAAACAAGTGACATCAGTGCTCTGCACAGAACATTTAATTTACTTCAGTATTTTTCAGTTTGCTCCCAAGGACTAGGAGGGAAGTAAAAGCAACATCTTATTGCAGAGGTCAAGAAATAGGGTTTATACATACTCCTTCTAAACACTGATTTGGATAGAGATTCTAATGGTTTTACAACAGATCAGCAACTGAAACCAAGAATTTCAAATAAAAATCACATAACCTAAGTAGAACAAAAAAAATTGCTGGAAAGAGGAACAGGGAGAAATGTATAACATACTTTTACAAGGAAAAGAACAGAGGGAACAAAGGCAACTACTAAGGAAATGTGATGACAAGGTAAATTTTTAACACTGATTGACAAGGGCAAGTAAGCAAGACAACTAAATATCTTCCAAGACTTGGATACCAGGCGTATTGTGTATCCAAAAAATAAAATAATCATGTGGTTTAGAAAAAGCATAAAACTGAAATGCTGCACTTAGAAGTGACAGAATTTTTCTCTTTTTTTTCCCCCCTTTCTTTTCCCTTTTTTTCTTTTCAAAATTTACATGGAATTCATATGACAGCACCAAATATCTGAGTAAACTGACAGAAGTACACCTGGTTAGTCCCAGGAAAAACAGACTAAGGAGAAACAATATACTATGAACACAAAAATAGATTTTAAAAGAAGAGGATTAGTTATTTTTAGTGAATGAAATCAGAAAAAGGAAACATGGAAAACACTTTATCAGTTATGTAGGTCCTTAAGTACAGCCAACCGAAAGAATAAGGTACTGAAGATGGCTGTAGAAATCTTCATTTTTTACCTTAGTTCTATGTTACATTCAAGGGCTAAGAATGATCTCTTAGTGGCTGCAGTAGTTGCAATCCAAGCCGAGAAAACAGTTCTCCTCATCACAAAAACTCTTAGAAGATGGAGTCTCTTTATATTATCAATAATTCACTGTATCAATCCTATCACCTCTCTCATCAGCCACTGGCTACCGTTCAGCTCTGCCACCATACAATTTTTCTCTTCTACTTCAAGTTCCCCACAAATAAGTTTACCCAACCTAACCGCTTTACCAGTCGCTGACATCAACCAGCCTTCCCTTTGCCAACTTCTTTGGCATTTACTGTTCCATAACCACTTTCACCTAGCTATGCATTTTCCCTGTTGCTTTTTGCGCTTGGAAGGAAGTTCCCAGAAAGCAAAAGAGGCACAACCCCAATTTTATCCTCCAAACTATTCAACATGCTCAGCAAAGATGTTATTCCTTAAAAAAACTCTGACTGTATACAGAATAGAAGCAGAAGCCAGAGGTCTACCAGGACCGAATCCAGACTGGTGAATCCACCCTGGGGAAATCAGGAGATTAGATCCACAAATCCAGCAAAGTCAATCTTGAGCAACTAGGATTTCTTATCCCTACCACTCCTACTGAAAGGCTTTGTTTTGCTACGCGAAAAGGTCAAGTTCTTTTCATTTCAAGTTAAGCTCTCCATTGATTATCACAACTTACTCCCCATACCAACTTCATATTAGCCTTTTCTAAATGTGAATAACACTAGTTGTACACTTTCCCATAAGAATTCATCCTGAGGTTTGGGTTTGGGTTTTTTTATAGTAACAGTTGTACTTCCTGCTCTGTGTTGAGTACTTCCTAAGATCACACCCCTGGCTCAGAAAATTAAGCAAAAATGCAACGAAAAATGCCTGAAACTATGTTTGTTGGTCTGAGTTTTTTGATTTCTTGATCAAACACAAAACTATTCACCCCACTTTTCATAAAAGTGTTCTGGAGAGCAATCAAAGCTATTGCTGTTTCAGCTGAAACTCTCCATGAGATATACTGTGCTTTCAGTATGTCCCGATGACCATTTTTGGGGAGAGATTTCTTACAAAGCTTAGCTTTTGAGAACAAAATTGGGAGGAAAAAAAATGTATTTGGCCAGCAATGGATAGATATCAAAGCTTTTTTCCTCCTGTGTTAACTGTCCAGTTTCAGCTTTTAAATTAAGACCCAACACTTGGAAAAGAAGATAGCCTGCACACGAAGGATGTGTTTTTCAACCCCGTAACACTCAACATTCAGCCAGACTAAGCCTCTAAAATTGCCATTTGCACATGTTCAGTAAACACTTGGTATAAATCAAACAGCTAAACTCCCCAAAGACTTCCTCCCTGTTCATGCCACAACAAGCTGCACATGGAAAAGTTAAGTTTCAAGAAGCTGCTAATGGATTGATGCAGTATCAAACATTGCTGGTTTTTCATGCTTTATTTCTTTCTTCATCATCCCAGGCCCAAGAACGAGTAAAGGTACAGGAACTTCACAAAGAGCAACTGAATTGAGATTCCATGTTTCACTATCCTAATAGTACATTAGCAGTATAAACAGTTTACATTTAACAGTATAAAGAAAGCCTTAATGTACTGCACCTACAATAATATATTTTAACCCATGATTAAAAACCACTTACTACAAGAAAGAATTGTCCTCAAGGGTTACACATGTAACATCTGGAGGAATTAATGACTTAGAGGCAAAATAAAGACTATTTCTGTACTTCTATTAGTAAAAAAAAAAAAAAAAAAAAAAAAAAAAAAAAAAAAAAAAATCTGAGTAACCACTACAACAATTCTTTCACAATTTCAAGTTTAACATCTCATTCACTGATCAGCCATTTCCCACCCCCCTCACAGAATGATATTCAAAAGATTTTCACTCTAGCACTGCCACAGCACAATTATTAAATAGGACAGCACAAAAGTAGCCAACTGGGGTTTCTTATACTTGGCTCTCAAGCAGTACCTGTTATACGCCACATTATCTCACGGAAGCAGAGCTATGAAGGGTTCTGAGCCACTGAGCAAGGCAAATTCCCCACCTCTGAAACCAAAAAGGACTTCAGAAGCTCACAAGACCAAATTTGTCCTAAAGCTTGCACCAGTGTCATCTTGCAATAGAGTACTGGATGCCTACCAAAGCATCATCTCCATCTCATAGCCTCCTCCTTCCTCAGCTCTGAAACGTGTGTTATGTTCCTCTTTGTAATGTTAAATCTCAATATATAGTGCAATACTACTACTAATGCAATAAGTGCTAACACTTTACTGAAAATCTGGAAAAAAAAATGCAGCTATAACTGATACTGAGTATCTATTAAAACACTTCACAGTTCTAATAGATTATAGTGCAGTTACAGCATTGATGAAATGTACTCTTGAAAGCTAACTACCATGTAAGACAGCTAAAGGATACTTCCAATACCATGATGTTCAGCATTAAATTATGCAAGATTTAGGGGAATTTATAAATTTTGAAGTCATGAAGTGAAACCAGGTAATAAAGTCAGAAAAATATTTGTATTTTATTTCCTTTACTAATTTAAAGACAGACAACTTGATTGGGTATATTTTATAGTCATATAAAAGAATTAACACTCAGTTATGCATACAGGCACACAATGAAACTTTGCAATTCTAAAGCATAAATACTGCAGACACACTTCAAGTAATTAGGGTCCTGATCCTTCAAAAAGAATTACGGCTTTTTTTTGCTTCCTGTAAGTTTCTATCACTTTAGCTTCACTTGAGCAATCAAGGTGTAAACTGTATAGATTCTGCTGCCACACAAGGTAGCAGTCATCTGCACTATTAGCTTCAGCATCAAACCTCCAGCTTCTACTTCCTGCCAAACCAGATAGAACATTAATTTGCGCTCATGTGAGTCGATTAAGTATAATATCCAAATTATAACTGGAATTACCTCTGTAGTAAATTTAAGCTCTAACATATACTTAGCTCTAGTGACTCAAGTAATCCCGTGACCTCAGTGGGAGCAACTCAGGTGCCTAACACCATTTTTAGATATCTTAAGAGCATTTCAGGCATCCACACAAGAATGGCAGTCATGACAGAACTACAAAAAGATCCGAGTCTTTCTGGAGCAACAACTCAAAGCTGACCACAGTTTGGATACCTAATCCCACCCAAAGAAACTACCCACATAATTAACATTACATACATTTGAGGCTTTCCATGATTGTGTCCTTCCACACTAAAAACGAACAAGACAGGCCATTCTGTTTAAATCTTCATCTATATCATATAGTGGTTTGGCTTTTACCTGAAGGTCACCATTCACATTTAAACAGAAATGTATCTTATTTTTCAATCCTACCACAATTTCTGTAGTATCAAATACCTCCACCTGCTCAGAGCTCTAAAGACATCAGATGAACTGACCCAATAGAATTCATCACAGAACCCAGTTTTTAAGGTCCTAATTCCACAGTCACTCATAAGCAACCATTTCATATGTTCGGATGACTGTTAACAGTCAGCCCTCAAACCTTTTACAGTCTGTCAGCCAAGCCACAAAGGCCTGGGAAATTCATAGCTCTACTTAAAAAAAGAATTTCTTCTCTTCATAGTAGTAGCATTCACTTACTAAAAAACAAAAACAAAAAACCCACACAGAACCAACACAATTTTATTGTAAACAAATTGCTGAATTGTTTCAGAGTAAATGAAACTTAGACTGAATTTAGAAAGACTGCTGTTTCAGAACATATCTCTATCACCTTCCAAGAAAGAAGACTACAACTATCCCCTATCCTATGACATTAAAAAAAAAAAAAAAAAAAAAAAAAAAAAAAGGCGTAACAAAGAGACAGCTACATTAGAAATTTGCCTTTGTTTTGTCATACAAAATTTATTTCATGCTGGTTTAAGTCTATTCAAGAATAAACTGTCTGGGCCTTATGGATGCCCAAACCCCTCCTAGGTGGTCAGACCCGCCTCATCACTAAGGACTTACCTGGTCACCATGGGACTGCTGGCTGACTCTGGTTACTTTCACTGGACCTGATCCTGACTTGACTTTCTAACTCGGGCTCAGATCTGCCTCCTCTCTATGGACTTGTCTAGCACTCTAGACTCTTGGCTGAACGCAGTCAGCACCATCACTGGATCTGCTCTGCTCACCCTGTTTGGGTGCTGTGGGACCACGCTGTTTTTCAGGGAGAACTTTACCAAGTTTGAATTCACACTTACAAGCTATGACAAGCTTCTCAGTGAAAGAAATGAAATAGCTTTCATTATTAGTCTACTTTCATTTATGATACTTGAGGTCACATCAAATGTGTATTTCTTCACAATGCTGCTACATCAAATTATTCTAAGATTATCACATCTTCATTTGTATGGTACAGGGATGCATTTTCTTCTGCACAACTTTAATGCGATCAAAAGCTTTTTAATGTTAGAATGTTACTTATCTGTTTGTTTCATTACCTCTTGTCTTTCAAACCAAAACATCTCTGTTTTTTTTTGGTACAGCATCCAGAGGACAGCTATTTACAGCGGAATACTATGACTTCAAAAGCATATCAGCCTTTGGGTTCAGTTCAAGGTGGTGGGGTTTTTTTTTTTTTTTAGAATAAAAAAAGAAAAAGCAGAGGTTAAGTAGCCACTGTCTCAAAATCAACGTTTTATGATCAATCCAAGTAAGAATTTTTTGTTTCAAGTACTAGCTAATTTACAAACTAAATTTCATTACCTCCAATAGATACCAAAACAGAAACATAATTGAACTTTAGGTTTCCAAAAGAATTAACTACCCAAAATACTGACCAAACTAGATATTTCTGTTTTACCTTTATCTTCCCAGAGAACATATTTATTTGATTCAATATCAAGCAAGAATCTCTGCTGAGATCTTTTTATTAAAAGGCATGAGAACAGTCACAGGAAACCTCACAAGTAGATCACAGACAATTAGTAAAACCAAAATATTTAAGAAAAGAAGGATCTATCTTTAGACCTGGCAATAACTCTTCCATGTGATGCCTCCCCCCGCTTTCTCTGCCATACTAATTTCTGATTTTACATTAGCACAGGAAGTGGCTTCAGAGGTAAGGAAAACAACTAATGACATCATACATAAAATTAGGAAGCAAAGACAAATAAAAATACGAGTACACTTGAATAAGGTGTTCAGACAACATGACTTAGGTTGTCAGGGTCCATCTGGAAATACTGGTTCTATGCGTAAAGTATTTTAAAACACATAGTCAGACAAAACTTAAATGCAGACATGCATTAATAGTCACTAATTTCAAAGCTGTTATGCCAACGAGATGGCAAACAAAGTTTGGCTTATATATGAGGCCTTCTGCCCCTTCAAGTTAAATGTGTAAAGCTATGCAAAATTACCTTTTGCACGCAGTGGAATGTGATGGAAGTTAGCAAAGACTGAAGGAAGTGAAAAAAGCCTCTGAAAAAGGAAAAGCATACAGCTTTCCTAAGCCAACTTCTGCAAATAAAAGAAATCCAGAACTGTGTTTAACAGCAAGCCTTAAATTACAGAGAAGTTCTTAGAGAGTCCTTTTATCATGATGCATTGCAGTTAAGAAGTAGAGTGTGGATTCTGCCTGGCAGCTACAATGGAAGTCTTTCCCTGAAGAGAAACTGGAATAAACTATTGCACTTTAAGCAACGTCTTCAAACTGGAAGTATGGTTGAGGTAGGTCGCTAGCTCAGATCTCAGAAACACTACACAGGACAAGATACCTGGGCTGATGAATGATGCAGGGGAAACTATACTGCTTCCAATACCCTTAACCACTCTGGGTATCTATACACAATAAATTTTGCTAGATGTTATTTTCATAACTATTACAAAAAGTGAGGAAAAGCATCACATGTTTTTGTGGCTGAAGACACATTCTAGAACAATGACACCTTTTCAGTGCTTAGTGCCAAAAGGTATTTAAAAGAACAGTGCTCACTGCCATTGACGGCAGTCCAAACTATTGTTGGTGGCAACCTCAATGCCACGGCTGTTGTTCACCTGGAAGGTCATTGCACTGTGTACAACACCAAGTAAAAATACAGTGTCTAGCTTAAGGAATACTATCGACTAAATTTTATGACCATAAAAACTACACTGATGATTCAGACAGACTCCAATGAATAAATGTCAGTAACGCTATGTTTCCAGCAGCTACCTGCACAGAAGTATGCTTGAAATGTGACAGTTCAATTTTTAAAAGGCTTAATTATTCCAGCTGACATCCTAAATTCACTGTCATATACTATGTGTGTGCTTTAAAGTGTCGGCATGAAATAACATACAGCAAAAAAAAGTTTGGTAAGATTATTAAAGCGAGTAGCTCAATAAATTATTTGAACCGGATTCAAATAACAAAGAAAGAAAAGATAAGGAGGGGAACCATCCAAGGAGGTCAGCTCATTTTGACAGGTGAAGTCAGAACAGCAGGTGAAGAAACAATTCTCAGCTGTATGACAAGTCAATAGCACAAAACCTAAAAGCTTTAGAATACATTACAACACAGCATTTTGAGATGCAGGGTAGAATTTATGCCTAACCATCAGTACCCAGCGTGCTTCAGAAACAACGTAAAGAAGTAAGTAAGCTTGATGGGGGCCAGGAGGAGGCTAGAGAGGAAAAATGGGGTAAATTCACTAAGCATAACTATCTAGGTCAATCAAATGGAATAAAAAAGATTGTAGTAGTAGTATACACACACAAAGTTACCGCCAAAATCAAGAAGCCTTTTTTTTTTCCTTCAAAATAATGCACCTGAAACGCGATTTGTGTTGTTTTAGCAACAGAAGGAAACACGAAAACCTGAACTTGTGAAACGGCTTGTGCCCGTTTCTAGGGCTCCCCAAAACGCTGCTTATCCTACGAGCCCCTGCGAGCCGTCATGCCCCAAGCCTCGCGGAGGGCAGCCCCCTCCGGCGCTGCCGGCCAGCGCCCCCGGCCCGCCAGCCCCTCCGAGGTCAGCGCTACCCCGCAGCGCCGGCCCTTCCCCACCTCCCGTGGCAGGGAGCGGCCGCCCCGCACGCAGCGGGAGAAGGGCCGGGGCCCCTCCCTCCCGCGGGATGCCCGCGGCTCGGCGCAGCCCGCTCTCGCCCCGCCGTGACACCAAGGAAGGCTCCCGGCCGCCCGCCGCCCCCTCCCCGCCCCCAGCCTCACCTTGAAGGGGTTGTTGAGGTCCGGGTCGGCAAAGGGATTGCTGTCGAAGTCCGACATGGCGGGGGCAGGCGGGCGCTCCGATCACCGGGTGGCGGCTCTTGCCCTGCGGCGCCCCCGACACTCGCCGGCTCGCGGGCTGCCCCCCCGCCGCTGTCACCAGCCGCTGCGGCCCGGGCCCAAGCCCGCCCCCTCCGCCACCGGCCAGCCACCGAGCACCGACCTCCCAAAATGGCCGCCCCGGAAGTGAGGTTACGGGGCGGGGCGGTCCTGGAAGGGAGGGGGAGCGGCCATTCCCGGGGCGGGCGGGAGCAGGGCATGGGAGAGTCCATTCCGGGGGCGGGGAGGAAAGGGGGCTAGAAGAGCCCCTTCCCGGCGCGGGGAGAGGTGGAGAACTGCTGTGGTGAGGGCTGTTGGGCGCCCGTCGCCTCGCCGCTCCGCCTGGGCTGATGGTGGGGCGACGAGGGGGATCTGTCCCGCCGCCCTCGCTTGTCAGCACCAGGCGGGAGCGGGGGGGGGAGGAGGCCCGGCGCGGCAGCTGGAAAAGGCGTGCGGACGTTGTCAACGGCCATGGCGGGAGCGGGGTGCCTCCCCTCACAGAGCGGCGCCCGGCCGGGCGGCTCCGAGACGCCGGCTCGGCCAGGGTCACCCCCATTTGGTAACCGTGTCTCGGGGCTACTCGGTACCCTGCGAACGGTACCGAAAGGGAGGCGGTGCGTGGCCTCTTCTTTCCTCCACCCCTGCCCGCCCTCAGAGTGGGTCAGGACAGCCCGTTTCGTCTGGAAAGTGAAATGCACATGCAAAGGTAACAAGAAAGCCTTCAAATTTGAGGCTTATTTGGTAAAACACAAATTTACTCTCTTGTTCCCTTCTCCTGTTGGCATGACAAATAGCTCGCCAAGCATATGGCTTCTCAGATGTCTTGCACAAAGGTTCAACAAGGGCTGTAGGCAGGGTATGGCTTTGAACCATGGTCACAAAATCCTGCTTCCAGGGGTGGACACATTAAAAAGGCTTCTTGGAAGTCTTCAACCATTTCAAACTGTTTGAAAGACTTTTCAAATAATTCCTCAGAAATACTGACACTGCAGTTCGAAGAACCTGGTCTGAATGATGCAAATAAATGGGAGCAGCTGTTTGAAGCACTGAAGAACCTTTCGTTCAGGCCTATGGTTGAAATCTGAAATCCCGTGTGCTTGATATCAAAGAGTCTACATTGATGCAATGCTTTTAAAACCAGCGAATCCTGAATTTCTTTACATGCTTTCTAAAGAAATGATTTAAACTTTCATTTAAATGCAAAAAAAAAGAGAAGTTTGAGGCAGGTCAGGTGAAGAGAAACTGCTATGAGAATAAAACTGGCCTTTTAACTTCTTGGTATTCAAATGTGATTTTTTCCCATGTAATAATCATAGGCTAACTGTGGGGCACACTGTCCAGGGTTTTTTGAAGGCTGACTCAGAATGTTAACACTTTTATGTATTTTAATGGCTCTACATATATCATTACTCTGATCCCGACACTGGCAGTCATTACAATGGTGGTGTTCTGTCAACAAGTCAGGAAAGATCCTACGTGTACACGAGAATAGATTTTGCATGGATCAGTAAAGAAAGCAATAATTGCTTCATAACTTGCTCTAATTTATGCAGAGGTTTCTCAATTATTTGTGAAGGACTGTCAGATATAAGATGGTATGCAAATGGGACAAATCATAAAAGCATAGCTTATAAACAACAAAACACTTTCAACTTTCTTGTTGCTATGAAGTGTAAAATACTTCATACTTCAAAAAACACAAAGGCAGCTGTTGTACGATCAACAAAAGTACATTACAGTATTAGTCACAATCATTCATATAGCTCACTTATGGTGACAAATTAAATCATGTTGTTTTCCAATATTCACCCATGGCTCAATATATCATAGCTCAATGATATGTGTTGGTAGTTCAAAAGCTGTGTGCATTGCCAACTGTATATTTGCTCCTCTTTCAACTGAACATGAATGAATAAATGCATGCATGAATGAATGAAGGTTTGGCTGAAAAGAATATCTTTTCCTGTGTGGTTGCTGGTGATTCAAATCATGGACATTACGACATTTCTGTGATAATAATTTGTGCACAGTTAAAGGGGAATAATCTATCATCTCATATGAGTTTCAAGGCAATAACGAAACTGCGTTAGGATGTTTTTTGGAAAGGATAATAAGTATTTTACAATTAAATAGAACTTTCATAGTGCATCTTTGCTTGCTACTAAAAGTGTTAACTTAGGGAGATACCAACTGACAGCCACATAATAGAAAATGAGAATTAATTTATGCTTCCAACTAATTGAGTAGTTGTACTATACCTAAACAACATGGGCAACACAAATGGTCATCGTTTGATGCTGAGGGTTGACATTGTCAGTTATTTTCCTCATCTTTCAAAGGAGTTTCAGAATTAGAAAAGAGACATGATTAGCCAAGGGTGCGCCCCCTCAACAAGTCCTCTCTACACTGTGCTTTCCAAGTGGTAGAATTTAATTTTTTTGTAAGAATCACCTATGTGCAATTAACTGTTTCTAATTCTGGTACGAGATATAGCTTATAAATACATCAATCCGATTTTTAATATGCTAGTAAGTTAATTGAAAAATAAGTTCTAGTAGAGAATGGGTGGCATTATTTAGCTAAAAAGATCTCTCTCAACTAAAAATTCCCTAGCCTTCTGGAATTGGTTTCATTCAGTGGTTTTCAATAATTCTGAAGTAGTTGCCTTCTTAGCAAACAAAAATATCTTAATCTGAATTGGCCATTTTCTCAGAAAGAAGAGTTTAAACTTCAACAAACAGTAGATTTGAACCGCCTGTGTTAGTACTGTACTTGTATACTGTGTTTAAGAAATCTTGTGTAAGGAACTGACTTGGTATTACTCCTTCAAGTCCTGGTTCTCTCAATTTTGTATCACTTGTGGAATTTACAATGTTTATGTCAACCTCAGAAGGTGGTGAGGAGTGCTCAGATCAGCTGAGAGGAAAATCCATCAGGTTTTTTATCAATCCACAAAGTTCAAATGCTGCGTAGACAACCAAGTGACCTGTCTTGATCAACTCGCTGTCTCAATAAAGTAGATCACAGTTTTACAGAGGACGGACCTTCAAAAAATAAAACCAAGCTGTAACAAATAAGCCCTAGTAACCCTTGTAAAGAAGTGTTTCCTTTCATAAAATGGAGCAATCTATGCAAGCGTAATTGTTAGAAGAAAGCAGGGATGGAGAATGTCAATGTGCCTCATGAGCACATAGCGAAGGCTCTGCTACAGAAGTTGGGCAAAATGTCATGGAAGACTGAACAGCTGCTAGAAACTCATGTAGTAGAAACAAGCGAGAGAGCTCTATGGTAGTGTAAGTGCAAGTTACAGCTTCAAATTAGATCATGTGCAGATACCAATTTTAAAGTTTTACTGAAAGTTTAGGCAGAAGACACCTAGTCTGTTAGGTAAAACTTTACCTGAAGAGTTATTCAATAACAGCTCTTGGACCAATTTCAAATAGCAAGAACCTTTTTCTAGGTTTTGCAGCAGAGAGATTTACTTGCAAAATGTTGGAAAGGTTTTAACTTAGGAGAGAGGAAAGAGAAGTGTGGTAAACAGGCATTTCAATGTAATACTTGAAGGTCATGAGCTGCAACATTCCCCAAAATCTTTTGCCGCCATTTAAAAGAAAAATATGTGGAGAAGATAAGAGAAAGGCCAGAAATCACAGCAGCATTCAGAACTCCAAAAATCTGCTACATTCAGACTCCAATTTAACCTCTCTTTCTCTTTCTTACAGTCAATGAAGCCCTGATTCCACAAGAGAATAAATCCTGCTTTAGTGTGCTGATTGCTGAATCAAAATCTCTGTGTTTCCATCATACAAAGTGTTGAGCTAATATAAACTTGTTTTAAATAGTCTGAAGAGGTAGCTTTAGTCTGTTTCTGGGAGTGGGGCAGCACTGCCAGTTCTCCTGTCAGAAGGTACACTTGCACCTTTTTCTGAGTAGAACCAGCTTAGCCAGCTTACAGGAGGTGGTGCATGACCAAGCCAAACCTCTGGGGCCACCTAGCAAGTGCAACAGTGAATACTTACAGGCTGGTGAGCGTCTTGCCCTTTTTATGAGAACCCTGACTACTTTTTGACCCCACACTTAGATTTTCCCATTGTGTTCCAGAACTGTAGCAGGATATTTGGAATTCTTCTCTGTCGACAGCTCACCTCTCCGGAGGTAGGAGAAGGGTTCCTAGGGCAACAGCTGAATTGCAGCGGGGAACAGGTAACTGATGCATAGCCAGGTCGTGGTCATTCTGCCAGTGGTCTAGTACTGCCAGTGATCTCGTGCCCTGCCTGCCCATGCTTTATCCCACTCTCTTGCTCTGACTGACCCTGCCCGGTATGCTCTGCCCCAGACCCGCACTGACCTAAGGACGTGTGCGTCCAGCCACGGTTCCTCATGCCCCGTAAGGGAATCAGAACTGAACTTTAGTTCACAGCAGAGAACCAACATCTCATATTTGCTGCTTGGAGTAACTGATTTCGCTAATGTCCAGGTGCTCTAAGCGCATGCTGTGTAATAACAAAATTGGGTCATTCTTGGCTTGAGCAAAGAGTCATTTTTGCTGACCTAGAATGACATTGCTCAATGTCATGTCATTTGGAATGAAGGTTAGATGAGAACAGTAAAAGCTGTCCCCAGTGGAGCCATTAGTCTCTGCTGCTCTTCATATTCCCCTTAGACCTATTCTGCTCCATCTGTTCTGGGACTCTACAAAGAGTCGATCATCAACAAACCATCCTTCCTTCTGCTTCTTTTCCCTGTGGACCAGTTGCTGGTCTTCATCCAAGGAGTAGAGCCCTTCTCCCACAGCAGGGGATGCCTGTATTTTAGGAACGTGCGGGCACAGTGTAGCTATCACCAGCAAGATGTCTTCATTTTTTTCCCATACTGAACTTGTCTGCCTGTTTCCCATCCAACAGGCAGCAAAAGTAAGCATAAACACACTTATAGACCCCGGCAATCATTAGCATTGGCCAAGACAGCAGGATCTAATCATGTAAGAAACGTTATTCCTGCTGGAAGAAGACTTATGTATCCACCTAGCTGGGGACAGAACAGTAGCAATTTCTCCCCTCTTGTCTAAAGAGTCGTGACACCTGTGGATAAAGCCACACACTGCCACAAATGCTGCCTTTAAGAGGATGGCTAGCCTACTGTGGAAGCCAGCGCGTGGGAGCAATGAATAGTAAGCTACAGTCATGAGGGAGGATACGGCAAAGTGAACACATGCTCTTTGGGAGTGGGGAGAGCGTTCCAGGCAGCTGTGGAGTGAAGCCAAGCAGCACTAGCAGTCTGTGCTGCTTACATGAGTTCCTGTACCAACTCAAGAGTGGGAGTGAGAGCAGAAGCTAAGGCAAGTGATAAAAGAGCTAGTGTAGGCAATGAGCAGACCTCAGTCTCACCTGTCTCCTCCTCCCACTGTATTATCTCTTGCTGTATTATACCACACATGCCTGGCTTCTGCAGCCCTTTTCTTACACCTCCCCAACCTCTTCTCATATCCGTTCCCCTCAAGAAGAGGTACACTGGTGGACTTCAGTGGGAATTGTCTAGACCGTAGCAGGACTTGTGCTGTGATCCCTTCCAGCCAGATGATTCTGGCAAATAACTTTTCAACATGTCTCTCATCCTTTCCAATTTAAAACTGTACATAAATATTTGAATGTAAATAGCTGTCTGCATTTTGATTATTTTATGTTTTGCATTGCTTTTTAATCACTTGTATTTTCTTCACTGAGTGATTATTGTAATTATTAAGCAATTAAATTCCAATTAGAAAGCAATTGAATTGCAATTCTGGGATCTGGAGAACAATTCAGGGAGGAATCTGTATACATGTAAGGAGTGAGGGATTCAAAACTGTGATCCTCAAATGTCAGGAGTTCTGTTCTGCCACAAATAAGGAAAAAAGACAGAGAACAAAAGGTGTGGGGAATGATGGTTTCTTGGTTTCAATCCAACTGTACACAGTTTCACAGAATAAATGTGGGATTTTTCATAAAATAGCTCAGAGGGCATCCTGCACAGTTTGACTCTCCTGATTCTGATGCTCAGATGCAAGTAGTTACTAATCTTCACACAAAGCCCAATAATATATTGAGAATATTTGGGGTTTGGGGCAGCCTGGCCTGGTGTCATGACATCTCTACATGTACCTGTTCTCCCTGTATGTGACCATTAGTGGACAAGAAGGTTCATGCCTGGCACAGAGAGTCTCAATACAACTGCATCAGGACACGTACGGCTGTCATCAGGCAACAATCCATGCGTCTGCTGCTGCAGTCACTGCTCAGTTGAAAGCAAAAACTACGTATTGCTTTTGGAGTGCTGAATGGTGTCCTGGCAGTGAAGCAATGCTTTATGGACAGTTGTTTCTGGCCAGCAACGTAGGGAAAGTCTGATATTATAAACAGAAGGCCAGCTCTTCCAAAGAGGCTAGTCCACAGGGAGCGCCACAGGGAAAGAGGACGGACAAGTGAACGGCTGCACACGCAGCAGTCAGAGTATCTCGCCATCCGAAAACCTCTACCATTAGCTCTTGCTAAGTGGTGTTGGAAAAGTGCCCTTGTGTCTGAACTGACTCAAACCTGTACTCCAAGGTAATAGGACAATGCACAACAGCAAACATGGAACCACAGCTTTAGACAACAAGGGAAATTTAAGGCAGTCACCTGCAGTCTGAAGCTAAATCTCAGATATAAAAAAAGATAATTCCAAGTTTAAATCTAAGGATCAGCTGGTGAAATTAGTCTTGCAGATTATCACACTGCTGGGGAGATGTGGTGTGGTGGAGATATTCTGAAGGCTGCAGTAGCAGACATGAAGTGAAGCTGACAGAAGGATTCATATCTGTATGATTTAAACATTAAATACGAAAGATACAGTGTTGAAGGAAAACAAGGCAGATTTTGGTTTGATTTGGATAGACATGATTCTTATGTTTTGATGTCTGCTTTTTATATAAAGAAGAAAAAGGAGTGATTCCCAGAAATGTCAGCAACTGGAAGGAGCAGAGATGACAGTAAACTGTAAGTTAGGTAACCAGATATCCCAGTTTGGGTAGGACTATCTTTTTTTAATTGCATGCAGGATTTTTCCTGTTTTTCTCTGCTCAAACTTTATTCCTGAGAATTTTTTAGGGCAATGACAGAACCAGAAACAGTGCCCTATCACATGTAGTAGGCACATGACCTAAAGCAGCAGGTATATGTTCTATTATTTGGCATCTGTTATATAAAATAATCCATAGGAACAACAGCTTTCAGGAATCTCTGCAAACCTTCCTTTTGTGCACAAAACCAACAAAAAATAGATGGTGGTCTATTGCTGACGGCATATATAATGCGGAGTTTGTGTTCTCCTTTTCAGGAGTTTATGTTCCCGTGGGAGTTGTATGTAGGGTTTAGGAAAGCACATCCATTTAAGAGCTGACTTTTGAAAAATCTTTTGCATCTTACTTGTGTACTTAAAAAGGTGTGCAGGAAAGGGGAGGGAAGTGAGCAAGCAGTGGGGATGGACACAGAAAAGAGCTCTGGAAGTTTCTGATAGCTACTCATGCACACAGCTGTAGAGACAGCATAGTTTGAAATGAGAGTCATTTATTGCACAAGAGTTCATATAAAAAAATACTTTCAATGTTTTTAATAAATATCTCTTTCCTTTGAATTTGCCCTTTGACATTCATAACAGGTTATTAATCAGATCCTTAAAAGGAAAAAATCTTGGCAGAACTAAAAAAACCCACTCACTCATTATTTTGAGACGCTTATTTTCAGAAGAGACAAATTATGCATATGAAAAATGACAGATTTCAGCGTGCATATTAGGCTTCCTCTGAAGAAGAAGAAACATAAATGAAATGTTTGTTAAACTTGTGCCTCTTCAAATTTAAAGTCAACTAGAAAAGAAGAATATTTTATCTTAAAAATGCATGAATTGCTCTCTCTTTTCTAATAACAGTATCTCAGTGCATGCTTTCAAGACAAAAAGTATTGTTTCTTTAGAGCACTACAGATCTCTGGAGGAAAGGATTTCAACATTGATTCCATTTTGTACTGATTCCTTATTAGGACAGATCTTTTTTAAAAAAGGCTTGGGAGGGAAGAAAAGAAAGCAGGCATATCACTAAATCTAACTGCTGGAAAGAAATACAACAAGGGCACCAGATGAGTCATTTTATTGTGACCCCTGAAGTGTTGTTTACAAAAGTGTTGTAATTATAATCTTTAAAATATTAACAGTTACCAAAAGTTAGTTCATTCAATGGTTGAATCAAGCCTCACTGGAAACAAATCAAAAGTGGTGGAAAAAACACGTATCTTGCTGCCTTTGAAAAAAATTCTGGATCTCTGAAGCACTGCATAAAAAAGAAGCAAAACTGCATTACTAGCTCAAAAGTTTAATGTTATTCAGGAGCTTATATGCTAAGAAAGTCTGCAATTCATAAGCAAGAAATTTCTTATTAGGGTTACATCCCCTTGTCCCCCATTTAAAAAAGATAACTGCTTTTTCTATAGTTCCAAAAGTAATTCTTTAAATTGAATTGCAGAATTAGCCAAGAATGTCCATTAATCTCCATTTCAACCCATTGCCTTTCTTGACCATGTAGCCTTTTATGTGGATGATAAGGTAATTAAAAATCATATCACAAAATAGTTTTATACACTGATAAACTTTGACATTATCTAAAAACAAATAGCTAAGAAATCTAGGACTTCATAAAAATACTTGGCTTTCAAGACAGTGATGCCAACTCTGAACTGCTAACAGTAACCATGCTAAAGTCAAATCAATATTCCCTTTGAAATACCTGAGTACAAGTGTGCAGCAAGCTCTATGGGGTACTTGAAAATTCAAAGCTCAGAATAACCTTGAAGTTGTAAGTGTCAAATCATCATTTCGGTAAACGGAGATCTGAAGTGTTGGGGAGAAAACATGCAGGCCCTTGGTGAAAGAGATTGGCCACTGACAAAGTTAATGTTTTGCCAAGGATATTCTTGTTTTGGTTTTTCCATAAGCATGTCAGATGAAGCAGAGAAGACTGTTAACATTTATGTGGAATAAAGAGTGATGGATAGAGCATATACTTAGTACAGATCTACTAAACTGGGTTGCCAAACCATTTCAAATATCATATGGTATAATTACTCCTGTGTGATAGAGCTGTAGTGCATGCAGAGTGCTCTGCTCCAGCCAAATATTGGGTGCTCATTGAAAGAAAAAAAATTTAGAGGTATGTGTGTACCATTAGAATACTATGAATCAGTGCAAATCAAGTTTTTCCCCTTAGAAAACTCGATCTGTCCTTCAGTAAAGACTAATTTAGGAATCTGCAATAGAACCCTGAAACAAATGCAAACCTCTCCAGCCACTAACAGTGCTGGAGTGCAGCTCATAACCAGGTATTACAAAGTGCTAGATACTAGCCTTTGATGAGTGTCGTGGTTTAACCCCAGTTGGCAACCAAGCACCACACAGCCACTTGCTCACCCCCCGCCCCCACAGTGGGATGGGAGGGGGAATTGAAGAAGAAAAGACTTGTGGATTGAGATAAGGACAGTTTAATAGGATAGCAAAGGAAGACAGAATAATAATAATAACAATGATAACAGAATATACAAAACAAGTGATGCACAATGCAACTGCTCACCACCTGCTGATCAATGCCCAGCCCATCCCCGAGCAGTGATTCCCACCCCCTGGCCAACTCCAGTTTATATACTGAGCATGACGCCGTATGGTATGGAACATCCCTTTGGCCAGTCTGGGTCAGCTGTCCCGGCCGTGCCCCCTCCCAGCTTCTTGTGCACCTCCTCGCCAGAAGAGCACGGGAAGCTGAAAAGTGCTTGACTTAGTACAAGCACTGCTTAGCAACAACTAAAACATCAGTGTGTTATCAACATTAGTCTCTTCCTAAATCCACAACACAGCACTATACCAGCTACTAGGAAGAAAATAAACTCTATTCCAGCCGAAACCAGGACAGTATGTCTCATGGGCATTTTTAGCAGAAATGAAGAATTAATTTTTCATCTACTAGTGTACTGACAATATCCTAGACTATCAATATCTGCAGATTAGCAGCATGGGTTAAGTACTCAAAGTGGCCAGCAAAAGATGAGATAATAAACTATTATTTTAGTTCTCCAAGCACATTTGCCTTGAAAACCCTAACTGCTTTTCTATTTTTTTATGTTAGCATTTGATAGGTGTGTCTGGTTTGGTAGATGACATGTCATTTTCAGTAAGCTCAGAAAAAACAAGTCACCAGAAGGTATATGATCCAATCGGTATAAAGAAGCTCACTCAAACATGGTACCACCCTGTTAAAAAACTCGATGATTGTATTACTGCATAGTGCTTGCTAAGCATTGATGAGCTTGTTATTTTAATGATGGATGTTCTGGTTTTGATACTTAAGTGGCAATGGGGGTTGCTTTGGGTCATCCTGTGCTTTGGGTCATCCTTTTTCCACCCCAGCCAGGGCCCTACACACTGCCTGAGCACCGGGATTCCCTCTGGAGTGGAAAAAGTAGCTGTCCCCATCCCCAGCCCTGCTGACAAAACTCAGGGGCACATCAGCAGTGGATTAGCCCAGAGACCCCATCGCCTAGCCCAGGCTTCCAGCACTATCCCGACTGGCCTGGCATCTTTGCTTCCAGCATAAGCTATGGGTGTCATGCTGTCAGCGCAGCTAGATCTTGCTGGGTTATTTGAGGCACATTTAAAATTCTTAAAATACCTTCCAAAGAAGGAGCAAACAGAACCCAGAAGAGACATCTCAGTCTCAGTTGTAGCAGTATGTTTAGAGCTACCTTGGGCTCGGGGAGGTTTTAGGAAAGGAAGCCTGATAGCAGACAACCTTGACACGTGTTTTTCACAATGTTTAATAATTGTAATCTCTATTGAATTTCCTTGGTTCCCTCAAGCAGGTGTCTGTTGGGTTTTTTTCTCAAAAAGACTGTCATTTTTCTAGTTTTCATGGTACGATAACTCTGTAGAGATCCAAGACAGAAGATAAATATTAGTCATCAGTCAGAAAGTACTGTTGGTAAAAATTATGAAATTAAGACATAATTATGTAAGCAACAAACCCTGCTGGGGTTCATCAAATGCCTGAGAGGAAATACTGTTCAAAAAAAAGCAGGTGAGAGCTGAATTCCTAGCACCTTGACTCCAAGGAAAAAGTATGCTTATATGCTGGACATTAATTTAACAGTATAGATGAGACTCATTACATCAACAAGAGTTTGTGAAAATAGTTGCTTACTTTCACTGAGAAGAATGGCCCTTGCGTACACTATGTTAAAGAAGAACTAGTTAATAACCAGTTTCACACATGGAGTAGTTCTGTGAGTTTTTTGTAAATAAGCAAATATTCTTTCCGTTTTTCTCCAAGTAGTTATTCCAACATGTCTGTCAAATACTACTTATGCTTAGAAATCTGTCTCCAACACTTTTCTCAGTATTTATTCCCCTTCTTCCTTCCAATTCCATCCACAGAAATAAATAGCAAAGGAAAAAATTAAATTTTTTACTAATGTTGGTGGGTGTGCAACTCCATTCCTTTGGAAACAGACTTCCATTCACACCATACAAATGTACCATCCTACAGGATGTTTAAAACATTTGGTAGTGGCACTGTAAAGTCTGGACCTGCTGTGAAATGGGACTTTGCAAAAATAGTACTAAAAGGGTTCCATATTTATTGCTTTTCTGCTTTCCAAACTTAGTTAGACCAGCTTTCAAAGAATGGAGAATTTTGCTATGTTTTTAGCTTTTAGAAAATGTATAGAGAAGTATATTATTAGACTCAAAGGAGCTTCTGTTTTTTGATACAAACTAGGACTATACCTCAAAATTGCTTATTTTTTTCATGCTGTATGAATCAGAAGAAAATCAATATTTACAATCAGTGAAAATTTGAATAATATAGAACTTAAATGTGATACAGAACACAAAGAGCAAATTTGGAATCAAGAATACTGATTTTGCAAACTTTCTATTCAAAAGTGTAATTGCATTGTAAAATATTTCTTCTTCAATTTGCAGTGTTGATAGTAACAGAATAAAGAAGCTGTATACTTTCTACTTCATGCCCATGTCCTTGCTGTGAGATGCATTTAACATTTGAGAAATATTTAGCAACTAAACAATAGTGTTCCTATTTTTGTGAAAGGGCATCTATTGGAGCATTGTATAAATGCTGAGACAATGCAGTCAGCAAAATAACGTATTCGATATTTAATTCAGATGAACATTTATGTGAAAAGTGCAATGTGAGAATAAGTACTCCATCCACTTAGTAACTATCTGAGAAATGTTAAAAAGTGATGCAGTTTCACCTAGATGTCCCATCCAAAAGATAAGCTTGGTCAGTGGTTCTGCCAAGCATTTGCAACGAAACATAAATTAAAGTGAAATAAAAATGTTAGCAATATGCAGTCATAGTGGCCCCCTTTCTTATCCGCCCCAACAGCTAAAAACTATCAGCAAGGCTTTTATCATCTTGTATCTCATTTACTATAACAACCTTTCCCTGACTAATTCGTTTTTCACTGCTCATATCTTCCCAGAATGCTGTTGCAAAATTCATTTCCACGTCAGTTTTGCAGCCCTACATGACCTCTCCCTTCTCCATCACGTCCTGTATAAAGTAGGGCCTGTGTAATTTTACATTTCACATTGATATCTGGGACAACAGTACTATCTAATTATATAAAGATTAAACTGTTCCATGAAACAGATAATACTGAACTTGTGCTATCTGGTTAATTTTGAGATAACCGTTGTGATCTGCATTAGCTCATTCTATCTTTTGCTGTTGGTTCGTATTTGCAATCCACACTTCATAAATTTACAGACTTTGGATTTTGTCTTTTAAAAGCATAGCCTTGAAATAATATATTACAAAACAATTTCCATTGCCTTTGCACGTTTCAGATTTCTGTATGAAATTTCACAAGGTAAATAACTTTATCAGCTTTCTTTCTAAGAGATTTTTTATAAAGGACTGCTTTTAAAAATTCCTGTCACAGATAGTTATCTTTAAATACTTCTGTTTATAAATATGACGTTATCTAAGGTTGTATGCCATGAATAAATACTTCCCCTTGTTTCAAGACTTGTGCAATTTTTAATTTGAGTCTGAGTGAAAACATCTCTCTCCTCTCCCTCTTTCTCTGTATATGTAAATGTGTGTGTGTGTGTATATGTATGTATATATTATATTTATATTGGCTAATTCCATATTGCTCAATGTGCCATATACTGCCACTTGTGCTTTTAAATTCCAGAGACTGTTTCATGCTTGCCAGACTTTTTATACTGAAGGTTTTGGGCTGAGCTACATCACAGGATCGAGGTCAGTAAGTTCTGTTCTGTCAGTGTTTCTGAAGAAGCATTTCCTCCAGGAATTCTGTGGCAGCACTGCCCTGGTTTGTCCTGCTGCAGCTTTGTTTCAGTTGCTCAATTTTGCATATTAACTTACAATTTCACCTTTAGGAGTTGTTTAATTGTTTTTATAGAGTGCTTTAAGATTCTTCTGTCCATTAAGAGAGATTCAGTAAAAAGAGATACTGAAGTCCAAGGATTCGTTTAAAGCCTTGGTATTCACCTGGTCATTTCACTGGTAATAATATGGTTGCGTTTACATCAGAGTAAGTAATTGCCATTCTATATTTCATTGAAACAGGTGTTTCTTTTTCAGAACATTAGTGCCAAAAGATCTAAATTTGTTATCGATACATTTTAGAAGTCATCTGTCATCCTTTACTGTTTTAAGCCACAATGCTGTATCTGTGACAAAGTATTTTAATTCATATCCTTATTGCTGAAAAAAAACCCTTTATTTCCTATAATCCTTCCCAACTTTATTATGGATACTGTATGAAGAACATAAAGTCATAATCATATAATGAAATCTTAATTTCTGTTTCCAATAGGTAAATCCCTCCAACTTCTTCTGTGTTCCCACTCAACTGTCCTAAATGGCTTTACAATTAAAACAAGCAGTAAGCATGATAAGAAATGTCCATGTCTTTTTCTTTTGTATAATGTTGTTATTTCTGGGTTTTGCTACTGTTTTCCAAACAACGGAAGAGTCATTATTTGAAGTTCGTTTCTGAACGTGTTCCCCAAAACAGCTTTCTTCTATATTCTGAATGAAAGAGGATATCCTGGCTATTTAAAATACTTTTCCTTCTTCTTAGTTAAAGTAGTAGGTCTCTCTGTTAGTAGTTCTAGAATTCTGTATCTCAGGTAAATATTTTTTCTTGCGTACAGGCCTTCTTCCTCTTCTAAAGCTAGTTTACTTTTAGTAAACTTCAGTTATAATAATTTCTTATCTGAATGCTAGCATTTTGATGAAAATGTTTCTTTAAAAATATTCCTTAAAGAAAAAAGACTTACAGATTGTTCTGTCTAAGAAGTCTTCACCTCATTTATGTATCAAAGCTGTGTTTGTCTGATGGAAGGCATCTAATGAGCGTGTTGTTGCATTTCAAGACCAGAGTGCATATATTTGCCTACACTAAAAGATAGTGTCTGAAGATGTAACCATCTGATTGAGGATACTTCTGTGGTTTTTAATTATGAGATTCTTCTATTTCTTTTGTGTTATTGGATCCTCTGTTCCCTCTCTTTTATTACGTATTAAAACAGGCATTTCCAGACTCTGAAGTGTGCTGGCTTCCAGGCCTCTGGTCTCTGCAGGGATATATTTGAAAAATGCCATCAAACTATGTTAATTCCTGTGTATCTTAGGGCAGGGGCTTAAGGCTTGGGAAATGTTGAGAGGTCAGGGAAGGTCTGGCTCTTCTTGCACATACTAAAATGTTCGAATATTGAACATGTTTGAATGCTGGGCAGAAGTTTGGTGCATTGTGACATTTTAAGTGAATTGCAAATAAAATACAGGTATACTCTAAAGGTAGGCTATTAGTATCTTAATAGTGTCACTAAAATTATTACACAGAAAATAATTCACGTGTAAGTTTTTGGGATATCCCTTGTCTGAAAATATCTCATATAAGAGATAAAAAAGCCACTTTATCACTTCAAGGTTCTTTGCTCTTCGTGTAGCTCTGTGGTTTGCATCGTATAAAGGGATGTGGCTTTTCTAGCCATTTATTGCTTCAAGTAAAACTTTAGACTTGCAGAGTATACAAAGTATTTACTTTGTAGTAGGACCTTTTTAAGAAATGTAACGACATTAGTTTCCTATTATGTGTGCAACAAGCAGGTTGGGAATTAAGTGAGATTTGTTAGTCTAATATTAGGCAAGAAAGCAGTATAACGTGCTGGTTTGGGCATATTTGGAACATAAATAATAAAACAAATTTTAAAGCTATTAGTGTTAAAAAGTAATTCTCTTAGTGTTAGTCTCTTAGATGAATCTTATAGTTTTTGTTAGATAGAGGATCATCTAGCTTTTTAGAGGGAGCTGGCAGAAAGACATAGGAATTCTGCGTTAAATGTTTCCTAAGGAATTGCTCTTATTCAGTGAATGTGTGTGTGTGTGTGTGCATCAATACCGCTTAAAAACACCATGTTCCTCCGAGTTTCAAGGAATAAGTGTATAGGTGAGAGACCATATTAGCACCTCAAATGAGGGAAAGCTTGCAACATTAACTAAACTACATTATTAGGCACCAGAAAATTTATAAAGGGAGCATTATGAATGCCTCCAATTGTAGAGAAAGCTTTGGAGTTCATTCTTCGTTAAATGACTTGAAATCTATTGCTAATCTCAAAGCCAAAGGAGAGCTGGCTGCATGACTTCTTCTAGTTCTCCAGTTAAGATAATGTGGTATTGGCTCTTTGTCCAAGTCAGGATCCTATGCATTTTAATCTGAACACACCTCACAGAGAGCTACAGAGAAGACACACAGCCTTCCCTGCGCTTCTTGCCCCTGTTGGCTAGTATCTTCCTGGTGTCACCCTCTTACTAGTCTTCTTTAGCCCTTGTAGCAGCTACCGCCCACGCAAGGGGTATTTTTGTATAACAGAAGGAGGATGCCCTGAACACCAAGACTGCTTTCCACCACAGAAGCACAGCCCAGCAGCTAACACTGGCCGAAGCATCCATTCCACCACAGCTTTGGTCCTACCTACTTCTATGCTTAGAGCACGCTTCTTACGGGGACATCTCCTGAGTGATACAAGCTTGGAGTAGGAGCAGTCAAGGCATTTAGGAGAACATGTATGGATGCTCTTATGTCCTATTAGTGTTCTGGGAATCCATATGTCTCTCATTACACCCAGTGACTTAGTAAGCAATATACCCTAAATTATGATATCCTTACTGGTATTGTAGAATTCTTGAGTTTGCATTTTCAAGACTTGAATGCCAGGAAAGCATTGTACTTTTTCCCTTTTTTTAAAGAATATTAGACTTTAGGGTAAGTATTCTGGATTATGCAAATGAATCCCAAAGCCAGGACAGGAGAAACTATTGAAGAGTGGCACTCGCACAGCTTAGAGGTAAACGTGGTAAGAATGTGTGGCTGAAACAGAATTATTATTTCAGAATTCCAGTCATGAAAAAATAGATCATTTATAGTTCTGTGTGTGACCTGTGCATTTCCCTTCTGATTTCAAATACAGCTGTATGTCATGTACTCAGCTGAATATATATTAAGATGTAATATATATAATATACAATGTATAATGTATAAAATATATCAAATTGTTTATCATACCAAAGCATTAATATTATATAACACTACTGTACAATGTTATTATTATTGTTATATTCTATACAACATTAAAACATTATATAATGAAATATACATTATATTATTATTATTATTTAAAATATAATGTGTAATATGTAATATCAATATAGAAATCCCTTGCATGAGTTTTGAAATGAAAAACAGCTGGTCTGAGACAGAAATAAGCAATAGTTTAAATCTCATATAATGTATATTTATGTATCATGCCAATTTTCAAAGTTTCCAAAGTATAATCATACTATTTCCATTCAAAACAATAAGACCTGTTTGGTTAATGGCTGATACAAGCCAGAAAAATTTTTGAAAGCGTTTTAAAATAAATTTACACAACACAATACAGCAAGAGAAACATCTCTTCACTATTTCCTAAATGCCTATTTTCATTCCTTCTTCTAAGTTGAATCCAAGTATCATGTATTGGAAATATTAAAGCTGTTAGACACTAAACTGGAAAAAACAAACAAACAAACAAACAAAACCACACAGAAACCTTGATATTCTGCATTGATGTAATTTATTAAATGCAATATATGTAATTGCTTGTATCAGCCAATCTGGTTGTCACAGCCATCGTATTGGCCAACAGAAATACCATGCCACTGAATTAATACATCAGATGCAGAACAACTGAAAGACAGCACTTTCATATACTTTTCTGATCTCTAACAGCATCCAGTAAGTACTGCCTGATAGAGCAGGCACCTGAGAGAGGTATTATGTTGCAGGTACAGATAAGTGTATATACTGAATACTGGTGAATTTGAAAGGCCTTTCTACTCAGCTGGCAAAACTTCGGTCTGCCACGCTGGAAATACAGTGTCTAACATCACCTTTTCCTGGAATGTTCCTCTGCAAGTTTACCGGGTTTTATTTGTAAAATGAAGGCATGTTAGTACTTTCTAGAAGACATAAAGACTACAAAGTGGACAAGTAATTAGAGATCACCATTAGAAATGATGCTAGAGCTCATGGCTCTCATTATTGTACTTCTGTTCCATAACTGTGGGCAAGTTACAGTATTTGTAGGTGCTGACCGGTAAGAACTCTGAGTCTGGATAACTATACAACAAAGATGACCTTATGAAGAGGTGAGCTGGTGAGCGTCAAAGAAGGCTCCGTAGATTTCTCAGCCTGACTTCTCACCAGGTTGATTCTCACAGGTAAGCTCTGGTTCCCACATGGCTTGCTTTGGAAAGTTGCCCCATTTTCAGAATATTTTAAAATGTTGACAGAATATTGTAAAGTGTTGGCAAAAAGAGGTCAAACCTATGCTGGTTAATAAGAAACCCACTTTCTAAGCCTAATGAGCAAGGCAATATTAATTAGAAAAGAGTTCTGACTAGCTGTTGAAGTCCAAGAGCAAACACATTTCAAAACAGCCAACTAAGAAAGTTACTAACACTGTCCTAATTTGAATGGGGAGTTATCAATAAATAAAAGGACACAGTTAAATAAAGTTTTCAAAGATGCCATGAAACATTGGGAAGAGAGAAAGAATTACTGAGACTTTCTCCACTGTATCGAGTGATGCCTTGTGTAAGTGAAACCATATGTTGCCTGTAACTTAAGTTATTATTTTTGAAGTAGGAATTATTATATGGAGTACTTACTTCACAATCTGAGTAATAAAGCCATTTTCCTACTTGCCAGGGAGGAAGAAAGGCACTCAATATTATAATAATAATAATAATAATAATAACAACAACAACAATAATAAGCCAATTCGTGTAGAAATGGACAGATGAGAGTAGTTGGTTAAAGGACCTCTTTTCTGAGGAACACACCTAACTTTGTGAAGAGTAAACATCTATTTCAGTTCTTACATAGCTCATTCCACAACATCTGGCATGCTTTAGAGGTCAGACCTGTGTAAACAGAACTCTCTTTGTCTTCAGTGACAGACTGGAATAATTAAACTTGACTTTTTAAAAATTCCCTTTAATGCTGCGCTGAAATTGTGCAACATTAGGCTATATATTCAGCAACATTTCCTCCAGACCTCTTGAAAAAAGAAATGAAGCTACAACTTCTGAAATTGATCAAAGGAAAAAAAAGATTAAGATATGAAATATTCGTAAGTGAAAATGAAAATAATCCAATCATAAGTGATTAAAACTGAATGACACACTTTATGATTAACTGAAACATCCTTTATTTGTATGAATACTCAACTAAGACAGGAGAACTACTGAAATGATGAAAGAGTACTCACACAAATAAAGGATGACAAGTGAGGCCCTTAGTCTGAACCTTAGCCATCTAGCAGAAAAAGGGAGATCACAATGCAGATCACTTTTCCATATTTTAAGAAAGGCAGATTAGGGAACAAAATACATTAAAATCTAATGTAAAACCACAACATGACCCATGAGTAAATAAACATCTTTTATTGTTTATCCATTCTTTGAAGGTGGAGAAAACAAGGCTTTTCAATGCCAAATCTTAATCAATTAAATGAAAAATCACGTCATATCAGTAGTCATATTTTAAATATTACTAAGTATTACTAAATAATAGCATTACTAAAAGAATTAATATTTTAAGAGAATAAATGCACTAAGCAAGATAAAAGGCTAACGTTATACATGAAAAATAAACTTTGAATTAAACTATTTTACAAACTCTAACATTACAAGAAAATGTGTAAATGCAAACCAGTTGAAACAACTTGTTTAAACATCAGTGGTCTTTTTTGTTGTGTACAAGTTATTACTGTGATACTGTGTTATTAGCACTGGGATGTACCTTGAGAACCAAGGAAGCAAAACAGATCAACACATTAATGTAAAAGACAATTGTCTGGGTTGAATTAAATTTCAAGAACAAAATAAATATATAAATTTTATTATGTATTGTAATAAAAAAATGTATTAAATATAAATATTTTCAATTTTCCCATTCTACCTGCTCTAAACAGAGAAGATTCTGTCGAAAGAATCTCAAGATTATTAGGAAAACAAACTTAGTGTCCCCTTATGAAATTTGAAGAGTATTTTTTGGTTGTATCCTCATCTATGTTAGTGCAGAATAACTTTGACAATAACAGAATTTGTGAGGCTGCCCCCATATATTAATCCCTTGATATAATGGACATAAAAGTAGAAAAGAAAAGAGTGTCAATTTTGTATTACTATCCAAATATCGCAGAAATATGGGTACATGTTGCATTTAGCTTCTACTGCTGATTGGCAGTGAAAGCCTTTGGAATCATTAAATTGTATTATTGGTATTTTGGGGGGTACTAAAAATATGAAGATAAAAAGAAATGCACAAGAGTACTTTAGACGAATTGTCTCTCCCCTAAATGTCTTTGGTCTATGTGTTTAAGGCTTTGGATGGATTAGGTATTGTTTTGATACAAGTTTAGTAATTAAGATCTGTATTACTGTGATCTATTATTTATATTAATGTTTAACTCCTCTCTCTGCTCCAGAACAAAAACTTGCCTTAAATCCAAACAGATTTAAACAATAACAACAGAGGGTTTTTAATATCTATTCTAATTTTATATCTTGCAGGTAACACTTTTATTACGTCTTAAAGCTGTTCTATTGCCACCACGAGAGACTGAAAATTTAAAGTTTATAGTCCCACATGCCCATTTTCATCTAGCAGTTGAGGTTATTTTAGTTCATATTAAATCCTAATTTCTGTTGCTTCATATCTCATCCTGTTTTCATATCACTTCTTCAACTAAATAACTGTTTAAATTAAAAAAAGAAGTTCTTTATTACTTTATATTACTTATGTACTTAGAACAACAAAAATACAAATCAGGTGGCTCCAAACATGAAGTGACAAATGAAGCAATGGAAGATATAGCATCCAGTAGTAATTACAATAAATGGCTAAACTGAAAATTACTAAAATAAGTATGTCATCACTCATTTTGACTTGCCTGTCTTGTTTAGATGGAGATGTCTCACAGCTTTGCTGTAATTTAGCTTTAATAACATCTCTATTAAGTAGATGCCTGTTGAACAGACAAGCATTACTTAAATAATGACACTTCAGTAGTGAATTAACTTTCTCCTGTGCAATTAAGTAGCTGTCCATCACATTCATCAGCTTACTAAATTGTCTTTCAGTATCTTCATTATTACGTATTAGCCACACACATTAATTGCTCAGGCAGACCATACAGTGACTCCTTTCCAGGACTAGGGTTGAGTCCTTTACATACAGTAACTGATGATACTGGAGAGGAGGGAGAGGATAGTGATAACTACTCAAAAATCCGAGGATAGGTAACTTTTAGTGTTACGGAGGACAAAAGTATTTACTTGGCTGGTACAGTAATAAAATGTTAGGTTATTATAATGGTGATTTGTATTTACAACTGCTTTACTCACCTTGCATATAGGTCTACAAACTCCGTATTCAGCTTCAGATTTAAGTTACATTTAGATTAATTTTATTTCCCAGTGTTTGTTTTGGGATGGAGAACAGGGAGACTAGGACAAAAAGCGTATGATGGTTTCTTCAAATTCTTCTATGTCACTTATACTAAATGTGTGTTTTCTAAAACCTGAAAATCACAGAATCACAGTTGTTAAAGGTCAGGTATAATCATGAGTTCATTGATTTAGATCTCCCATGTAACATGGGCCGTAAGTCTTTATCTGGTTAATCCAGGTTTGAGCCAAGCAAGTGGAGTCTGTTGAAGGAAATAAACATTTAGTCCTCTTCTGAATGTGCTTTTTTGTTCCAATGACTAGCCACTTTAATTTTTATGGGTAAGTAGCTGATTTTGTATTTTTATGGCTTTAATTTCAAATCATTGCTGTTGTGCTTATCTTGGATGACTTCATTCTTCTTTAACTTTTATTTTCTCTCTCTGAGATACAAGTACATCCTAACAAAGTCATCTTTCGTCTTTCTTTTGATAAGCCAGTCAAATTGAACTGATAAAGTTGTAAGTTTCTATAAGGCTTTCTTCTTTTTTCAAGTTGTGAAAAAGTTTTTTTCAGTCTCTTTCATACCCTTTCTTGTTAATCAATATTTTTTTATAATGATAGCAGAACTGAACATTTTAGTCCCGTAACTACTACTACTCCTTTTAACTGCTTTCTTGAAACGTAGCCTAGGACTCCACAGAACTTATAATTTTCATACTAGTTATATAACAAATTATTTGCCTTCTCTGTTCTCTGTCTTCCCAAGGTTCCTGAAGTCTACAATGACTTGCATATTCCAACAGGTCTTCAGACAGATGGTCAAATACATATCATGAGCAGAAACTCGCCTTACAGCTCTAAAACCTTGCCCAGTTTTTCATTTCTTCTTGGACGGGATTCGTTTGACTAAATGAACCTGTCTTTTACAATGTATCCCTCCACATCTGATCTGCTTATCAAAGACACCATTTATAATTAACAGCAAGAAATAGCATAGCAAGAATAGAAGGGTGTGATACATCTGACCAAGCGTAGATGTCTACTTTAGAATTAAATTCTTTGGTCTCCAGTAATAAATCCTATTCCTTGTGGTTTTGTTCCATATTAAGGGTCATTGATACCTTTGCTTCCTCTGCCATTCTTCCTAATAAGAAATAATTGGTGATGATTGCTAGGCTTTTTCTAGAACAGTTTACAAATCTTCTGGGGTAGCAATGGAAATCTGCAAATCTGCCTTAATTTTAAGAATAGTATCTCTCTTCAATTTTTGTGTCCTTTTGCTGGTGCTAAGGTCTGTTCTATAACCACTAAACCCAAAATTACTGCTGTCTCAGGAATAACTTTTCTTTTTAATATTTTGTTATTTGGTAGCTGTCTGATTTGCTGCAAAACTGTTTACAAAAGCATCATCATTTGGCACACACTTCTGCGCATTGAGCATCTTTCTGGAGGGTATTTTGAAATTAGGTTGTATATTTCCAAAAGTTTAGCCAGGCTGAGCAAAGAATATCTGTTTGTTTGTTCCCTTGCTATTCAAATACAAATATGAAAATTATGTTCATATAGTCTAATCAGTGAAAGCATGCATGCATTTTGGATTTCTGAATTATATAGTGCCTACTGTTTTTCACTATTTGCAATGGGGAGATACTATGTTAGGGTGGTAGAAGTAGCAATATTCTCCTTATTAAATAGAAATATATTTTTCCAAAGCTGGCTTTTGTTCATAAAGAGATTAGTCATTGTTACTACATACATTTATATCAAGCAAATTACTACAGTATCTCTGGTAATTTTAAGATAAATTAAAACAAGAAGCAAAGAAAGAATTTACCAGAGAATCTGCACAATAGAATTATTCAATTAAGTAAGAGGAGCAAAATATCCTCTGATTTCTTGTTTGGCAACAGCCTAAATGGGATCCTGCCACTTATTGAACCGTGTATAATATTTTGTAAAGCCTGGACAATAGGATTTAACTTTCACCTTTTTTTATGCAGGACAAAATTGTGCTTAAGCATAATTTGGCAGAAGTTAATTGCAGAAGGGCAGTCCTGGAAGAGCAGCAATGAGCTTCATCCTCCAAGAAACACATCTGAAAATTTTATGTTATTGCAAGACAAACGGTAGGATGGAAGAGACAGACAAATTTAAATATCTGGCACATGGGCTGCTTAGGTTCTTGCCAAATATAACCAACTCCTTGAATTTCACATTTGGTGACAGCAAAGAGAGCGATGTTCATTTCAATCATATGTTTGGAGGTCATGTATTAAAATTAATAGTCAAAACTTCTGACAGATTTTTACTCTCCCAAATAAAGCTGCTAAAATAGTTTAGCTAGTTTATTCCACACTTTCATAATCATGTTTCTGGGATAATCTAAATTTGTGCTATTAACTGAGAGAAGAGGTTTCTTCTCACTGCAGGTTCATTAGTTCTAACCTCGATTTAGTTACCATTTTAATATCAAAAAGAGATGTCCAGTAATCTATATGAAATTTCTGGAAACTTAGATCTGCACAGCATTACCAGCACTATTAGCAGTGGAGCTGTTGACCAAAAATCTTCACAAGCCCTATTTTGACAACAGTTTGATTCTCCTTGTGCAAAATGGCCTATATTATTCTATTGGTATTTTTCTCGTATCCAAGTATCCATCACCTTTCCTCAAATGAAAGCTGCAGTTTAATTAATCCTCTCTAGTTCTATATAAAAAGCCTTGTGCACTTCCCAGTTGGAGCTGAAAAGCACAAGCCAGGAGGTTTTCAGGCCCTCTGCCTCTCAGTGAAGTAGACCATCCCGTTACTAGTACTTCCCTTGAAAATCTCAGAGGAAAGTACAAAATTCAAATAAAGATGTATATATCCAGATGTATTTATGAGGCACAAAATGTTACTTATTCCATGCTGTCCACATAGGCTTCTTTAAGAAAAGGAGAAAAACAACAAACTCTAGTCCTAAACCTATGCTTAATAATATATGCACAGGGAACACATGATTGCTAAGTCTAGCAAATAAAGATAGAAACATGGAGGCTAAGGCTGAGTTATATGAATTCAGGTTCAAATACACTAAATTTTAACAGGAATAATCAGATACTGTGTCAAATTAATGGATCGTTTTTCATTACAGTGAAGATACACTGTTCTCCTAAATGTTAGTCACAGCACAGAATACTTTCCATTTGAAAGAGGAGTCAATGCATATTCTATAACTTGGTCTATGAAGGGGATCAGATGAGGAAACACAGGTTCTTTCTGGAATTAAGTCATTCTCCTACTCTTGTCTAAGTCATATATATGCTACTCTGGCCATACTGGTAGGACTATGTTGTTGAACAACGACAGAGATGCCTATAAGATAATTACTCTGGAGGGGAGGAAGGACAGTAGCTTAAATGGAGCCAACAATGAAAACAAAAAAAACCCAAACAAAAAATTATTTACAGCTCAGCTTAATTAAAATATAGGTAGAAGGCCATATCAAATCTCCATTTCATGATAAAAAGACTAACTGGAGCCATATAAGTATTATTTTAATTAAAAATCTGAGTCTGCATAGTGCTAAAGTAGCAATATATATGAGGAATTACTGTTTTCCTAAGTTTTCACAGCTGTCTACATAGTCACTGGAGAGCTACTGTTAGCAGTACTCCACTATTAAATTATATTTTTACTGCTAATATCCTATTTTAAACCCTCACTTAATGAGAATAAATTTCTGAAAAATAGAAAGAATATAGTTCAAAAGTAAGTTTGTAAAACATTCACATTTTACTAATAGTTGGAATTATTTTTCAGGGTTAGCACTGCTCTGTAATATTTCTCAAACAGTATGTCCAATGTCTCGAGTAAGTTCTGCTATGTTTAGCTTTTTTCCATACATTGTTATTCTAAAACATTAAAAACTGTAACATGCATAGCATTAAATATCACACACCTTATTTTAAGGTAGCAGATGTTGAATTTGAAGTAGTGATCACAATTCATCATCCCATTATTTCCCACTGGTTCTACAAGCTTCATTTACCTTGTCTGGTACATTTTGGGTACTCAACCAGGAAACCCAATCCAGCTCAGAAGTCCAAACTCGCCTGGTTTTGTAACTTCATTGTGCTTCAGTTTCCTGGTCAACTCATTATATTTGGCATTTATTGCCTAAGTATATATTTGCTTCACAAAAAATAATCAGACATCACAGGCAAGCTTATGTATTCATAAGCTAGTTTATATATTCATAAGGCGTAGTTAATGTATTGCTCTGTGTACTACAGTATTATGGCATATGACTCAGCCTTCCATTAGGCTGCTCTTGCTGTATGTAGTAAAGATCCGGGATGCCAGCTGCGCTCTGAACCTTGTTACTAAAAACGTGTCAAGTGGGTCAGTCAGGACGGGAAGCCAAAAAAGCGAAACTGTTTTGTGGTAGCTGATCTGTGCTGGCAGAAGCAGCCTTGTGACCTGAAATACACATCGCTGCAGTGCTGCAGACCCACTGCTTCTGGCTTCTCGCTGCCTGGGTGACGGGATAGGGTACGTCTGCGGTCTCTCTGCATGAAACAGCCATTTCTGGCTGATAGGAAAGGCAGTTCATTTAAAGTCACATTCGGCTCCTCCAGGCTGGACTGGTTTTGCTTGCTATGGACTCTTTACCTACCACGTCTGTAATCAGTCTGTGCCTGCAGAAGTTTCTAGAAACACCCCAAGGCAATCAGTGATAGACCTTTACTGCGCAAGCTTGTCTCATACTGTTCTTTCTGCTTAAATTCCTGAATTATTAACATTGCATTAATATAATCTATTTGGATTGTTCATCTTACGGGTTTCTTAAGAAAGAAGTGAATTTGGAAGTACAAAACTGCATTAGCTGGGGTTTTCTTCAGTTGTTGTTCCACAACTTATTTAATATTTGTGAGAAAATGTGGTTCTTTTACATGGAAAATGCTATGTGTGTGTGAAGAAAGTTATTAAATTAGCTTAACCTAAATACCTAGTGTTGTAATGTAGGTAGTGAAAATTTTCAAGTAAAAAAACCTGAACGAATGCCATCATCTTCTCCATGCAGAATTTGCACTTTTATTACATACTGTCTTCATACTCTTACTGATGTGAAATAGTAGGATAAAATCTCAGAGATTTCCAAGAGTATTGTCAAATACACAACTTCACATCAGTTCTTCACTTTCAGCTATAACAACCTGAACACCTGTTGGAGTACAGTGAATGGCTGACAAGCCAATGAATGGTACAAGGACCAACAAAAGGCTAATTTTACTTTGTTTGGTATTTCGCAATGTGTGAGACTGCAATTACAGATTATCTGCTGTGGCAGGGATTACGTATTTACAGCATCAAACCTGTGAGCAAAATTGAACTGATACAATTCAGTACAAAGACACCTGAAGAAAGTGAGTATAGTGGATACAGGAATCTGCATTGGTCAGTTTTCACAGTGAACACAGATTATCACAAAATAACTGCATAAACTGATGCTCTAAATATTGGAAGGCTTCATCACAGAAAAGTTAAGTTTTGTCACATAAATGAAACAGAACAAAGGAGCTTATCCATAGGATTTCAGAAAATTAATGACAAGTAATTACTTAAAATTTTGGGCTCCTTTGAAGTAAGTATTATTCTCCATACAATGATTTTCTTACTGACAACACAAATATAACCTTCAGATAACATGTAGAAATGGCAATTTGAAAAAACGTGGAGTCTGTCATTGACTGCAGTTTCTGCAAAAGCTTTCCAGGCCACAACATATGATAAAGTAGTTTCCCTTCTGAAACTTTTATTCGTGCGAGCAATCCTCACTCACATAAATAACTACATTAAAGTTAACGAGTCTGATAATGAACATACACACAAAGCCAGACCTCACTATATTGGTCATCTCTAGATGATAAAAACAGATGGAGAATGAGAAAGATTAGTTTTTACATTGGATACTGTAAGTCTGTGTAACATGCAGGTCTGTGAAAAAGTATGTTTAAAGCCTAAAATGCTGCCTTTTAAAAAATAAAAAATCATGTTTAGGTAACTATTGGAATATTGAAATACAGATAATATTTTGAACATAATCATCTGACTTAGGTCTATATGTAAAGAAATGCTTATGTTTGCATTAATATAAGAATCTTTCATAGTCCCCTTTAAAAAAATCATCATTGATAATCCTTCTGCTAGGTAGCAGTTAACCAGCGAATGTGTGTGTGCGTTCCTATGGAAAATAAATACAGGTAATGTGTTGCTTTTTCCCCATGGTATTTAGGAATGAAAAAATTCTCACAATATTAAACATTAAAATATTTTAATAGACTCAAGTATTTCTTCCCTATGACTTCTTACTAAAAAAAAAATCAACCACATAATGTAAACATAACATTGTTTAAAACTTAATAGTGTCTGAGGGTACAGCTGCTCTTGGCTTTTAATCATTAACTGCTTAGCTTGCAGAAAGCAAGAAATAACTCACAAAGCAGTCCCAACCCATGTAGAAAATCATTAGATTCAGTGGAGGGCAGGTCAATGCCAGTGACATGTACTCTCCACCTCCCACAAAATCAGCGTCACTGTGTGTACTCTGGTCTCATAAGTGCATGTATGTGCATATAATAATATTTTGTCTGGAGAACAAAATACTAACAAGACACGGCAGCCCCTCTGAAGTCCTAAGATCACCTGGGCAAATATAAGTAATCCACGGTAGTCTATTATAAGTCAGTTCGTGGCTACCCCCGTGCTCCACATTACATCTTTACAATTAATCTCACTTTTTGTAAATGTATTCCTACATAAGACACAGAAGAGGAAATGAACAATTAATTCCTGATCATCGCTTACCTTGGAGTGTAACAGGGAGTTGTTTAATAATGTTGAGTATTTGCTGAAAGTTTGATGTGAAAACATCTACCTCTTGTGCCCAAAGTTGGAACTGCCACAGACAAGGCTAATTCTCATTAATCAATACAGAATAAAACTGAATATATATTATTTCCCTTCAACACTGATTCACACTAATAATATAGCTCTTTATACTGTAAAGAGAATGTGGATCTATGGACAATCCTTTCCTGTCTATGGATTTACAAATCCGGGCACTGCGAGGGCCGGGGGCTCCCAGGGGACAAGGCCAGGCCAGGAAATCAGTCCATGTAAAAGAAGTTTTAAAAGCACTGATTTGTGGTGCAACTAAGTTAAATTAGATGCCAAAGCTAAGTTTACTTCAAAAATCTCAAAGTAACTTCAAGTGCAAAAAGACTTTTGAGAGCTCCCTCAGATTTTCTGTGTGTTTGGTATCAAATTTTCTCTGCCTTTCTGTCATATGGGAAGTTGAGTGCCACTCAGAGACTAAAAAAGAGCAAACAATGTACAGGAAGAAATTAAGAGCAGTATTGATGAAAGTCTGAAGTATGGGAGAAGGCATGTCCTTAGACAGCCAAACTATGCTGTTCCTATGTAGCTTAAAGCTTAAACCTATTGTTGTTTCAGGAAGCCTGAAAGCTCGTCTCCTTTTCAAAGTGTTTTGCTGGTGTACTCTGTTCCAGTGTCTGTAACTGCCTACCTCTTAAAATGAGAGTACCTGAATCTAGACACTTTAATTCATTAGCAAGGGCTTGGGTAAAAGGAGCCTGCTTTTAAAGGTACTAATTCTGCTTAAATTAATTTTTGCTGAAGAAGAAATAAGTCCTCAACTTTTTTAAAAATCAAGCACTTAAGCAACTAGATTGGTAAAATGCAGATAAGAGGCAGAAAGCTGTCGGCCATCAGAAGAAGCAAGCGTGAATGGGAGCCTGACTGAATATAGAAAGAGGACTTCTAGGGCCCCAGATTTGCTGAAAAAGTGGCTTGGAAACTGTGCAGAAGGAAACTGCTGTTTGGTCTTTGTCTCTCTGTTTTCAGGGAAGAGGACATTGTATACAAACCTGCATCAAAGAAACGCTTTTCTCAAAGCAGAATGAAGGCTGTTTGGTATCAAGGGTGAAATCTCTGGTCCTTTCATCTTCCCCAGTTCCCCCAAGCCCACATCTAAGGGAACATGTGCATGGGTGGGGTAGTGCTCTCCAATGCTCAGTGTTATCTTCTGCCCTGGAAGCAAAGCCCAATACATAAAGCTCTGCTGAAGAGAACCAGATGCAGACCACCCTGGCCATTGCGTAGGTGTGGTATTCCCTGTTGTCCCAACTGCATTCCTCATCCCACTCCCATACTCCCACTATCCGGACTAGCGTGCCAGGTTCATCTATGCTGCACGCTCAGTTTGCAGTTTCAGACTAGCTGACACTCCTTTTGAGTGTCCCTGTAGAGCTGCTCCTTTTGTACACCACTTACCGTTACTTTGACTTTGCTTATCCCATCAGTTTCTTCTTCTAATAAAATAAGCATGAAAAGCCTTGATTATTGGCTAGCAACTCAGACCAGTAACAAGCAACTGTCTTTCCCTGATGAACAACCAGTAAAAGGGGGTAATGGAAATGCAGCTGTCTTCTTTCACTAGCATTTCATGACTCAATCACTAATGATAAAAAGAAGGAAGAAATGCAGACATCAAAGGCTGTAGAAGAAGAATTTTCTGATGAGAATGCTGTCAGAAGGTTTGCATGACATATTGGCAAATCTTTAAACACTTTGTCAAGGTTTGAAAGGAAGTACATTACGTCTAGGACCTCTGCTCTTTTTAGTTGTTAGTTGCTTGTCTGATGTTTGAGTAATACTCCTATCTCCAAAGATACTATTTTATTTCCAGTGAACTTTTGTTACCGAACAAAGAGGTATAGAAGGCAAAATAGGATTTTGCCTCTTCAGCATCATCATCTTATTTCATATTTCTTTCATAGGAAAATGAATGACTAAAGTAGCTTGGAATCTAGAAACAAAAACCTGGATCATGGTTTACTGCTACAGAGAAAAAAGAATTTCTGTGTAAGTCATATCGGCTGTTTTGGCTGAAGAAATTAGAAGGAGTGAACTGCTTTGTGGAGCACTGGATCTAATAACCATGCAGCACCAAAGCGTTACAATTGAAGGACTAGACAACCAGCAAGCTGGGACTTGGTGTCCCTGAGAGCAGAACAGATGGGTCATCCTAGATGTAGCATCTCAAGTACATTTTAAAAATAGCCATAATAGCCCTATAAACATTGAGCATTTTTAAAGACCGATCACAGTCTTTTGGCAGGAGTGAACACAAATTTTCTTTCACAACTTCAAAGGCAGAAATGGCAAACAAGGCCTGAGGGGATAAATAAGACTGAAAACAAAGGATGTTTCTGTTTTTTCTCAAATAAAACAGGAAGCCTCATTAGAGTTTCAGCTTTTGTGATCAGAATGGGATGTGCAGCCTGACTTGCCTCATATCTGGCATTCTTCAACTACAGATCGGGTAGACTGGTGTGTTCCTGTTTCTTAGAAGAGGAAACAGAAACAGAAAGGTAGCATGACTTTAATTCCCATTCCACTGGACTACAAGTCTTTGGTAGAGGTTGAACCATGCCATTAGATAATATATGTGCTAATTTCTTTCAGTATTCTTATTATTTCTTTCATATTGCATTGAAATTCCTAGTTACAGTGTATGGGCTGTTGGTGCTCCACAGAGCACTTCTGAGTGGTTTGTACAAACTCGACTTATCACTTGCAGTTTCTCATTTTTCAGCTGCTGATTGCATTATAGAGACAGCTGCAACAGGAATAGTGAACTGGAATATATCACATAAGAACAGTTGCACCTGCAAAGGTCCATCTAGCCCCAAATACTTGTATTTAATTATGACTAGTACCAGATTCTTATGGAAGAGTGTCAGAACAAGGAGAGTATGTAATGGTACTTCTCTGTAATAAACTTGTGGTTCAGGAACTTCATGAGCCAGAGATGTTATCTTTGTATTTAATACCCTTTTCTTCCATGAATTTGTCTTTTTGTTCTTTGAACTCATGAAAACTTTTGCCATCAACAATATCCCATGGCGACTATTAAAATCCACATTTCAGTTGTGCTGTAGGAAAAAAGAAATCCCTTTATTTTGGACCTACAATCTACCAGTTTCATTTGATGCCTCCTAGCACATGAGAAAATGAGTCATGTTCTCTGTGCGATTCATGACTTTATAGATCTCTGTCATAAAACAGATGATAGATCTGTATCAAATGTCTCTTTTCTAGGCTGCAGAGTTCAAGTCTCTTTATTTTTTTTTCTCATATATAAGTCATTCTTTATCTCTCTCTCTCTGTATCATTTAAAGTCTTGTTAAGTTCATCATGAGATGTACTGACCAGGACTGACTACAAATATTCTGTATTTAAATGCAGCCTAGATTATAAAAAAGGGTTGTGAATTCACCTGCAAAATAGCTTTAACAATAAGAATTTATAAATATGCACTATATTTCCTTTATTTTTGTCTTTAAATTAATAAATGAGAGAAATCTACTTTTCTTCATATAACTTTTAAGGAAGTTCCTTCTTAGAAGTATGAAAAAATGATGTATTTTACAGTGATTCAGTAGCACTGAATAAGTGGAGTAAGGTGCCTAATCAGTAAAAAGAATAAATATCAGAGACAGTCTGGTATTTTGACAAAAATTTTCATGTAAATTTTTTTTTTTAAATAAATTCACATTTTAAAATTTAATATAGTTATATGTTCATATTAAATAAATGTAATTAAAAATAAATATACTTATAAATGTAATTATCATTTTATAATTTTAAAATGAGAATTTTCACATAAATTCTCTTTACTTTGGATTACCTACTTTTTTTTTTAAGAAACGGGACATACGTCTTGTCTGAGAGATAACAGTTAATTATAGGAAAAAAACTTCAGATTTAATTAACTAAATAAGTGAGCTTGCTTTAGAATCACAGTTGTAGGGTGCTGAGAAACCCTTATCTCATTCCAAGACAAGACAGAGAGATTGTTCAACAAGAACACGTTTCCATGGCCTTTGGTGTTCCAAGTTAGGAATGGTCACTATTCAGATGTGACTGCAAGGAGAGTCTGTGACAAAAAGTGCTGGTTTTATTTTTCCTAGTCTGAAGTTATCTTCTGTGTATCCAGTATTATTTCCAAGATAAATCTTTCAACTTCCTCATTCTTGATCTGCCAAGAAAATAATTTATTGGCCTTTTCACCCCTTTCATATACAAGTGCACTTGAGTGTAGCAATTGCTTATAGACCTGATTCTCAGCCAGTTCATTATGTTCTTTCCAGAAACCATTTATAAATTATCATGCATTAAAAAAAATCCGGTAGGATAAGTAATGTAAGTGTTTCACCCTTAGAAAAATGTGAGGAGCAACCATTTCTTGGCATCGTGCCTCTATTTTCTCACTTCGTTACTCCTCCAGTGAAAGACTGTCCTATGTTTCTCCCCCAAATCCTATTACATTGTGGTGAAGAATTTTATCTTCTGTGATCACTACCACATGAAAGGGCCATCATGTTTTTCTGAGCCGCCTTTTCTCATTTTTGCTCATTCTTGTTTCTAAAAAGAACTTTCTTCTTTTCTCTATTATTTAATTCCAGGCACCACGTTACATTTTATTCTTACATCATGGGTCTGCTTCTATTACAGTCTGATTAGTTTGTGTTCTCAAATTGCACAAAAATGCTAGAAATGAATTTAAATTTCCTTGGACAGGGACTTTTTTGTTGTATACTCTTTTCTCACCCCATAGGACAGGATACATGCTGAATGCTGCAGAAGTAAGAAGGTGGTATATTTGAAGGACGTATTGTGCTCCAGCTACAGTGGGAAGTATTTGGATGCTATATTCATTCAACATCAGTAAAACCTGTTCCCATACCGCTGTGATCTATACCAGGACTGATGCATAGTTGACCCCATGCCAAGGAAGTCACAATGTGATTGCATCTAGCCTTCTCCCTGCTTATGGACCAGTTGATCAAAATTGTCTAATACCTCTTTTTATTGTTGTACGTATTGTAATTGCTGTTTACTCAGCAGTAAACTGAATTCAAAACTCAAGAGCTGAATAGAAGTTCCTTAGGACAGGTGTGTATTTCTGTACACTGACTGGAAGATACAGACATACTCCGAGAAGATCTAATCATCCTGCCATTCTTTCTATGAATATTTATCCCTTTATTTCTGCCAAACAGCTCACTTGCAGTACCAGTAGAAAGCAAACACAAACACAAACACGTATTATCTATTCTAGTACAGTTTGAAGGTAGAACACAGAGGATGTGCAGGTACACAAGAAACATGAGAGTTGAAGTCCTTGGTAAGTGCAGCTTGATTTTATTTTAAAACTCAGGATCCAGTAGGACAGTTGGACTATTTCCAACTGTCAAGGCATGTATTTCAAAGGCAGCCTAACTCAGTGGAGTTTCTAGATAATGGCTAGGAGACAGCATAGTAAAGAACAAAAGATGTTACAATAAACACATGAACCATGTACATGTACCTCCTTCTTAAAGCCTTTAATCCAAACTAACTTTAAAAAATCTTTATATATATATGTCCTTACAAACTTTAACTAGCAAACTGTGAAATACTAATAAAGGCAGGAAACCTTCTATTTTAGTCTGTCAATTAAGGCAAATCCCTGAAGCAGTCTGGAGCTGACTTCAACCCAGCAACCTTATCCAGCCAGATATGTTACACTATAAATTGTTTATACAGGCACAAGGTTTTAAAAAGTTATTTAAGCTGCATTACTTAAAACAGGTAAATATTTTGTTCTAACTTAGCTAGATCCTGTGTTTGTCTAGATTAAGAAAAGCAGAAGATAAATTGGCAAACCCATGCCTATAGTTGGTATGCCAATAGATCTAGGGGGAAACCTAGAACTGATGTGAACAAGATAGATCAAGAGCGCATCTGTAACTTGCGACTGCCTGAGAAAGGTAGCTGTGGCTAGCTGGGGTATTTGAGAGATCCCACCACACCCTGAATTTCTTCTCCTAGTTAAGGTAAGTCTTCTGAAATACAAGAAATTTTCTAGTTCTATAGGAGTATGTATTTTTTTAAATTAGGATACAGTGCAATAAACATTTGAATATTGTTTTGAACATTTTAAGCTCATTACTTGAGTTCTGTGAGCATTACGTATGATAGGGAATTTGTTGCAAGTTAATTTAGGTTTCCTACTTTAATATGGTATTTGATTATATGATATTTAAATATCTGGGGAGATTAAATAATGAAGAATTAACAAATAATCTTTTCAATTATAGTGAAAGTTTTGAAGACCAATTCATCTTGGATCTTACATGGATTTTAATTATCATTAAAACACACCAGGTATGATATCAGTACAAGAGTATAAGAGTACTTATGCAATTGGTTTTATTTATATTTTGAGATTTTTGTATTTCTGTAATAGTTTTGAATATAATCTTAATCTTTTTATTTCCAAGATATTTTCTATCTAAAAGTAAAATCTAATTTTACATACACATGAAAGATATAATTCTAATTCTAGTAATATCTATTTTGCATTTTTATGCTTGAAGAAGTTACAAAAACCTCATATAATTGAAGAATTGTTTTATTTTTCAAACATTTTCTCTTTTGTGTTCTACGTTTTTGCTTTTTGCTTTCTACTCTTCCTATTCATGATTTAAACAAAATCTTCATAACTGTTGGAAGGAATATTAACTGATGAAGCCACAATACAAATATTGTGTGATCTTAGTCTTTATAGAAGAGCTGTAGGAACAAAAGAGAATTTGGAGTCTCCTGGTTTCAACAGCATATATGTGAGCAGCTCCTGTATGGTAGCCAGTTCTGCTAAGAAGGAATGGGGAACAGGTACTTTTGAAAGAACACTGCTTTGCTTTTATTACAGTCGCAAATCTAGATTCAATTGGAGAGAGGCAGATCAAAGTTTTTTTCAGACCTATTAGTTTTCTCATTTGCGTAAGAGTTTTCCTGAATTACTCAGGAACACTAGCAGCTGAGATCATGCCTCAGACTGAAACCCCATTATTCCAGGTCAGGGAATGAGTTCTCAGTGCTTAATTTTAAGGTAACTGATTATGCATCAGATTTCTAAATAATTACTAAATGTAAAATCTTAATATTCAGAAGTTTGTATTGTATCATTACTTATCTTTCATCAATGACATTTACTGAAAAAAAAATTAAGTCAAAACTCGTACACATCTGTGTAGGATCTGCAACACCAGCACATTTTAGGTATATCAGAAACTATCAACAATACAGAAAACATGAGCAAAGCATTTAACATCTTGACGTTTATGTTATACAGAGCTTGAATTCCATTAAAAATTTATGGATACATCCTTACCAATGTATCTTGTGTCTTTTTCATGACAACAGCATATTAATAATATGAGCCACAAGAGGGCACCAGATAAGCATATGGCTGCCCAGTTCAAGCTTAAAAAACCCCACAAAATGGACATAACTTTGTAAAAACATTGCAAAATATCTTCTGTAAGTGCTACAGAAAGCTGAGCGAAGTTAGTGTTTGTTTGAATTACAAAATTACAGTTTGTTGAGTAACGTGAAGCTTTTTTCCCTTTAAGTGCATATGTCTATACAATATGTGAGTTTGATGAAAATGCCTATGTATTTATCCTTATGAGTACATCTTCCCTTCCATACAGCCTTGGAATTTATTGCTCAGTGAAATTAATTTTTTAAAATCAATGTCCATACATCACATATTATATAGTTGTTTACATCTATGAGTGGAAGAATAAGAAACCATGCAATTTACCAGATACTATAGAAATAGCACTTGTGAAGATGTTATGAATCATGAAGGTGAAATGGTTACAGAAAGAAACATAGTGAGTGGAAAACTGAGACGCAAAAGCCTTCTATGTTCCCAGCTTTAAGCCTCATCTGTTACTTTTCTTATGCTGCACAAAAACTTGGAATACAGAGTACTGTAATCAATGAACATAAGTGAAGAATTTAGATTTGGTGGTATTCTGTGTTTCATTATTCAGTAATTTTGACATAATTTTGTACAGGTATAAATTCAATGTGCAAATACATTATCACTGCGTGGTGATTTTGAAGAGTTAATGTAGCCAGGAAAAGGCTATTCATTGAACAGCTGTGGCATATTTCAGGCTAAAACTAAATAGCAAGAAGTGATAGCAAGAGCTTATAGCTAGCCTTCCTGATAGGACTGTTTAACGATACTTAATAAATCTTCATAATATTTGCTTTCTGTTCTCCATTTCAAGGCCCTTCCAAGCTCCGCTTCAGTGTTATTATCTACTCCTCTTCTCATATCACAGTCCCATGATCATCTACCTCAATAGCCCATTTGTCTGCCTTTCCCCATGTTTGTACTCCCACAAATTTCTCTGAAATATTCTACAAGTCTACTGTTCTCTTTTTCTATTAGTCCTTCCTCTAAGATTACATTTTAAGTGATATACATAATAATAAAAGAATGTTTGTTGTACTTAAGGTGTTTCTTATTGCTAACAATAAATAGCAAGCATTTTAAACCTCTTGCTCTGAGAACAGGCAGGCGGTCTTAAAAGGAACTAGAATAGATCTACCTGACGAACTACAGACTTGGCCTAGTGTAGGTTACCCCTTCCTACACTATGTGTGCCCTGTACACAAGTAGAAGATGTAAGCCAGGGGCCCCTTCATGTAAGCGTAACCATGTTTGGGAACAAAGTTCAAGTGTTCTCACTGTTACATTTTGAAATTAATGCATGGTTTGAAAAACAGAGAGAGACAATTTCTAAGGACTGCTGATACGAATTCTCAGATCTCTCTGTAGATCAGAGCAACATCTTAAACTTTTAGGAGAGAATTAAGTGTCCATTTTTGTCTGATTCAGACCAAATTCTCCAACAGTCTACTCTGGTTTTTGATCCTTTAAAGCTCAGGATGTAGGAAGCCATCTGACTTGGTATGATTGAGAGGTGTCCACCTCTACTCACATTATTGGAAGAGCATCAACAGTTACTGGGACCGTAACTGATATTTCCATCTACAGGGAAAGAAAACTATGATGGCTGTTACTGTAAACAATGGCAAAGGGTGAGACAAAAAAGTGTAAAGAACCAACAGGTAAAATGGTGATGGTCAAGAATATTCACACTAGGACTTTTACACTCTAAGCCATGACTTTCAAGAGACAGTGCTACAATGAAAAAAAGCTGTGACAGATCATAAAACAAAATCAAAATGTTGGCATCCATAGAAAGCAACTATTGAGGACAGCTGCGCTTATAGCAACCCTGCATTCTTAATAAATCCTGTATTGGTAACTCCTTTTGTCAAGTTTATTTGCTTGGTAATGACTCAGCTTCAATCAGAAACATACAAGTTCCTGAAAGACAAGCAAGTCAAAAAGCTGCATCAGAAAAATATTATGACAAACCATTTTTTCCTTTTTTTTTTTTCTCTGCAAGATAAAAAGTATTGATTGTGAACTGTAACCTTTTGGAAATGAGTTCACTTCTCAGAATGAAAAGGTTGGACTCCACTAACATAAGTTATGTCAGGAAATGGATAGAAGGGCATTTTAATGAACACAGATTATTCCTCAGACGCTGGGGGGAGGGAGAAAAGATGCACACGAGAAAATAAGATTGTAAAAAGAAATTAGGAGAAACTTTCCTCAGACAACTTCTAATTATCCTTTTACATGTTATGGCCTCCCATATGTAAACTGCTGCTGTTAGTCTAGGCTACCCCACTACTACTGTAATAGTGAGCGTGGAAGTCAGCGTGGGGTACTGACGTGTACTGGGAAACAAGTAAATTTGTGTAATGGATTACTAGAAGCAACAAGCGAGCTGATGCTATAGGCCATACTTTGCATTTTAAACGGCTGGGCCCAAGGCACAGCGGAAGGCCGGGAAGCAAAGGTTGCCTCCCAAGCAGCCTGGGTGTCTCTACCTTAGTGCAAGCCAGGCCCCGGGGCTCCTGTCGCAGCCTGGCTGCTGCAGACGGGCGCTGAGAGGTGGCACGGAGCCACAGCTTCTCCCGGGGCTCCCCTGGAGAGACGTCGAGGGAGGCCGGGCCCCGCGGGCCCGCTCGCCCGGTCTCAGGGCCTGCGGAGCCGCCGGATGGGAGGGGAGGGAGAACGGGGCCGGTAAGAGACGAGGCTGGAAATAGCAGGAGTCCCGAGGCGGCCCGAGGCAGCGGGGAGGCAACTGCCTTCTTCCTGCGGGCGCCGCGGCTCTCCTCGCCCCGGGGCCGGGCGGCAAAACCCGCTGCACCGGGACACCGGCCCAGGCCCCGTCAAGGGCCGTCACGGCAGCGGAGAGCAGCGGCAACGGCCGGGCGCCGCCGGCTCCTCACGCCCCTCTCGCGCCACCGCCGGGCTGCGTTGCCGTAGCAACGGCAGCACATCGCGGCAGGGCCAGTTCCGCCCCAGCTGGTTGGCCCCGCCTCGCGCCACGTGACCTGCCCGCCCGCCGTGCTGGCGCGTGCCCGCCGCTTCCGGGGGGAGGGCTGGGGTGCGCCGCGCCGGTAAGTTTGGCGGAGCGGGCGGGGAGCAGCGGTGGCGGCATGTCCGGTAACGGGCTCAGCTACAGCGAGCAGGGGGGAGAGGCGGCGCCCGAGCTGGCCCAGGAGGCGGCGCCCACCACGACCCCTTCGGCTCCCGCGGCCTTCGGGCTCTTCAGCAGCGACACCAAGAAGTAAGGGGGCGGGCCGGGCCGGGCCGGGCGGCGGCGAGGGCTCGGCCCTCGGGGTCCGGGCGGGCCCCGCTCGGGGTCGTTGGGCGGGTGAGCGGTGACCGATTCCGTGGGCGTTAGGGCGGTGCTGGGCTGACGGGACCCTGCCCTCAGGCGCGGGGGCCGGGCGGTGCGGGGTGGGGCGCGGCCTCAGGGCTTCCCCCGGGCAGGGGCTGCTCCAGGGGGCCGTGGCGGGGAAGCGGTGCCTCGGTTGCCCACTTTTACCCCGTCGTGACTTCGTGGAAAAGTTCACTTGCTTGACTTTAAGGTGTTCATAGTGGAATGGGTAGTCTGTAAAGTTTTTTTTGTTGGTTTGCTTGAGAAACTGCTTATCATTTTGCCTCTGTTTTGATAGCTAACCACACTGGTATTAGTTTAATTTTGTCTTCAAATGTATTAAAAAAAAAAAGAAGTGCTTAGAAGTATTTGTGGGAGTTGTAGTTGGAAATGTAGTTGATCATGGCGAGGTGGCCAGCTGGAAGTGGGTGTTAACAGTGTTCTGTCTTGGTCAGAAGTCAAAATGAGGAAATGGAGGAGGGGAAAAAAAAAAAAAAAGCCGAAGTACACTGGCACAGAAAACCTTCGGCTCCTTAAAGGAAAAGCAAATTGGAGAGATAAAAAAAAAAAAAGTGTCTAAATGGAACGATCAAGAGGTTCGCTAAGCTGGAATGGTATCCTACAACAAATTGGAAATCTATTCTGAGAGCGACCAATAAAAAGCACCATAAACTAAGGTCTCATGTACATTAGAAAATCAATCACTTGTTCTTCAGTTTGATTGTTCTGCACAAAGAGAGCATCCATGCTCTAGAAACCTCGACTGATGTGTTTATTTTTGTGCCACACCAAAGTAAATCACAACTAGGTGAAGCCACTGTCGCTCTGATGCTTAGCTCTGCAAGACAGCAGCTGATAGGCCTCCTCAGCTTGCCAGACAAGTCACATTTCTCTTCCCCTGCTGCTCCACTACATCCCTTGCTTTTTTATTTTGTTCCAGTTAAAATTTTTGATGCTCTAGCAGGGATGCCCCTCTGCTGACTTCTGTGTTGTAGCTGATTTATGTTGTTTGCACCCTTCTTTTCCTGTCCCCTTCCATAGAAACAACTTTGTGCTTTATTTCTTAACCATTGTTTTGCAGCTTCTTTTCCACAGGGGGGTACCCTGATCATTGATCATGGCCATAATTCTCTCCATAACTCACTTAATCCTAGAGTTCAGACTGTTTTGCAGGTGAAGTATAGCACTCTCTGGTTTATCAGATGCAGAAGCTGAAGTGAGTAATTCTGCCTGAGGCTACCCAATGGTCAGGGGGAAATACAGCTCTGAGGTCCTGAGGCATAGTGTACACATGTATGTATATGATTGTCTTTTAATATAGAAGAACCAGAGTAGCTGAGGAGCTTGTGATATGTATGTGTGCCTTATTAATTAATTGCTCCTCCAGGCTTGCTCTTACACTTACAGGAGGGGAGAGAAGATCCATCCTCTAAAGGAAGGGCTTGAGAGGAAAGCAGGCGTTGATCTCGGTGGTCTTTTGTAGCTGACAAACAAGTTCTTGTTGAAATAGGAAGTTATCCATGATCCAAACGTGGGTGGGTAAGCTCTGAGGATGGATTGGATAGTTGAGGAACAGGCACTGTGCTGGAAAGATTATGATACTTGTATGGTGTAAAAAAGCCACCGGACTGCAAGTGAGGGTTATTGTTAGAAAAGCAGACTGTGTTGCAGTCTGTTTGGAAAACGTGGTGGTCATTTAGCAAGCATATAGCATGTATGCTATATAGGCCACACTGGTAATAGCCCAAAACCTCCTTATTGAGAAGCAAACAAGATTTCCTTTCCTTAGAGCTGAAATGGAAATCTGCTTGGAACAGGGGCTGTAGCCCAGAATCATATCTTTTGGTGGTTTGGTTTTGTGTTCTTTGAACTAGGCAGACCTGATCCCTCCCTACTGGGCATAGAGAACAGTGCAAGATATGTCTCTGCATCTTGAGTATTAAAGTGTGGGGTTAGTGGAGTATTCCACTGGTGAAAATAAAATTACTGTTACGGCTTTTCAGAGTTTGTTTGCTGATCTCTTGTCACTCAACACTGCTATATATGATCTTAGATATGCTTATGTCCCATATCGTTGTGGTGTTTCAGTGCTTGGCAAACTTTTTTGTTGCTAAGGAAGAATGATTTTTCCTTAGACCTACTGATGATACAAGAAGTACTCCTTGTCAGCAGAGGGGCAGATATATATAATACATGGCCCGGAATGTTGCTGCAATAACTGTTGGACCAGAGGCCTGCACTTGCCTATTGCCAGTTAATCTGAACAATATCATGTGGTTAAAGTTTACAGTAATATCTTGATATTTATACACTTTCTTTAAAAAAAAATCCAGTCTGTTTTCTTTGTTTTCTGTCTTCTCCTGTTTGTCTTGAAGTGGAAGTAAGCCAGAATGTTTTGGAAATAAACAAATTGTTTATTAGGATAGATGGTCTTCAGTCTTGTAATGTTTTTTTATGTAGAACGGCCTAAGACATGTTGCATAAAGAAGCACGAATGAGTATCAGTAGACTTAAATCTGAAGTCTAAAGTTGACCTAATAGACACTATTTCTCCTAACTGTTTTGTTTTTTAGCATTTCAGTAGAAGTACTCAGCTGAAGTACTTCTCATTGAAAAATTCTGAGCATCCCTTGGCATCAAAAGCCCAGGTGTCTTGTTCTCCTGCTGAAGCTGCCTTTTCACCTTTACCAATTCTATGATTTATTCATTAATTTTCAATTACAAATAGAATCTTCAATTCAGTTAGTGAACACAGCATTTTCTTGACTTGTTGTGGTTTGGTTGAGACACATGCTATCAGTATTGAAAATGCTCGGTGCCTTGGTCGTGGTGATATCTTAAACCTAAGATCAATAAAGACGAAATAATCATTGAAAAAGCTATTTATCTTAATACAAACAAGGTGTAATAGGTTGCATGTACCATGTGCAAATAGTATGTTTCTCATCAGTTAATATATTGTATGTATCCAATGCAGTGAAAAAAAAATGGAAATTGTAAAAATATAACTTTGGTCTGTTTCTATCAGGTAACTGTGTAAACATTCAGGATAAAAGAAATGAGGAAAGAAGGAGGTTTTTCTAAATTCTCTTACATAAATTATTTCCTTATGTACATGTTGTACTTAATACTGTTTTCTTACCATTTTTGACTGAACTGAAACTGTTCTTGAATAAGAGGTTTTGCAACAAATATAAGAAAATGGGGCTAGCTTTTTCTGTGAGTATTGAATCCTGACTGAAGAGGCAAATATAACTTGCCTATTTGGTATGTATCACTTTTAAAAAGCCTTTTAGTTAGTTAGATCATTTCAAATATGTCAGAGGTGGATCTCGTGTTCAGAGGATGGAAACTGTGTTCGTTCTATTAAATATCTCAATAACTGAATAATTAAAAGATTTTGTGTACCTGAGATGAGTCAGTCTAAACCTGTCTGTGTGGAATGGGCCCCATTGTGTGGCTGGAGATGCCTGTTCCTGTCCTTCTTCTCTCCCTTTTCTACACTTGTCACATGAGCTGACGTCTATGGTATTCTTTTTCTCCTTGATAAAACTTGTATAGTTATATTTTAGGAATTTATTCATGTGTCCAGATAGGTGGCCTGACACTTGTCTGTAAACTGGTTATGTTCCAGACATAGGTCACTCTAGGTGCTCCAGATGTATGTACATTCATATGGCCCACACATTTGAAAAAGAAGAAAAAGGGTCAGGTTGTGGGCCACCAGAATAATGGAAATGGTCTGTAGACAAGTCTTTGCCCGTAACAGGAGTTTTCAGCAGAAAATTGGTAAGAGCCAAGGGGTCATGTAGATCATATAGACAAGCTGAATCCAGCCTGTGGACTGCAAGCTATTTCTCCATGTTCTAGATTGACGGAATCCATGAAATAAGCACTGCCTACTTGGAAAACTGTCAAAATCATCTGTATAGTGTAGAGATATACCATTTGATGCAGATCACCTAAGTTAATAGGGTATTTTTATGGTTACAGTATGTACTGTTGCTCTGTGTAGAGGGGTGAAAAGTCTGACCACCTTTGAGCTTTTAGGAGAACCTAGAGAGACAATTAGTAACCCAGAATCCACATTAATTGCATATGTTAAAGTGCAGCTATTACTGCCCACAGTTAATTGCAGGTGGGCAGAGCATTTTCATCTATATTAATTGCATTTTTTTAAAAAAATTACCTGCATGTAATATTGAAATATAGTAATATTTGGTTCTTGGAAATGATACGATTTCAGCAATAAAACTAGATATTGCTGTATCTGAACCAAATATAAAAACTTACAGATGAATCACATGAGTAACATCAATAGATATCAATTGATAAGTACAGTATTGAAGCAGATGGCAAAATTTATAACAAGCATTTTCAACTTTACTGATTTGCATCTTTAAACTATATTCCTGCCAAGCAAAATACATTTGTAATTTATTAGACTTTTTTCCTGCAGATCTGGCTTATGCATTCTATTGAGCTATTCATCAGAAAACTCGGCAGGGCTGCAGACCCATTTTTTTTGCTGAGATTTGCAGGCCTGTTTTGCAGAGAGCTGATCTAAGGTGGTGATTTCATTAAGATACTCATTCCCCAATTCTCTGTGCAGAAGACTTTTCCAAATTCATCAGAGCTAAAAACTTGCTTTCAACAGCTGCCAGAGATGTTCCTGGAGTCCTAAATTGATCTAGTTTTGCCTTGGCATACCCTGTTCAACCAGTCATGGAAAGCTTGTACATGGACTGCCATTTGTGAAATTCTTGGAGGAGGCTCCAGCCCTAATATTCAAACTTGATGCATCCGCTAGCTCATTGGCACGTCTACTTTCTTTCCCCATCTGCTATAATGGCGCTATGCCCGCTAATATGGTGATATGCCAGTTTCGGTAGGATGTACAAGCCAGCGAAGATGAATGGTTTGGATGAACTGATGACTCTACAGGATAAAATCTGAACCTTGTCGTCGGGGTAGGAACTAAATGCAGTATACGAACATGGGCGTACTCTTGCAGAGCACTTCTCCAGCTGAAATGGGTCAGATCTGATGGGAAGTGACACGCAGTGACTATGTTCTTATTGCCATGCACTTGGCACATAGGAGGATGCAAGCAATGAACTGTTCATTTGATGTGATTCTCTGTAATGTAGTCATTAAAAATTTTTCTTTGAGGATTTTTACTTCCTCAGAAAGGCAAGCGTTGTAGTTTAAGGTCTTCACTGTGATTTCTGCATATTTATTATGTTGTCATATGTTTACCGTAGACAGTTGCTATGATCTGCATCCTGACTGGCATTAACAATACACTTCTATAACACTGTTATAACATAAGGCTGATGCTTGCAAGAAATTCCAGATTTTTAGTTCTGCTTTTCTGAAGACTATCCTTGTCTATGCCACGCTGCGGTAATTTTCTTACTTTGAGAAAACCAAAATTCTTTTGGCATCCTGCTAGAAGATGAACAGCAGTACATAGTAATGCTCTTTAGCAGTGTTTCTGAAATGTTGTGGGCATATATGTAAATATGCTAACACTGTTGTAAATTCTGACAGTGACAGCACCACCTTTTTGGTGGTATCTTTAAAAGAAGCCTCTTCTCACCATTTCCAGGAAAGCTGGAAATACTGCTTCTCACTCTCCTATAATCCCTTAACAACTATCAAATGTTGCAAAGTGATCTGCAAATGTCTGCAAATTCTGATCACTGGCCTCCTCAAGACAGGCTGTAAATTGACACAACCGCTTAAGTGGCACCACCACCTTTGATGGCACTTTTTCAGGTCTCTACCACCAAGGAAGATTTTTCTCTTGCAGAAGCTTCCCTACAGCATTGGAGATATGGGCACCGTCAAGAAGAGGTTGTATGCAGTGGTCTTGCAAGATTGGTACTTTTCATCCTTTCAGACAACCTTTCTTGTCACTAGGTGAATTAGTGTCTGTAACTACTCTACAGACAATGGATAATCTTAGATTAAATCACAGTGTTCTCCAGAAAGGGTTTCAAACTACTTTGTCATACCAGCTGCCATCTGGTTAGAGCTTTTGAAATGCAGGTTGTTTACATATCTACATTGACGTTCGTGGTAGCAGCACCTTACAGGTGTTCATGCACTGAGTTGCTCAAGCATCGTTCAGGTACTATAGTTTGACGGCAGGGAACTGGGAAGATGCTTTATTCCATTTTAACTTTACACTGTTCCATATGTTTCCTTCCTGACTCTACCTAAACGACCATCCAGATGGCAAGTGCTTTGAGAAACTCATGGCAAAGCAATCATTTAGTGAGTTAAATTATGTTGCTACTTGGACTATAACCGGTCTTCTTGTTCTCTGTGGCTCTCAGCCTTTCAGGATACTGTAGTTATCCTAGTTTTCCTCACATCTCTGCTGTCTATCCTTTAAAACTGTCAGATTTGCTTTTTGAGTAGTATGTTTGTTTTTCAGATTGAAAAATTAGAGGCGGCTGAAAGGGAAATAGATTGTTTCTTATCTTGTATTTTTTTCTTTAAACTGCAGTATAGCTACACTCACAGCCAAATGATTTGAATCTCCCTTGAAATAATAGTTAAATTCTATGTTGGTGTTGTGAATTGACAATAAATACAGTGTTATAATGGAAGAGGATGGCAATACTGAATAGCACCACAAGATGTCATTCAAACAGTTTGTGGTATAGAATGAAACACTCAGTGAAACTCAGACCTCTTAATTTTCTGCTAGACGAAGAACCCAAATCAACAGCAAAATAAACTCAAATTGCAGCATGTATTCACAGCCGTTTTAGCTTCCATGTGATATGGCTCTGAAATCAATTTACAGTTCATCTTTAAGTATTAAATTGAAACTTGTTTAGAGTTTACACGATTGCCTGAGCTAGAAGCAGCCAATTTAAGGATTTTGCAGTGCTAAGATTTTTTTTTTGGTAAAAAACCCAAAACAAAACAAAAAACCAAACAACAAAACCCACCCAAAACAACAACCAAAAAACCCAAACAAAAAAACTCCACCCAAAACCAAACCCCAAACCAACACAAAACCAAAACAAAAAACTCCCCACCTAAACAAAAACCAAACGTACAGGTGTGTGGTGTGTTTTTTTTTTTTTAATTTTGTAGGGGGAAAAGGGACCTTCCATAGGACTTCATTACTATTCAGGTACCAAGACCAAAGGTTAGGCTGCTCTGTCAGTGTGGATTTTCTGCTTTGAACCTGGTAACATTCACAGTGTTTTGAACTTCACATTGAAATACTTTTCTGTGCTGCAGGCCAAAAAAATAAATCTTAGTATGCTTTGGTTGCAAATATGTAATCCAAACTGAAGTCTCCTACAGACTTTGAATGCAAGAACAATGTAGTTGATATTGTGTAACTGAAAGTATATAGTGGATGGAGAACTTAAGAAATACATTGTTAAAACTCTGTTAAATGGCACTTTTATAACTCTTGTTCTTGTTCTATAACAGGTGATTCCGTAATATCAGAACTACCGAAGCTTGCTTCCTCCTCTGTGGTGGATTTGTTTGCTATTTCCTGTATCTTATCTTGCAGTAATCCAGTGCTTTCCTTGTATATGAAGAACCTCTGTCTCACCACGACTTTATTTGTTTAAAATTCCTTCCCCTTTCTTAGAGATGATTAAAACTGTTCCCAGGTTTTGGGGCAAACAGATGGAATGGGGAATCATAATTAAATTCTTATTTTGTAAAACAGCAGGCTAGTAAACTTCCAGGAGTAAAGATTTTGTAGCTAAAGAATCGTTGTTGCATTGCCAGCTGGGCTTCAGTTGCAGTTTTCATATTTATGAAAATTCTGCTTTTTAGAAAGAAAACCTTATGATTATTGGGTGACTTCTTTCAGTAACCAGGTACATTAGAACTGTACCAAATGCTGACAATTTATGGATTTCATATTATGGTGTTGCTAAAAAGAATAGGAGATGTAATAAATGTGTATCTTATCAGGGTGGAGTAAGTGTTCTGTTAACGACAGTTGTTCAGAATATGTAGGTGCAGTGGCAAATGATATGCGACAGATTATGGATTAGTATTTTAATGCGATTAAAGGTTTATCATAGTTCCTGTGAGAAGCCAAAGTAACTGAGAAAGAGGCCTAGATTTACCACTGGCATAGCTGGTTTAAACCTCAGTGACGTACAGTTATGCATACCCTCTTTTGTTTTCTGTAAAAGTGGATAATGTTGAATAAAATATTTTCAGTTGCAAGGGACCTACAATGATCATCTAGTCCAACTACCTGACCATTTCAGGGCTGACCAGAAGTTAAAGCACGTTGTTAAGGGCATTGCCTAAATGCCTCTTAAACATTGACAGGTTTGGGGCATTGACCACCTCTCTAGAAAGCCTGTTGCAGTGTTTGACACCCTCTCAGTAAAGAAATGCTTCCTAATGTCCAGTCTGAACCTCCCCTGGTGCAGCTTTGAACCATTCCCATGCTTTCTATCACTGGATCCCAGGGAGAAGAGCTCAGCACCTCCCTTTCCACTGCCCCTCCTCAGGAAGCTGCAGAGAGCCATGAGGTCGCCCCTGAGGCTCCTTTTCTCCAAACTAGACAAACACAAAGTGCTCAGCCACTCCTCGTAGGCCATGCCTTCCAGCCCTTTCACCAGCTTTGTTGCCCTCCTCTGGATGCATTCAAGGACCTTCACATCCTTCTTAAATGGTGGGGCCCAGAACTGCACACAGTACTCAAGGTGAGGCCACGTGAACGCTGAATACAGCGGGACATTCACCTCGTTTGACCGGCTGGTTATGCTGTGTTTGATGCAGCCCAGAACGCGGTTTGCCCTCCGGGCTCCCAGGGCACACACTGCTGACTCACACTGAGCCTGCTGTCGAGCAGCACCCCCAGGTCCCTTTCTGCAGGGCTGCTCTCCAGCCGCTCCTCTCCCAGTTTATACTTGTGCCTGGTGTTACTGCAGAAGCCGCATTTGGACTTGTGAAATTTCATCCCATCTTTTTTTTGTGTGTGTGTGTGTGTGTGTGTGTGTATGCGTGACACCATTGTTTTGCTGGCTCTGTTGCCTTCTAGTAAGAGAAAATTGACTTTTTTGGATGCCGATACAATTTATCAACACTTGAAGAATTTTTTCCTGTGCAGTATGTGCAGGGATTTTAAGAACGTCTGTTATTTGGTGAAGAAGTTCCTGAGTGCGTTATTGTCTTAGGCACAGTAGAGGTGATGGTCACTACTGCTTGTCTGAGGGATATGTTGACATGTCTGCTGAAATGAGCTGTTCCTCAGGTGGCAGATATTCAGCATTCTTTCATGTTCCTGTGGGCTGCACACCAAGAGTGATCATGCCTTGTATGTTTATAGTAAACTTTGAAGTTATGTAGATGAATTCTTGGAAAGTTTGGTAGGTCTGCCTTTCTTGCAGGCTAGTTGCCCCTGAAGAGCTTACCTTTTAGAACAGACTTGCTCAAAAGAATAGTTGTTGCCCAGCAGAATCTAAAATTCTAGTCTCAATCTGAGTAAGATGCCACTTTTAGTGACCAAGTGCGTCCTAACAAGAGGACGGCATCTTCACACTTATTCTTTAGTTGCTGTTTACCATAATCAGCATGGAGAATAATGGTCAGGGTCCTTTCTGGCATAAGACTACAGGCTGTCAAAATAATTTGGCGGTATGTTCTCTTGACTGTCAAGATCTAGGGTTTTTTTGACTCTGATTTTGGGACATTAGGGTGGGTTTTTGTGAGGTTTTTTTAGTAGAGGGAGCATGAAAGAGAATGAGAACTAGAAAAATCTAACTGTTGTGTTTTTGTTTACTTTCTTACAGTAAGATCTAGAAGATTAGTCCTAGCCACTAGACCTGTTACAGGTCCTGTCATATCCATACCCCTATCGTATCCAGAAATGGTGCAAAGGCATGTGAAGAAAGCAGTGCTTTGAAGTAGAAAGACAACAGTAGTATCTATCTTAAAGGCTACAATCACAAAATATGAAAACATAGAAGAAAGTTAGAAATCCTCTTCCTCCACTTAACATTTGACCAGCAATTTAAAGAGAATATTATTCTGGATGTGTTTTGTGATGTCGATTGTGTTGTATTATTGCAGGTCTGTCATGTGATGCTTGCTACAAGAGAAAGTTAGGCAATGAATTTGCATTTCTAATTTAAACTCCCTCAGCTTTCAGATTCTTATATTAAGGAATACAAGCCTGTGGGTGGTAAAGATTACAAAGGTAGCTGAGTACTAGTTCTTTAATATACTAGTAATCGTCTCATTGCCTTTTTTGGTAGATGCTATGCAAATAATAAAGATTGTATTTCATAGCCTGTGTTGTATATGGGTATAATATTTCTAATTATAGTCCGCACCAGGGTTTTCAAAATCATGCAACTTCCTAGGACAGTGGGGCCATATTATGTAGAGGTTAAGACCTTAGACTGCAACTCGGGAACTCGGGGAAACCTCTTTGCCTTCCTAGATGTGGCAGTGGGCAGGCAGCTGGGAGTCCTTGTTTTTTCTTTTTCCCCTCTCAGAAAGTCATTTCACCTCTTCTTACTGTTGGGAAAAATGAGCCCAGAGAGAATTTTTGTTTACTCTTAAAAAGTTGTGGTGTTTGGTTCTGTTTGTGGTGGTGGTGGGTTTTTTTGTTGTTGTTTTTTTTTTTCGTTTTTTTTTTTACCTACTGTTGTTGGGACCATTACTGTCCTGCTTCATGTAGCTCTGTATTATCCATAAACTATCAGATCAGGCTTCTTTAAACCTAGTTTTGCTGCTAAAGTAATAAAGCTTGTGTTTCAGTCATCTGTAATATGTACCTAACTCTGTAAGGCTAAAATTACTCTCAAAGTTTTAGCAGGGAGAAGCAAAGATTGATGCAGCCGGAGGGTTGCTTGCACATTACTGAGCTCCTGGCAGGTGGACATAAGTGATAAAGGAATTATTTGTCTAAGATTGTATACTGATGAACTGTCATTTCAGAATAACTAATGAGTATAGAAACATGAACAGCAGTGTGAGGCTTGCATTTATGCTTTCTGTTTTGAGGGATTTTACTTCAGGATTGAAATTCCCTTAAATCTTCTTAGTGCTCAGAAGATGAAAATATTGTTGTACTGTACAATAAACTATATTATGAAAGACTGAAATGCATTTGGGAACATTGTTCATTAAGGCTGCTGATAAGAGTTGTTTTTGGAGGGAAATGACCTTTGAAATCTGCATAGGATATTTGTTTCTACAAGTTGAAACGGCAAGGGAGTGGGTATCCTGTTACATAATAAGATTTTCTTTTTTTGAGTAGACCTCAGTCTCAGCAGGCAAGCTTGGTTGAGTGCAGTAATTTTTTTCTTTTTTTTAAATACTGTACTTAAAAGAATGGAACAAAATTCTACAATGGTGGGTAAAATAGTCGAGGTATCTTGCAGTATTAAATCTGCTCTTAAACGGGGAAACTTCGAGGTTATGTTGAAACCGCATCTAACTGTGGAAGAAAAAAGGCTTGCTGCTCATGATCCATATGAATGTATGGAGCAATATTTTCCTCTGTAAGTATCTTATGCTTGCTAATCGTGGATTATAATTTGTTAGAAAAGATGAAAAAAATACATCAGTTCAGGTAGCAGTTAATTTCCAAATGGATTCATCAAGAACTTGTGGTTTTTCTATTCTCCCCTGCTGTTTTTCTCTTAGGAAAGCAAGGCTGGCTGTAAGCAGGTCTTCATGTCTTAATTTCTCTGGTTTATATCTTCCCTGTTAACATTTCAAGATGTTTTGATTGGAAATGTATGGTAGAATGTTTTTTATAAGCAGTTAGAAGTACATTTCATCATTAAATACTTCTCTTCTGTCTTAACGCATTTTAAATTCATCTTTTGCCTTTTTTCTTTGTATTTGTTACACTAGTAACTCGTATACATCCTGTGATTGCTGTCTGCTTTTGTCATTCCCAATTCCTGAGAGAGAGTCTTCAGCATGTACTTGAATCTTGTGCTGTGTAGCTTCCTCCATTTTTGCTACTTGATCCTTAAGTTCAAATTATTATTTCCATATTTTCTACTTTCTTTCTTGCAAATTTTGTTGACGTATTCTTATTTTTTCATGTTAACTTTTTTGCTAGATTTTTTTTTCATTAGGTAAATGTATTGCCAGCCTTGACTCTTAAGTAGTTGCTACGAAGTCTTATTCATTCAACATTTCTTGATTCTTTAATGAGGTTTTTTTTTTTTTTGAAAAGTAGTTCATTGTTTGGTTGTGCCAAGGAACCAAAGCATCCTCCTACTAATTATGTGAGAACTAAGTGGTCACAATTTAGTAATATTACCAGTAAAAGCTAAAGCACAGGATATCTCCATCTCAATTTGTGCATACTTATGTGAAATAGCAGTAGGAAACTGGAAGCAGGAGCCTAGGACTAGAAGCAACTTCCTAGATCAAGTCCAGTCTTCTGCGCTGTAACTTTGATCACTGTGTTATATAGATTCTTTCACAAGCTAAGCTTAAAAGGTAAGGATTAAGACTTAAGCAGAAGGAGTTAGAAGTTTCTGAAACTTCTGTATCCAGCCAGAGCAAAGTGTCGGGCAAGGTGCTTCAAGCCGATCTAAAAGAGCTGAGAATTATTTGTTATCCTATGAGAAACAGGTGGAAAGGAATGGTCAGCAAAATAAGCTATCTCTGTGGCCAAGAACAATGGGAATAAAGAGAGCTGCCAAAAGTTAAATCAAGCTAACTTTCCTAAAAAGTTAATTGCAAATGGAGATTAAAAGGAAAAAAGGCAAATTATTAAAGGTCTTTTAGGTACAACACTAAAACAACAAATATTTGATTTCTGATATCAGAAACAAGGATACAGAGCTGAGGGGAAAAATATGGAGTGGCTAAAAGGAGTATGAGGATATAGAGGTGAACACAAGCATGCTTGAAGACAAATCAGAAAACCAGAGAGCTTAATGCAGAGGGAGGTATGCCTTCATCCCAGGGACTTGGAGGAGCTGGTGGGAGGAGGGCAATAGGAAAAGGTCTGTGAAATCCCAGTGTTAGTTGTTTTTAACAGATCTGTCATCCTGGGGTGGTGTTAAAAGAAGGTACACTGGATGTTACCGCTTGCCCTGGAAACGAAGGACAACTATAAACATATTAAACTGATCTCAACAGTATGCAAAACCACAAAACAAAGTTGGATGGGAAGTATAATTTAAAGGACTGAAGCAAATAACTAAATAAATGTAGCAATAGAAGACTGACCACATAGTTCTTTGAAAACTTCCAGGAATAACTAAGAACGGTAAACACCTTTGAATGTGATGGAGACAAAATAAGGACTTCCCAGTGGTATGTGGGAAATAATGCTGAAGCAGGCAAGGAGATAGAATGCTTCTACTTCTTTTCCTTTAAAGATAATACTTAAATATTAAGCTGTCAAGTGAAGCCAATATTTACAACAGGCCATCTGTATTAGGTTGCCTCAGTATTTCATTAAACACTTGTTTTTGAAAAAGCAGTTAGACTTCAATTAGAAGTTGCATAAGTTGCATGTAGGTATCTGCATCCTGAATTTTGCAAGTTTTTCTTTTGGTTTATTGGGAAAAGATTCCTGCCCCCCCCCCCCCCCCCCCCGTTCTGGTTGTGGTTCTTAATTTTGTGGATGTATACTAAAGTGTGTGGGCGATGTGGATTTCTCATGGAGGGGCAGGGAATAGATGTGGTACAGGGTCTGAAAATACAAGAAAAATCTTGTAGAGTGACTCTATCCCTTGCTAGTAGGAAAAATGCTATTGAAAGGTTTATGAAGGAATGGATGACAACATTTTGTCTCATTGTAATTAATTCTGGCTTTGGCTTAAACCTCTCTTTCCTCCTTATCTGAAATTCTGAGGGCAGTGATAAATTAGAATCTATCTAGGTTTCACATTCACTTTTGAAATCCTGTCTGGATTTCCATGTTGCCTTCCACTATGTGAAAGCTCACAGAGTTTGCTAACTTGGAACATTTTCAGAGTTCTTTGGAATGTTGCAGGTGTCTCTTCTTGAGCCACTGTGTACTTCATACTTCTTAGCACTCGAGCAATCTAGTCATTAGAAAAGGCCATTTCTTCACAGAATCTTTTTTGTAAATTTTCAGAGTCTAAAATGCAGTTAGACTGTGATCTCTTTGCATCTAAAAAGCCAAACAGGGTGAGGTTTCTTATTAGTGACAGCTAATGAGAAGCTGGATTTGCGAGAGCACATCCTTATCAAGTTAATATTTTCATGTCAGATTTTTTTCAACTGTAAAAAGTTATTGGATGCTCTATGTGTCTAACCATGTGGCTATCTTAGTTTTATGGCATGTAAAATAGATGTACTAGAGATCTGAGACTTTTAATCCTGAGGACAGGGGATAGCAATTTACAATCCAGAAAGGCAGGTGAAAATATAAGGCTATGTGCTTGATTCTTGTTGAAATTCAGACCATACTGAAATCTGCTATTGGGCTTTTCAGTGATTTACATAAGCTGATAATGTATTTTAGCACAAATATGTCTACCTCAGGCTATTATCTCTGGCCCTCACTGGAAGAAGAGGTGGGGAGCGAATGAGTCACTGGTTCAAATTGAGCTCTTCTGCCTCACAACTTCAACCTTCCAGCCAAGGTTCAGCTAACAGCAGACTAAAGTTGCATGGGCTTGCGTTACTGTTGGAATCGGATAGAATCCTTTATTAAACACTTCATTATACTAGGCCAGCATGTTAACGAATACAATTTAAAAGTGGGCAAGAAGGAGCAGTGCTTCACCTTAAGTTGCTGCATTGATGCAAGAATATAAAAATAGTATTCTGGTTTTATTTTTTACTTTTTCTGATTGATGCTTTACTGTGTTTCTACCGTAGAAATGAAGACCTAAAACAGATGTTGGAAAGCAGTAAAGATTCTGCAAAGCTGGATGCTATGAAAAGGATTGTTGGGGTATGTGATTTTTTTATTATTATTTTTATTTCTTGGATGTGAATACAGTTTTCGCTTTACAGATCCTGTACCAAGTCAGTATTTGAATCTCTAAATGGTGTTTAAAAGCTACTGTGAAGTCCTTAATTTGGAATTTTGTGTAGAACTTGCTATATCAAAATATATGCAGTCATATACTTTTGAAATATTGATGTAACAGTGCCAATATGCCTGTAAATAACTATTTTCAGTAGGTAGGCAAGATTTTAAATAGGAAATGGTTCCTTCAGAGAAGCTTCAATTGCTCTCTTAATTCAGCAAACAGGAAAACAACAGAAATTTGCAGGAGTAAAATGACAAACTGTGTTTACCGATTTTAGTCAAAAATACAGGCAACATGCTCAACTTAAAAAAAAGAAAAATCCTTATATAATCTCAAAAACTAAGTATTTCATGTGAACTGTGTACCCATAGTGATGATTAAATAATGTTTAACACCATTGTGTGTTTAAACCCTATAAACTAAATATCATGAAGTTGATAAAGGCCCTTAATTTCTTCTTAAAAGTATTAGAAGAATGTGCTGTGGAAAGCTGTTTAGTGTCCGCTTGACTTCTTTTTCTGGGACTTTGCAGTTGCTTTCTCTCATTGTTCCTTCAGTCTCCTCTGGCTGTGCTTTTATGTTTTGCTTGTTTTTTATATGGGTTAATCCTATCTAAGCATGTACTGAAGTCAGTAGGTACAGGTTGTATCATGCAATCATGTTCTTTCCTCTGATTCTAGAGCTAGTGATTTCTCTCTTCATTTTCCTCTAGTGATGAAGATTTTACTCAAGCTGATTGTCTTCAGCTTTTGCCTTTGATGCTAGTCCTGCCAGAGGCATCAATTACCTATTAGAACTTGGTAACCTATAAACTACCATCTCATAACATCATTTTTTTTGCTTTGGTGAAAGGTTTCTGGGTTCATCTCCACCGTGATGTGGGATTCCTCAGGGCTTGACCAGTGAGAGCCTGGCATGCAGAGGTGCTATTGCAAGAAATCATGGCCTTTAGAAGTGCCGTGGTTTCAACCTATGGAGCTTACATTCTTCTGCTTCCTTCAGAAAAGATCTTTCTTTTGGCTGTTACTGTGGGCAGGAGGGTTGGGAAGAGTTGCCTGTTGTTCCCTTCGTTTTCTTTTTCAAAAAGGTGGCCAGATCTTTATCTGTATTTGGAAACTATTGCAACTGAATGTGCATATTTATGTATGTATATGGGGGAATTAGAAACTATTAAATTGGCTCAGCTTTAAATTTTAAATCAAGGTTTTGCTAGATTGATTTGTTTGTTTTTATTTTTTTTCTACAAACAATGCACTTTGCTCACTGAGCACTCAATATGCAATGAGCAAATGCACTCATTATATATACATGCTGCTGCTACATATTCAAAGCAGTTCTTAACAACTGTTCCTTTAATTACGTAGAAGAATATAGTACCATGGAGCTGGTGATGTGTAATTAGCACTGATAGCTATAGTCCTTGGTGTCCTTAGGCTGAGGTGATCAGGCTCAAGAGCCCTTCAGCAAGGGAAGGCAGAACTGAATCGAGCACATTCTTTCTTCTGCTCCTTTATTTCCCAGTTCCAGATTTTTGTCCTTTTATAAGATGTTTGAGTTTTTAGACAGTTCCTAGTCCTTGGTTTCCATCCCTGTTCTAAGCACTGTGCAATGCTGGAAGATGGCTGCAGGCACCTTCTGTTTCTTGGATATTTTTTCCATGCTTAGCTGCTGCTTCTTTTCTTAAAGCAGAAACAGCCTTCAAGCTCATAAGTTGACCCTTAGTTGATCACACGTGAGTTGTTTGAATTACTGGATCCTCTGTTTTCAGTCTCTTCCATATTTTCAGGGTATTTGCTGTTATCCTGTGTTTAAACTGTGTTTCGTAACAACAGACACCTTGTACCAACCTCTGGTTCACATAACAAACTGAAACAATGAGCTTTATGGGCCAGGACTGGGGCCTTGTGCAATTAGCATAAGTCCTTGGAGCAGTGGTGATAATATTCCTGCTGGGCACAAAGATGCTTGTGCATTATCAGTTGTGTGCTTACATTTAGAGAGTTCTCAGGGACGAGATGTATTTTCCAGAGATGAAAGGCTTCCTTTATCCTTATTACTAGAGGAAAAAGGAACTCTGTTGTCAGAGTATTGTTTAATGTGTCCCACTGTAATGCTCATTTTCACTAATTCTAGGTAGGAAAGGTAGGAAAAAAAGCTGTGCAAACCAATAGTTTTCTTACTCTTTTAGTAGACTTCAAGAGGCGGAATCTTCATTTGTCCATATAGGTGTGATGGAAGAGTACGTTACTTACGGCTCCTTTTGCTGCTTCTTCCTCTAAGGTGGTTTGTGAACTCTCTCCTGAGGAGAAGGAGATTCATTACAAATAAAACCAAATCTGTCTTACAGAGTGTGACTGTTTTAACAATGTAATTTCAAGCATAGGAGTAGTCTAGTTTTGATCTTTCCACTCCTCCTCTTATATGAAGGTGTCTCAGCCTACCTTCATCTAAAATAGGTGTTTGTGGCTTTAATGATCAGTGATGTCTTTTCAGTCAGTATGTTATTTTGTATGTTTGTTCCTTACATGCATGCCATAAAATAATTGCAATCTTTGCAAGATTACAAGCAATACTGCTGGTTTAGAAATAAATTTGAAGTGTGTACAGAATCAAATTTACTACGTGCATGAAAACACAATAGCTGACATTTCTCTTAAAACACACACTGATATACAACAACCAAGATATTCTTGTTACTGGGTCTTGAAACCTGACTTTTCTGCTTGACTGAACTTCTCATCTGGGAAAAATCTCAGTGGAATTTCACTCCTGAAGACTTCAGAGCATAAATTTAGGAAACAAATTCACATGCCTGATTTCCCACAGAGAATTTAATCCATGTCTGTATGTGTGTCTCATTTAAAAAAAAAAAAGTTTAGTACACCCTGTCTTACGCACAGCGTCTATATTTTGTAGGGACAGAACCACACACAGGCTTGTGGACATTACATAGCGCTGCTTCTAGAATGAAAGTTCCTGTCTACGCGGGAACTCTAAGTATAGAAGACAACACAACTGGAGAATGTCTAGGCACAGCAACAAAAATGACATGATAGACCTTAGTCTTGGGAAGAACCATTACATTCTTTCAGGTTAATGATCCATGGGCTGAGGGAGGATTTACACTAATCGTTATGACTTAATGAGTCAAAATACACTCTTTTAAAAGACCCTAAATACATATTTACATGGTACACTGGAGCTATTATGGTTGATGAGTTAAATAATGCAAGTAATGCATAGAGTCATACTGTTGCAGCCTATCAGGGAAGTCATCCCTATTTTTGAATAACATAACTTCTGTTGCATCAAGATGAGGTGATTGATAATATTTTATTCTATGAAACTTCTCTGCAGTGCATCTTGCTACTAAGTTCTACTTGACTCTAATCATTCTGAATCTGGCATTTATTACAAAGACCACCCCAGTCCTGACAGCAGTGGCTTAATGTAGATTCTTAGCTAAAACCCCTTGAAACCCATACAATGTGCTTGCTTCTTAGTTTGTCACTTCCTGTGCTTTAATACAGCTGTAAAAAGCATTTAAGATGTTAAATTGGTTAAATCGAAATGTCACGCTGGACAGCTGCTCATAAACACTTTTGAAAGGTTCACTCAGTGATAGCTTGAACTTAACTACCTTCTTTCTTTTTCTAGCTTCTTTCTTCTAACCTTCTCCGAATATACAGTTTGTAAAGGTATTGCCTGGTTTCATGTTTTCTTGCTTTTGTTGGATGAGATCCTAGTTCTTTATGCCCTTAATGTGTTTTATCAATGAGATACACAGACCTGTGAGTTAGAAATACGAAGTTTAATCAGCTGTACAATGTTGAGCAGTGGTGGGAATGCGAGATGGTTATGAACAGTGGTAACTGCAGTTGCAAAACTCCTGTTCCTGTGTTGGATCCCTCCATATTGGCTTGTCTTAGTGAGCTCTTGTCCTTTCCGATTAGCTTGATGTTTGGCTGACTGAATCCTGCCCTTGACCAGAGCTGGGGTGCTCTGAGTCTATGTTCAGCAGCACTGTAACTTGATATAACATGTTCATGAAATGCCACGGTTTGTAGCTTGGGCATGAAGTATTGGCAGACATTCTGCTGGAATTAGATCTAAAAGTTGTGCAGCTGAAGTATATGTTGAAGTATTTTATTCCTTCTAGTGCACTTGATTTTTATAAATAACTTCCTCCTTAAGGTGTTCACACAAGGGCTGAAGCTAAACTGGAGTTTTGTTGTTTGTGCTCTTTATTGAGACAATTTTATTATTTACTACATGCCCTAGTTTCAGATTTCTCTGAGATCAAATATGAAAACTTCTTCCTGTTTAAAAAAAAAAAAATCAATGGGTTGACTGATCTTGCTTTTACCTTTGTTCTTTTTATGTTCTGTATAAACACTTCAAGGCCTTCTGTGTTTAACTTGCTATGGAAAACAACCTTGATTTGTTTTTAAAGTATGATGTCGATTTGATTTTATGTGTGTGTTGTTTTGGGTTTTTTTTGTTGTTTTTTTCTCCTTGGTTCTGTTGCATACCAAAATTGTTCCTGGAAAAAGGAACAGAACTTAAACTTCTCCTGAATTTTTTTTTCCTGGCAGGGGGGATAGCAACTCCCAAAAGGTAATTCTGTAACACTTTCCAGATTAGCAAGATCTTTTTTAAAATAACTGTTAAAGCATAAAAAATGGTTTGCTGTCTGATGTGGTAAAGTCCAGTTCATTGATTCCACCCCCTAAATTTGTAACTGGCCAGCACTCAGGGGTTTTGTCATATGGATAGCATCCTGTAAAGTCTAGTAGTGTCCTGATTTAGGCCAGGATGGAGCTAGTTTTGTTTTCAGCAGCTCCTGTGTTTTCGCTTTAGTGTGAGAACAACAGTGATAGCACACTGCTGTTGCTGGTTGCTGCTGAACGACCAAGGACATTTTGCTGTTTTCCAGGTTTTGCTAACGTGCAGATGCAAAACTTGGGAGGGTAGAGACAGGATAGTTGATCCAAACTGGCCAAAGAGAGTATTCCATACCATAGACGTCATGCCCAATATAAGTGAGGGTCGGGCAGTGGGCCACTAGGTTTTTTAGGCTTTTTAGACCCTTGGGGCCTTAATCCTTAAGCTTCCCTTCCGGTTGCTTTTTGTTTCCCTATTTTTTTTTCCTTTTTGTTTTTTCGCTCGTTTGGCTGTTTGTTCCCTCGCCTGCTCTCTCTGGAACTTGCTGTTCTGGGATAGCTGGGGGGGATACCCCTGCTCCCTGCCTGCTGCTCGGAACAGGCTGTATCGGTCGTCGGGTGGTGAGAAATTGTGTATCGTTTGTTTTATATATTCTATTATCCTTGTATATATTATCATTATTATCATTATTAATATAGTCTTATATTTTTCCTTTGCTGTCCTGGCGAGCTGTTTTTGTCTCAACCTGCGAGTTTTCCTTTCTCTCCAATTCTCCTCCCCACCCCAACAGGGAGTGGGGGGAGTGAGCGAGCGGCTGCGTGGTATTGGGTTACAATTTGGGGTTAAACCACGACAAGTAGTTAACAAAAAAATGGGACTTCATCCTCAACTTCATAGAAAACGAGTCTGAAATACAGATCTGGAATAAATGCCCATCTTTTTTAAAACAACAACAACAACCGCCCCCCCCCAAACCCCATAACAAACCACACCCTAATAAATTATATTGTTATATTATTAAGATTTTTCTCTCTTTTTTTTTTTTTCCAGATGATTGCAAAGGGAAAAAATGCTTCTGAGCTGTTTCCTGCTGTTGTGAAGAATGTTGCCAGTAAAAATATTGAGGTATTCCTATAGCTCATTAAACATTGTGTTATGGAAGATCAGTTTATGAAAATTTTATCTAATTGTGTCTGACTTCAAAATAAACCATAAAGTAGCTCTAGTATTTTTTTACTAGAATTTCTCAGGGTTTAATTTCAATGACAGCATTATGGTAATAGTTCAATGTGTAAGTAAAGGAAACCTACTGGGTGATTTGGGGGAAGGGGGAATAATAACTATTTACATTTAAAAAATTGATTCATTTGTGGAGGCGTGTGGTGGTAATCCTTCTGAAAAAAGGTACTATAGTTTATTTGAAGTGTGGTGCTGCTTGCGAAGTTTGAGTAGGGATTGTACTACATTGTATTTGAAAAAGTTCTATTGCAGATGGAGGCTGAGATAAGGGTTGGGTAAAAAAGCTTTCACTGTTCTAATGATGTAGTATATTTATAAAAGGAGTGTCTCAATGTTAGGATTGCAGAGTGAGATCACTTTAACTCAATTAAACACGTCTTTGTATGAATTCATGGTTAGACAAAATGTGATGTTACTAATGAAGTATGTTTAAAATAATTTTTTGTTCCATAATACTTAAATGTTGGTTCTTTTGATAACTTAGTTTAGAGATTTTTTTAAATGCTTTATTAATGTGAATGCTTATGACTCCAGAAGAGTACAGAAAAGTAGCTTTCAAATCTCAGAATCTTTCAGAGATGTGACTGTTCACGGGGGGTGTAGGGATAGATCCAATCTTGAACAGAGAAGAAATTTTTGCTAGTACGCAGTGTAATCCCAAATCTTTGGGTTACTTTTATTTATGTTTTGCAAGACGTGGAGACTTTTAAAGTAAAATCATACACGCATCTTGGGAATATGCCCTTACTCATTTATTTTGTATGAAGAATTATAGATGGGATTATGTGAATCATTTAGATTGGAAGAGACCCTTAAGATTATCAGGTCCCACTGTTAACCTAACACTGCCAAGCCTAGCACTAAACCATGTCCCTAAGCACCACATCTACTCCAGGGATAGTGACTCAACCACTTCCCTGGGCAGCCTGTTCCTATACTTGACAACCCTTTTGGTGAAGAAATTTTTCCTAATATCCAAGCGTCCTGGTTTAGGCTGGGACGGAGCTAGTTTTGTCTTCAGCAGCTACTGTGTTTTGGATTTAGTGTGTGAAGAATGGTGATAGTACACTGATGTTGTTGGCTGCTGCTAAACCATCAAGGACATTTTGCAGTTTCCCAGGTTTTGCTAATGTGCAGGTGCAAAAACTTGGGAGGGGTACAGCCAGAATAGTTGATCCAAACTGGCCATAGATGTCATGCCCGGTATAAGTGAGGGTTGGCTGGTGGCCGCTTCCCTTAAGCTTCCCTTCTGGTTGCTTTTTGTTCCCGGCTTTTCCCTTTTTTTTTTTTTTTTTTTTTTTCTTCCCCCATTCATTTGGGCCTTTTTGTTCATTCGGCTGTTCATTCCCTCGCCTGCTCTTTCTGGAACTTAATGTTCTGGGATAGCTGCGGGGGGGAATATCCCTGCTCCCTGACTGCTGCTCAGGAAGGGTTGTGTAGGTTGTCGGGTGGTGAGAAATTGTGCATCGTTTGTTTTATATATTCTATTATCCTTACATATATATATTATTATTATTATCATTATTAATATATTTCTATATTTTTCCTTTGCTGTCCTGGTGAACTGCTTTTATCTCAACCCGTGAGTTTTCCTTTCTCTCCGATTCTCCTCCCCATCCCACCGGGGACGGGGGGGAGTGAGTGAGCAGCTGTGTGGTATTCGTTACCGTCTGGGGTTAAACCACAACACCAATCTAAACCTCCCCTGGTGCAACCTGAGGCCATTTCTTCTTGTCCTATGGCTTGTTACTTGGGAGAAGAGACCAACACCCACCCCCAGGTCCTTTTCCACCAGGCAGCTTTCCAGCCACTCCTCCCCAAGCCTGTAGCGTTGCCTGGGGTTGTTGGGACCCAAGTGCAGGACCCAGCACTCAGCCTTGTTGAACTTCATACAATTGGCCTCGGCCCATCAATCCAGCCTGTCCAGATCCCTCTGTAGAGCCTTCCTACCCTCAAGCAGATCAACACTCCTTCCCAGCTTGGTATCATCTGCAAACTTACTGAAGGTGCACTCGATTCCCCCGGCCAGATCATTGATAAAGATACTAAACAGAACTGGCCCCAATACTCAGCCCTGGGGAACACCACTTGTGACCGGCCGCCAACTGGATTTAGCTCCATTCACCACCACTCTTTGGGCCCGGCCGTCCAGCCGGTTTTTTTTACCCAGCGCAGAGTACGCCCATCCGAGCCACGAGCAGCCAGTTTCTCCAGGAGAATGCTGTGGGAAACAGTGTCAAAGGCTTTACTAAAGTCCAGGTAGACAACATCCTCAGCCTTTCCCTCATCCACTAAGCAGGGTCACCTTGTCATAGAAGGAGATCAGGTTAGTCAAGCAGGACCTGCCTTTCGTAAACCCATGCTGACTGGGCCTGATCGCCCAGTTGTCCTGTACGTGCCGCGTGATGGCACTCAAGGTGACGTGCTCCATAACTTTCCCGGGCACCGAGGTCACACTGACAGGCCTGTAGTTCCCCAGATCCTCCAGCCCTTTTTGTAGATGGGCGTCACATTTGCTAACCTCCAGTCAACTGGGACCTCCCCAGTTAGCCAGGACTGCTGATAAATGATGGGGAGTGGCTTGGTGAGCACTTCTGCCAGCTCCCTCAGTACCCTTGGGTGGATCCCATCCGGCCCCCCAGACTTGTGTGTGTCTAGGTGGCATAGCAGGTCACTGACCATTTCCCCTTGGATTACGGGGGCTTCATTCTGCTCCCTGCCCTGTCTTCCTGCTCAGTGGGCTGGGTACCTCAAGAACAACTGGTCTTACTATTAAAGACTGAGGCAAAGAAGGCATTACGTACGTCAACGTTTTCCTCATCCTTTGTCACTGTTACTCCTGCATCCAATAAGGGATGGAAATGAAGAGGCAGACAAGAACAACTTAAATTTCCTGTAAGAGCAGCTGTTGAAGAACCTGAGTCAAAATCGTTTGTGATAGGAGTTAGTTTCTGAGACAAGTTGCTTGACTAAATTTAGTCAACTTCACTAAATTGTGTGACTTTTAATTAAAAGAAGACTTGTTTAATAATTGTTTTCAGGATTTCTGTAGATAAAAACAATAGCAGAAATATTTTTCTTTCAGGCTCTTTACCATCCATGTTATTTTAGCAGCATATGTGTCTGCTCTTGCCCCAATATCAGCTGTTAGACACACAAAGTAGCTTGCTGCTTTATCTTTTTTCTTTTTTTCCTCAGAAGAAAGCAAGGAAGGAGAAAAATCCATCTTGGACTAGTGAAAATTCAAATATCCAGGAAGTTAAAAAATGGAGATTGTGTTTAACTATGATGTGTCTAAATCTACAGGCTTACTGTGTGGCTTGGGGAACTCTAAAGCAGCATCTGCTCTAGGAAGTTGTACAACCAGAGGTTGTAAAATGTTAGTCTGATGCTCACTACCAGTACTATGCATGCACTCTCAGCTCCAGTGCAGAGGTGTCAGAGTTATAGTTGACTTGACAAATGAAGTCTGGATGAAAATAACATCTGTAAGTTTGTAGTTCCAGACTGCATAGTGACCAACAAGTGTTAGTTTGAGGAAAGCAGAGCAAGCATGCAATGGTATTAGTTACTTCCTACTGCACAGGATCATAATTTTGGAAAAATGCAGGAAATAGTGGTTTGAAGCAAAAGGGTTTTAAGAAGAGAAGCCAATTGAATGCATGCTTCAATTCTCTCCTCTCCTGGAAATACTCACTTCAGTCTCTGTTATTAATGGGAACAAAAAGATGCTTTTTCCCTGGCTTATGGCACCAAAGATTATATTTCCTGTAATAATGACTACAGCAAACTCCTCTCTCTCTAATGTGCCGCAATATAGCAGGTCACAGATACATCTGTTTTCTTCCTTATTTTGCATGGATGGATGGTAATAGTCAAGTTTGAGTCTAATTTTAGTTACTCAGCTACTACTTTGAAACTTTGTTTTTTCCATTCTTTGAAAGAATGCATATATTTAGCTGAGGCCAAATACTGAGCTCTGGTGAGTCAAGGAGGCATAAGTGTGCAAAGATGACAATTCAGAGTCTTTCAGAACTTATTGCATTAAAATAATTTTACAGATTGTAACTGCACTTTTAATAACAAATGGTCAAAGGAAATGGGGAAAGGAATCATATTTTCTGGTTTAGTTTAAGATGGAGCATGTACTTGGACTAGTTAAATATTCTCTTCCTCTTTAACTTGTAAGTTATGCATACTCTAAGTCCAGTTTTGAACAGAGATACCTTGCACCAAAGAGGAGTGTCTTGAACAGCATTACTCATCTTGAGTGCTTTTAACTGTTAGGGCTGGAACTGCCAGCCTAACAGAGGCAAGACTGCCCAGCTTCGGCTTCCAGCCCAACTAGTAGTGAGGCTGGGAGTGTATTCCTGGTAGGTGTGCGCACACATGTGTATGTTTTGTGTGTATACACACACAAAAGAAATACATATGTACAGAGGCAGCCACATAAATTGACACAGGATACTCACATGAACACAAACAGCGCCAGCAGCTTCGCAGTTCAAGAAGGTGGTCTGCTAGTGGGAATGTATGTGTACATACATATGTACAGTGTATCCAGCAGCTGGGCTCAGACATGGTCTGCCCAGTGGTGGGCCCCTGGATCCCAGTCACCCACGTTGCTGTCTGTCCTGGTTCTGGCTAGGATAAAGTTAATTTTCACGATAAACTGGGAGGGGATACAGCAAGGATAGCTGATCCAAACTGGCCAAAGGGCTATTCGATACCATATGATGTCATGCTCAGTATGTAAAGTGCGGCTGGGGCCATGGTGTGGGATTGCTGCTCAGGAGTGGGCTGGGCATCGGATTCCAGGCAGTGAACAATTTGTACTGTGAATCACACACTTAGTATGTTCTGTTATTTTTTTTTCTTGTTTTCTCTTCCTTTGCTGTCCTGTTAAACCATGTTTATCCCAACCCATGACTTTTGCCTTTCTTTTTCCCGATTCTCCTCCCCATCCCACTGGGGGGAGGAGTGAGTGGGCAGCCGTGTGGTACTTATTGCTGTCTGGGGTTAAACCAGGACGCTGGCACCTGGACATACAAGCCCCTGAGGCTGCAGCCCTATTTCAGTTGTTGGTACAAACTGCTGTACACATATGAACACATGTAAACCAGGACTCCCCTGGTCCCCCAGTAGCTACCCCTTCGTGATCTTGCCCTTGGACACACAGGTGTGTGCACACACAACTGGACCTGGCCAGAACTCCCCTGGTCCTCTATTAGCCAATCCCCTGTAGTTATGCCCTTAGAGAGGTGCACACAAACACATGGTTCTTACCCCTACAGACCGTCTGGTTTCTCTGGCAGCTGGATGGGACTCCCCTGGTCTACACCATAGCTTACTCCTGTGATCTTGACCTTAGATGCTCACACCCTCACCTGCCTCCTTCCCAGGCCACTTCACCCACTCACCAGCTAGCGTGACTTGATCTACACGTACACCTGCACTCATTCCAGTCACTGGCACCACAGGCACATGGGCATGTGCTTGGTTTCACATGCTCCAGTCTCTGCAGTTGCTTGCACCCATGCTCGTGGCCTGTCTGGCCTGTGGTGCCAGCCCAGGTGCTGGCCACCATGGACATAGGGGCCTCTAAGACTTGAGGTCCCATTCCAGTGGCTGGAGTTGCGCTTAAGTCCCCTCACTCTGGTCTGTCTAGTTGCTGGTGCTGTGGACACATGGATCCTCCAGCCTGTGACCTGGCTCTAGCTGCTGGCACACACATGCACCTTCACACTGCATAGAGAATACCTCACCAAGGAAAATAGTTAAAAATGGAATTTAATGAGAAAGTACAACAGACTGTGCTGACCAGGTGCAGGGCACAGAAGAGTAGATGTACCAACCAGCAAACTGTTTAGATGTGTCCGGCCATTTTTATCTGCTTATCCCTCTCTTTTCCCATACTTGTTTCTCCCCAGGTCACACAGATTCCCCCCTCTTCTCCCATCCTGTTCCTCTCCAGAACATCCCACACTAAATCCTGTGCAACCCTTCTTCTGTGTCCCATACCTGTACACAGCACAACCGCTCAGTGCTTTGGTGTTGACTCCTGATGGGTTTAACACCTGGACATGGATGGGAGCTGAGGCTCTCCTGAGGTGGTCCTGGGAGGGGCCCGACACGGTATCCTTTCCTCTGAGTCCTAAATTTGGGTTCTTTCCTACTACTGTGTGTCTCTGCACCTCTGGGCTTGTGGAGGTGGGCTGATGGTTCCTGGCGTAGTCTTGGGAGAAGCTAGGGCAAGGTATTATCTGCAAACACCCTCTCCACCCCCTTGTCTCTCTGTGCTCCTAACATTAATTAGCAGAAGACTTTTATGGGCCATTTCTTGTATTTTAAAACAAATAGACAGTTACGTGAATTCACATGTTCCTCTATGCTGTGGTTAAAGTTCCCTCGTTACTTATTTTCCCACTGTGCAGTGCTAACGTATTAGTGTGGGAAGAGACTGTTAAACTGAAGAGAGATCAGGGCATTCAGAAAAGCCAGCTGACTAATTTCTGTTCTTTTATCAAGGTTAGTTAGATGACAAGTTTAGGTCATAATGTAGCTATACTTACAGCCCTGTAGTTAGCACTTCTCGGTCTCAGAAACCTTTATCATGGTCCAGTTTTTAGGATACTTTTGAAATGATGAGAAATTCCTGGGTTAAGTCAGATTCTTAGTACATTGATCCTGATACTGTTTTGTGAAACTGTTTTGCCAATTTTTTCCTTCTTGTTAAGAATTCTTACACAAATCTGTCCCTACAAATTGCTACAATGTAGTAGCATGAAATACACCAGTTCCTCTGAGTGACTTTGTATCCGCGTGACTTTCCTGCCTAGAAATGGCTGCCTTTTTTTTTATTATTATTCAGGGCTGAATGCTCTAATACAGGGAAATGGATGTGAATATATTCATTTGTCTTAAGAGAAGCAAAGGGCATTTTATTGTTTATAGAAGTGCCTTGTAATTTTTTGTTTTTATAAGTACATGCTGACCTCAGCTTGATTATGTGCATCATGTCATGGATGGTAAGGATACAAAAAGTGACCTAATAAACAATTGGTGGTATAGAACAAAAATAAGTCTTGGTCAATAACTCATGGAGTTTGATGTGCTTATATTGATAAACTAATTAAACAAATCTGCCTGTGTTCCTCAAGCCTAATGTGCCCCTGTTATGATTAGTTTTATAGAAAGGAGCATTTTAACATTGAATGAAGGTAAATGGTAAAAGAACAGTGTAGTCACGAAGCTCTAAGTGCTTCCATTTCTAGTCACAGAGTGGTTTCAAGGAAAGAAGGCTTTCTTTGCACACCTGCAGTCATTCAGTGCATAGGCCTCTTGTGGTCAATGTTGATTGCTGCTTGTCTATAGCTGAACAACAAATAATTTAGTATGGTGTAACCTTCTGTGATTTAATATTATGCTTTTTGCCAGAATTGGCACAAAGATACTTCTTCTGATAGTGACAGTAATTATAGCACAGCTGTAGTTGAGGGTCTTTCAGAGTTTTCCATTATAAACCCCAATAGTCAGTTTACAACTCAAATGTAAAAAATGTTTTCACTGCTTCCTGGGCATACAGTGGCCATGAGGGGGTAACGTGAACTAAATTGAATACCCTCCTCCCCCAAAATCATACTGAGGTTTTCTTAATCTTTGAACATTGCATCCTTTGTAGTGCTTATATTGGCTACATCTTTTGAATGCTTGTAGTCAGGCAAAGGTGTATCTAATAGCCTTTGCTTTTGTCCAAGATATAGTCAGAAGTGCTCTTTTAATCAGATTTAAATAGTGTAAGTTACCACACTTCAGCTGGAAGTTATATTCTCTTTCAAATGTATTAAAGTAATTGAGTTTGAGTTTCAGGGTAAAGTGAAATGGGCTTGTTGAAATCCTTGGCTATTGCAGTTTAACCTATTTTCCATAAGAAAAAAAACCTGTGGAGTGCTCTGGTGGTCAGTTGCCACATGACAACTTCTTAGATTATTCAAGTCTTTATTTACTAGTTGATAATATAAAGCAGTACTTTGTGTTATTAGGCTTCCTCTGACTGTATCATTAATTAAGTAATATTGTGGCACCTCAGGGAGTTTCTATTAAAAGAATTACAGTAAATTATGAGACATTTGAGAAGCATGTGAATACTCCAGGGATATATTTAAACTCTTCCTTCAAAGAAGATGATGTTGATGAAAATGTGCAATCTAGGACTTAGTTTTATAGAATTCTAAAACTTTCCAATAACGATGTTCATTGTGTTTTTCTTTTCAGATAAAAAAGCTTGTATATGTTTATCTGATGCGTTACGCAGAGGAGCAGCAAGATCTAGCATTATTGTCCATCAGTACTTTCCAGCGTGCTTTAAAAGTGAGTGAATACTGAACAATGTTTCATAGAGAATTCCGAGCTGGTATCACAAAAATAAAAATATCTGTGTAAGTGTAGTCTGGTAAACTAAAGCATGTAAATATCCGCATCTGATAAAGTAGTTTCAAGTTATGGCATTGACAAAGTTTTTTGTGCTACCTCAAACCTCGTTAAGCAGCTAAGCCTGCATGAAGTAAAATTACTTTGCTAAAGAAAAGCAGCAGATTGGTGCTCTCAAATTCACATGTCCAACATTTAACTTCTGGAATGCCTTTTCTCTTTCCAAGGTAGCTCAGGTATGTAGAAAGAAGACCCTGTTATTACCCTGAACCACCTGTGTTCCTTTTAGTTTGTCTAAAAGATCCTTGTGTACAGCAGAGAACTGGAACTTAAGGAAAATAGTAGTACCTAGATTAAAATATTCAATGTGTTGCACATGCTACTTTTTATTAAAAGCACTGAAGAAATGGCATTTTTTCCTGTTTTATTTCAAGTTCAGATCACAATGGGGAATGGGATTAGAGAACAAACATTAGGATTGCCTTTGAAGTGTGACCATGGAGAAAAGGAAGATTTATGAAGTCTCTGTCCTTAAATTTGGCCAATTTTTATAGTAAGAGAAGGCTGATTTTTCTCTTGTACTCTTCTTGTAAGGCTACTGTAGGTTCATAATTAATTTCTGCCATGTCACTGACCCAAACCTTGCATCTTGTGGGAAAATGATGCAATCAGAGCACCATGCGTACATCCGTAGGAGTATCCCACAACTGACTAGAGAGCTTTCTGCCCCTTTTCTTCCAGCTTTTATCTCAATGTCATGTGTACTACCTTTACTATCTGTGGCTGCCATGAAAAGCTAAAATTCAAATGACTTTGTATCCTATGTTTCTAATGAGGTATGTATACAGCGAACACTTCTCATGGCATAACTTTTTAAAAAGCTGTGGATAGTAGGAACAAAAGGAGAGAGGACAACTCAAATGTGGCTGTGAGTAACTCAAAAAGAAGTGGTGATGTGGCAAGGAGGTAGACTCCAAGCTAGCTGAGGTTTTCAGCAACTAAGGGAATTAATAAGCCTGCTATGGAAGATAGGCAAATGTAATTAATTCTGTCTGTTCATTTTCTTTCTGTTTCGTTTCTGTTTTTGTAATGGCGATTATAACTCAGCTTTATGTGTGTGCAGGTGTTTTCTCCCTCTTTAGAAGGAACTTTATAGGGTATTTTAAACTTGTGTGATTGGTGATGAGCTTTGCAAACTCTAAGAACAAGTTGTTTTTCCAAAAACACAAATTAAGTGCTTTCACCATCCGGATACTTGTTACTCAGAAGCTGCTAAGATGTAGGAATTTTGAGAGCTTAGCTGACCTGATTGTTAAGTAATAACAGTCTGAAAACCCATGTTGCCAACTCTCAGTCCTTGGGAGAAATGTTCTTTGGGAAGTGCTCTTCTGGCAGACAGTACGCTGAATTAATGCTGCTGCAATTTCAGTTTGCTAGATTTTAGAGGATTTACTACTTGATTAAGCCACATTTTTCCCATGTGTCCCAAGCTGTGTGTTAATGGACTAGGTTTCCATAACAGTTCCTCTAAATACAGATGTTTTGTGTTATTGTTATATCTCCAAGCTAACCTTAATATTATAAAAGGGGAGCAAGTACTGGGAGGAAAGAAGGAAAAGTAAGAAATAAAAGAAGGTCTCAAAAGATTTAGCTTAATATTTTGACATGTTCTTAAGAAAATTCATTTTGTTACTGGCTTCAGTTTATGTCTTGCAGTAAAGTATAAAATGGATGTGTAGTCAAGAACTTGAGGGGGAGTGTCACAACTGAGAACCACATTTTCATTTGACAGTTCTTACGTTTAAGTAATAAAACTGAGCTATCTGTGTTTTTCAGAATATCTGAATTCCACTTGGATTGCAGAAAGTGTTTCAGATCATTAAATAAAATATTAGTCTTTTTTATTCATCATCCCCATATTTTGCTTGGGAAAGTGAATTATGTTAATGTTTTCCTTTGCCAGATTTCCAGATTTTCATAATGTTTCGATGTTTTCTTTCTTACTTTCTTTTACTTTTTTTGGTTGTTGAAAGTTTCTTGTGTGAAGTTTGGCACATTTTCTTATTAGTGTGGCCTTAGCTTGCAAGCCTGACTGATAGTCAGATAGATTTACATGTTTAAATGTGCAGTCATTAATTAGTGTAAACACTTCAGGGAATTTAATGATGCGTTTCTGCACAATCTTATTTTATTTCTCCCCTTCTCTCCCATTCTTTAGGATCCTAATCAGTTAATCCGCGCAAGTGCTTTAAGAGTTTTATCCAGTATCCGCGTCCCAATTATTGTTCCTATTATGATGCTTGCTATTAAGGAAGCATCTTCTGACTTATCTCCTTATGTGAGGAAGAATGCAGCCCATGCAATCCAAAAACTGTACAGGTAGGTGATTCTGACAAATACTGAAAAGAAATTTTAAGATAGTTGTGGGCTATGTTTATTAAGACTACTGGGAAGGTTGGCATGTCACCAATATATCAGATCTGTTTCTTAAAAAGTATAAAGTGTGTGTAGACATTCTGTCATTCAACTGATTTGGCTGGAATTCAGGCAAGTCTCTTGCTTACTAGAATAACAGGGTAACTATGAAGAGATACAAAAAGAAACTGATACCCAATCTTTTGTTCTTAATATACCAGATTGTCATCTGTGTAGCAACTATTTTGATGGGTATTCTCAGAATCAAAAATTTCTGTGTTTAGTGTCTTTCATCCTGAAGGCCTTTGGTGTAGTTTGCAGTACAGGTGACGAATGCTAACTCGTAGAAATTTTATCTATGCAAATCCACATCTTCCAAATCTTCCTCTTCCCTCTTCAGAAATTCTTGTTGTGGGTGAATTCTTACGAAGAGATGGGTACTGGTTTACACAGGTGGGGGCAACAGAACCTGTACCTTTCCAAAACAAAGTCAGGTATTTATTCTACTACTTAGTTCCCTTTTTATTCCACCTAGGCCAAAAAGAGGAGAGTGAGAGGTGTTTGGGGTTCTGAATCAGGTAACCTGAGGCTGCTGCAGTTCCATGCCCCCTCAGACCAACCAGTAGTGAGGCTGAGCCTGTATTCCTAATAGGCACATACACACACATATACAAAACGCATGCACACAGCCAGCTATACAGATCAGCACAGACAGAAAACAGCACTCATGCATACAAAACCGGCACCAGCAGCCTTATCCTGTTGCACTCTTTGGCTGATCAGGATGCAGGCCCGTTAGTGGACCTATATATGTACAATGTGGATCCCTCAGTAATGATCCTAGATACTCAGTCTTTCCAGTAACTGGCCTTGGATTCCTAGTCTCCTCAGTTGCTGGCACTGGCACATAACAACTATACAATGCTTGCAACCCCACTGCACTTGCTGTTACAGACTCCCTTGGTCAGACACACATGCCCCCACCCTTTCACTCAAACACTATGAATCCCACAGTAGCTGAATTTAGACATTCAGACTACACAGTAACTGGCCCTCATATCCCCTTGTCTCCAGTTGTCTCCCAGTGGGCACACAGGAAGAAGGGAGAGAAACAGAGAGACGGAGACACAGAAATGGATGTCTCAGTCAACCTCCAGACCTTACAGTCTCTCCAGTAGTTGGCCTGGATGCTCTGGTCCCTCTGGTAGCCAAAATCTCCAGTTGTCTCCCTTGGAGACACACACACACACATGTCCAGTCCAGACCTATGGCCCCACTTCAATACCTGGCTTCCCAAGCCACCCAGTCTGGCTTGATATTCTCTGGCAGTCACACACTGATTTACATACTTGCTCCAGTTGCTGGTACAGCAGTTACATGGGTCCCTATAACCCATGGCCTGACTCCAGTTGCTGCAGCTTAGACCTCCATATCATACGTGCACACAGAATAGAGACTGCCTCGCCTAGGAAAATAGTTAGAAATAGAGTTTAATGAGAAGACAGAACAGACTGTGATCATCAGGTGCAGAGCATGGCCGGACAAATGGGCTGAGCAACAAGGCATTTACATACAACTGGCTCCTTTTATGCACCTGTCCTTCTATTTTCCTATGCTTGTTCCTCCCCAAATCATCTAGCTCCCTCCCTTTCCCTGCCTTTCATTTCTCCCTTAAACATCCCGTAGTAAGTCTTGTACAATCCTAAATGCTCTTTTTCGTATCACATAGTAAGTCTCATAGCCCTATAGCTAGTAACACCCCTTAATCTGAAAGGTGCTCTGGAGAGCCTTTCTCAGTCATGATAGGTTAATTTCAGGCCCATAAGTCTGATGACTTTTCCATGACAGCTTTCCAAAGAACTGGGAAGGGGCTTCTTCCGGCTGGTGATATTTTTTTTTCTTTTAGCTGAGTGCTCTCATATGATGGCCCTGGGAACAGCTAGGTCAGGATGTTATTGGAGTTTCCCCCACCTCTGTACTCCTCTGTGCGCAGACAAGCCTTTTGTCACACAACCTAACAAGAGGGAATGGATTTTGAAGTCCCTTCCTGCTATATGAGTAGTTTATTTTTTGTTAGCATCTACTTCCAGCACACAAAAGACTTTTTGGCCTGAATTATTCTCCATATGCAGAATGTCCTTTGATTTCCTGATGGAATCAAAATTATTTGGAGGAGTTTGGCAGTAATGGTCTGTTAGTGCCAGCCAGGCACAGCAGTATCTGGACAGCAGGCTATTCCGTGGAATTTTAACTGAAATTGATGCTTCCATTTCTTCTCTTTATGACAGGCAAAGTTTATTTTACTAGTCCAGATTAAAGGGCTTATTTGTGATTGGTGCAAAACTGGAATATGCTGAAATCTAACTTGATTAATGAAAGACCTTTTATCCATCTTTCATCCAATTACCAGATATGATTGCATCTTCTAATATAACTTGTATTTTTTCTTATCTCTGGTTCATATGGTATCCTATGCTTATATGATGTCAGTGGCAAGATTTTGAAATCATCCTTGCAAATACCATAAAAGGTATTTTTTGTGGTAAAAAAACAGAGCACATGGTAAAATATACAGCAGCACAATCTGGAGAAGCTGGCCTCACTCCCTTCTAGTTTCCATGAATTCCTGACTGATAGTAAAATGGACGTGTATCTCACATAACAAAGGAAAATTAATGAAACTAGTGTTGTATAAAGGTTTCCTTAATGGTTTAGAAGGCCTGTACATCCTTCACAAGTTTTCACTTCGTGCAAACATGCTAGACATCACAATGCAAGTTTTCAAACTGCTGTAGCTGCAAATTCCACCTTACCTGGACTAGAATAAGCTTCATGGTTACTTGGGAGTGGAGTCATAACTAACAGTTGTGTCCTTGGTATTAGGATTTGGGAACTACTTATAGAAAGCATGCGAACTTTTATTGTCACATTTTCAAAATTTACTTATGCAAATGCCATATCTGATAGCACTGGTTTATTGCAGGACCAAGGGAGAGAGTATAGTTTTCTGGATCACTTGAAGAAGCAGCAGTACTGGGAACTGGTGAAGAGGCTATCAAATTAACCTGTCCACAGGCAGGCCCAGTTGGCTTGCCTGCAAATAAGAGTCTTTAACAGGCAGTCTCAGCAGATGTTTCAACAAGGATCATGAATAGTAGCTCCACAATTCAGCAATACAGATCATATACTGGTGGCAAGGCTGTGTTTTGGCCTATTTGTAATGAACAAGTAATTTCAAAAGACTCGCTCTGAAGTTTGTCAAAATCAGAATTCCAGAGGGGATGGATTTTTGATGTGAAGATCAGTCAACAGTTTATATACTCTGCTACATCTAATTACTCTATCTTCTGAGAGCATTTGAGTAAGAAGAAGTAACAGTTTATTCTAATAATGCTTGTATGCTCTATTTGTTTTTTGGTTTCCATGAATTCTCTACCTGTTTGATAGTCCTGTAGTTCAGTTAGTGCTCCAGTCAGACCTCTGGATGCAGGTTCAATACTCCAATCTTCCTTGCATTTAGTGTCATGGTGTTTGGATGGATGTCTGACCTAGAAGAGCTTGTTCATTAGTGATTCAATCAATCCTAACAGCAGGAAGCTTACATATCAAACAGAAAAGATTTCAGGCATAGTGTGAACAGCAACATTTGTGCCCAATGCAATCAACATTGCCAGGTATATTGGAGTAATTTTATCATTGAAAATGTCAGACCTCTTGCTTATTTCACTTAGAGTGAATTTCAAAGCTATTAGTATCTTCTGTCTATCAATAGAAAACTCTGCCGTGTACTTGCACCTACTTGCAGCGAGATTTGGAAAAGGACTTTTAAACGTCCCATCACTAGTATTAATAGATTCCATACTATTACTAGTAGATACCATAATGGGAGCAGATGACTCTGAGCTCTTTAGCCTATTCTTTTATTTTCGCTCCAAGAATGCTGCCTTCCTTATCTAAAACATCAGGAAAGAGGAGGGGGAGGAATGTGAATTCAGTTATCAGAGCCCTTGGTGGTGAAGATTTACTTGATCACGTAACGAAATTGGTATTTTCCAAGTTGCTTAGTAATAAGTACTCGCTTCTGTCTCTCTTTAAATTTTAATATCAATTTTGAAAATTTGAAATAAGGCCTATTAGAAAGACTTTTGGCTTTTCCTCTGAAGGTTTTGGTCTTTGACAGAAGATCCATTAAACCTTTTTTGACAAAAATAGAAGTGGGAACAAAAGGTGACCATAAAAGTACTTATGGAACAATGTACTGTTGTTTTGCTTATGCTGATGGTGTCTTCTAACAAAGTTTTGTTATCCATTTAGAATGTTCTAGTATTGCTAGGTATTAAAGCCTTAGCGAAGTAGTATGCAGCTAGATACTCACTTTGTGAATCTGTAGCTGGAAAGGATATACTGTGCATTAGGGCAGTTCATCACTCAGCAACTACCTCGGAAACAAGTTTGACAATAATGGATGTTTCTGGCAATTTTTTCTCTGGTCTTTGAATATGAAAAGGATGGTACAAAGATTGTTGTTTGCAACTTTTGTTTTTCCTCTGTTTTTACTGCTTATGTAGGACTTCAAGCAGTCTATTTTTCATCAGCTTGCACACCAACTTTGTATAGGCACCCTTGAAAACAACATCCAATTTTTGAGTTCCAGTACTTCTTACTAAAATTAGTAAAGTTAATAAAGTGTCTTACTTGAAGTGTTATATTGATAATTAGATAATAAAGGTATGAGTCTGCTTTGGCCTGGTATTCATTCACTGCTGAATTCATTCATGCTGAAATTCCCTTCTGCAAAAGCAGTGAGACCCTTGTGATTTAACATATGAAGCTCAGTCAAGTTTGCCTAATGGGTTGGCCTGTCTTAATGTTTCTTAAATCCTAAAATTTTTATAAGTTTAAGTATTAACATTCTTATAGAACACACATAAGTGGTATAACATAAAGATAGTCTTTATAATTTAATTTTATACTCCTTCAATTCAGTTCTATATTTCATGATTAACTTTATTTTCAGTCAAGTTCTTTTACAATCAGTTCTTTGGAATACTTGATTTTTCTGGAAGTGGTTTCTTCAATGCTTTTGGTTCCCAGCTTGTGTCTAAAGGTCAACAAACTTAACCTCTTTTAATTTCGGATATGTCTGACCAAATGAGTAAAAAGAATTTTTATTTTTCCTTCTAGTCTTGATCCAGAGCAAAAAGAAATGTTAATTGAAGTGATAGAAAAGCTTTTGAAGGATAGAAGTACGGTAAGAAACAGTATGCTATTACATATGCATATATTTTTAAAGAGTTGACTCCCGAGTCTGTTATTCAGCAGTACATAACGCACTTTCCTAACCCTTGCTGATGTGGTTTTATATGTTTTTAGATAGAAGTATCATTGTATATTTGTGCATTATACTACGACTGTAATAGTGACCATCTCCTTTAATAAGACTGGTAATTTTACTTGCATCATGAGTATTCTTAATCTGGTTTTGTTAGCATGTTTTTTATGTATGCTTCTTTAAACTTAATTTTGAAAATGAAAGTTATATAATGATATGAATCAGTGTTATAAGTGTCTATGTATAAACACCTTTTCATTGGGAAATTAGCTAGGCCATTTCAATTTCTTTGTGATGCTGTAAGAATAAAGTACTTCTGCACGATGCATAGTATGGCTGTTGACGTCAGTCTGCCTTGTAGTGTGTACAACTGTGAAACAGTGATGCTTGCTGTGCACTTTTTTTGTCTTGCAAATGTCCCCACTTCCAATCTGGTGAGTAAAACTGATGTCCTGGGACAATTTCTGTAAATTTAACACTCCTATTATATTTTGCCTGCCCTATGTAGGTGCAGGTTTTCTGTATGAACTCCTGGATGTCTCACAATGGTCATGCACTTTATTTTTCTTCCTGTACCCTAAAAATAAGTTTGTCAAGTCTAAGCCAGAAAGGTAATTGAGCAAGGAGTCAAAGACAGACTTCAAATAGAAAACAAAGTTGTAAATTAAAACATTCTCTTGTTCAGATTACTAATTTAGTGAACGTAATGCTTTTTGAGTAAATGAAAGTATTGCTAGGTACCAGATAGTGTGTTGCTTCATCTCGTATTTGCCAAGTGTTTTTGTAACACACAGGAATGTATCATCTGTTGTTCTAGCACAGCCCAGGTGTTCAGGACGTAAATGGTGTCGTTCTCTAAAAGACATCTTGCGACTTCCACTGAAGGGTTACTGAAGGAGAGTGTCAGAGCTTAATGGCTCAGCAGACAGTAAATCAGTTAGTTAGTTCTCCTGACTGCATCCATGCTTGACCTGTACTCATTTGTCAGAGGCCTTTGTGCTTCTGTGGAGTTGCCCCCCTAGTGGTTCTTCGTGTATTTTCTTTTTGTGGTTCATGCTCTTGGTGTGCATGCAATCTGTGAATGTGAGATTAGATTCTTTATACCTGTGGAGGCATAAAGGACTGAGAAGCCATCTTTCTTTCTTTTTATTGCTGGAAAATAAAATCCTTGAGTTTTCACTCTGTTTCCTAGTCCTTATTGCTTATGGTAAATGACAAGTCATCCAACAACTAGTCATTTACACATTTACTTTGACAAAAGTTTAGAGGAAGAAAGTATAGAGTAGGTTTGGCTCTTCTTTTTCCCCGGCACACTGATCCTGGCACTTGGAGTTACTTATAAGGCGAGTTTAATGCTCATTGCTTAGTATGTGGCACAATTCTGGTGCCTCTGTGACACTGAATAATGGACACTGTATTTATGAAGATACCAGCTGAAGCAATAGTCAAAGTTATGCTATTTTGTCAGCACATTCAAGAAGCTAAGAATGATGGTCTAGAATTGGGTCTTCTGGACCTCTTTGGAGACATAATATGGTTAACTGCCACAACTTTTTTCCTCTCTCTGATTCCTCTTGGTCTGTTCCCTAGCCAGACCTGATTCCAGCCTGGGCTGAGACATCTCAGCTTCAGAAGTTTTACTTTTTCAAGAAGTGATACAAAGAATTATTATTCCAAAAAGGAACCATAGATACCTCTCTTCAGGACTCTTTGAATCAAAACTAAGTATTAATATGTGCTCTTTCATCCCAGACTCCACAGCTCGTTGCGATCTAAAGTGGATTGGTCTCTCTTTAATCCTTGGTGGCTTTGGGAAGACCAGTCTAGCACGGAAAAGCTTCACCTTAAGTAGTTATCTTTTGTCATGTTCCACTGAATGTTCCCAGAAAGCCTCCACATTTACTACCAGAAAGCACATGGTGCATAAGCGTTTTATTAGCAGGTAACTTCAGTCTGAATAAGCTTATTCTTTGCCTCTAATTGGAGAACATAGCAATTTGCTCACAGTGGAGGAAACAGAGTGCCACTTGTAGATACTTTTAGCTTTTAAAATTGGAGGAGATGCAGCTGCTTATGGGTGGTGGTCCTTATGTACAGGTGAGTACATATGTAACCTACGTAGCCTTAGGTTGGCTACTTTTTAAGTCTTATTTAAGCTACTCTTGGGAAATTTGTACTAATTTGAACCGCCTTTTTGTATTCTCTAAGGGAAGCTGAATTTCATACACTTAGCATAAAAGAAAAAGCTCCTTCCATGTACATAAAGACAGAAGCTTTTAGAAAATATTCTGCAGTCTTTGTGAAGAAAGTTAAGTTGGGTTTGTTGCCACAGGAATTCTAGAAATTCTAGAAAGCTGTAGAACAACAGAATTTTGTCATAGCCTTATGAAGTGCATCTGTTTGATTAATAGTATTTCTCAGGTTTTTGCAGCTTCTGTTGCCTGTTTGACCGTCAGATGGCCTGAAATTTGTAGGGTGATGATGTGGAACTTGGACCACAAGTGTTTACTTGACACTAATCTTTGGATTCCTTCAATTTAAGTGCACAGGAGCTGTTCCCTTACATCAACAGTAGTTGTCATCTCCTGATAGTTTTAATCTAATGTCATCAGATCGGTTTGTTAGGAAAGTGATGGTGTTTTCATTAAATAGTGTCTTTACCAGAGTGGGAGAATTTAGTGACTTTGGGAATTGTTGAACATTAGTGGTTCTCGACCTTTTTTTCCCCGACGGAAACATCAGGTTACTTTTGGCATTTCTGTGTACTTAAGGGCTGACAATCCTCGACAAGCCATGATGCATTGTTTATAATAACTGGATGTGGGAAAATCCATCATGTGATTTTTTGGGGTTTTTTTGTTCTTATTCCATTTGTTTTAGACATGTTTGGAGGGAGAGTGTAATTATTAACATCAACGATGTATGTAACAGTTGAATGTGGTTCAAGTGATGTTTGAGACTTTGCTTTAATAAAAAGTAAATTTTTAGTCATAATTTGTTTATTTTCTGTAACCATTTGACCTCAAGCAGGGTTTTTGAAACTTACTGACATAATCTCTACATTAAAGTGAGATAGAATAGCTACTAAACATAGATGCCTCTAAATTTATGTAAACTAGAATTTTTTTTCAGAGAGAACATGCTATTGTGGATTATTAATGCAGTTTGTGTTGCACAGAAAAGGCACAATGTATTTAAATTAGAGTCATTTTACGTTTGAAATAGCAAGAAACTGTCTGGATGGGAATTTTGCTACAGTAAAATTAAGCCATTTTATCAGACTGTACAAAATGTGTTCATTTTTTAGGTTTCAATCACTAGTAAGTTTTAATAGAAGCTGAGGTAAGCAAAACTTAAAATAAGATGAGACCTAACCTTAACCCAGCACTTCATGAAAATTTCTGGTGAGATAAATGAAAGATCACTCTACCCCTTAAGTGACTTAACACAAAGACGCAATTAAAAGCCAAGCTCTCAGTTAATCTAAGATGCAAAATTATCAAGTGCAAACTGTCGTTAACATACCCTCAAGGGTAGCTAACTGCGAATTAGAGAGTATCAACAAATCTGTGATTTTGTGCCAGTATATTTATTTTTTAAACAGATGTTTACAAGTATTTTTACTATAGAGACTTAAGAAACTCCTAGTTATGTTTTTACCCTTGCTTTACAGAAGAAAATACCTCAGACTTTGATAAGCAGGTATAAGAGCATGAATGCCTGTTCCTTTTCTTTTTTCTAGTAATTCTAGATAATTGAGCAGCTGACATGATTTTATGTAGAAACGAAGATAAGAGCATGTGTGTATTTTATGCTAAAATGATTTTCCTAGAAAGTAATATAGCTAGTCACGTAGTCATGTGTGAAGGTATAATTGGGTATTTTAGAGGACACTAGTTCCCTTTTTCTTTTTGGTTGATTCGGTATCACTTCACTCTATTTTTTTTTTTATTCACTTAACAAGGCCAGTGATCTAGCTTTGGGGCATAGGGTTTAAGGCAGGATTTGTTGCTTAAGTTGCTTTTGGCATACTGTGAAGGACTATAGAACAGCATTGTGTTTGTAGCCTGTGTATTTTCCAACTGATTGTGTAAACAGCAATAAAAATCAAGTTCGTTAATGATACCTGAGTTACAGCAGTTAAAGAAAAAATCCATGTTGATACTGTAAATGAATCATGTCCGTTGTCCAAACCCGTAAAGCGAAAAGAACTTATAACTTGCATTCCTCAGTCCAAACTAAAGTATCCCGAAGTGTGTCTAAAGCTGCATCTAAAAAGAAAAGGCAGAATGTAGGCCTGTAGCTGGGATGTGGTTGTATGGATACTGGGCATATTAAAAATGTCCAAATTTATTGCAGGTTTCCATCTTTAACTTTGCTCTGATTTTATTTTGTTTGGGCAGATACCTCTGATATAAGGAAGGTTTATGGTGTTTGTGTGGAAATATAAATGCATGTGCTGCATGGTAAAATGAATTTTTTTTCAGCCGCATCCAGAGAACTGGGTTAATATGTGGCCACATATATTTTGTGCTATATCGTAGCTGTTGCTATTATAGCTCCTGTTCTGGGACCAAATAGTATACAGAGTGCAGCACTGCTTTTGAACTTTTCTAAGACAGAAGAATGTTAGAGAGAAATTTCAAAACATGTTGGCCAGACTTGCAGATGCTCGTTGATTCCCAAGTATGTACTCCTGATGTTGTATCCCCAAAAACCTCTGTTGTGAAGAAATATGGGAAGGGATAGAGGCAAGTTTTGGGTGAAGACTGACAGTAAATTAGCTTATTACGTGGAATCTGTTTATTGCTAATTAAGATTTGTACTCTTTTCTAAAGGCTAAATTTTCCTTTAGCCTCTGCTTAAATAATATTTTTTCCTTTAATGAGAATATTTTAATCACATCAAACTACTTCTAATATTTAAATAAGTTTATTATTCTGTTCTGGTGTGATAATTTACTCCGAAATATAATGGATGCAACTTAGTATGAATTCTATTTTGGGGATGAAAAGACTTTATACAAGTGCATAAGTATTGAGATTTCTTTTGCAGACTGCATGGTTATTAGATGAAGTGCAGATTCTTGCGAAGTGAGACCCCTTAGATTAAAAAATGATCCTAGGAATTGGTGTTGGCTTTGCAATGAAGATCTTGATCTTTTAGTCTAAAGCGGTGTATTTGGGGATAATGGGAAAGAAAGCTGGGCTCTCTACTTTTCAACAGTAGGCTTCTGTTAATAAGTTAATGTTTTAGTTTAGAGACTAAATGTGTGGATAAGACAATGTTTTCTTAACTTATTGATTTAATGTTGGTAAAAGCTTCACTTTTGTGGAAAAAAATTACTGAGTTTGTGCAGATGTTTTATTGTGATAGATCTATTATCCAGCTATTAGAAGATAAATGACTGATCTTTTCCAGTTTCCTTGCCTCCAGAAAATTGAAATAAGAGAGGGAATATCATTTGGGCTGTATGATTAGGGCAGGTGGGGTGGCCATTAATTTAAGAGAGAGGAATCTTGGCAGCATAGGCCAACTTGCACTGTATTATCAATCAAACCTCGATGCACTTCTTGTGATGACCCAGCACTCTCAGGTTTTCGCAGCGTTAATTAGAATTCATGACAAAATAGATGCAAGGAAACGTTTTGTACCCTTCATAATTTTATAGAAAATTTATTGTTATTAGAGGAACCATTTGCTTAGTGTGATTTTTTTCATTACCAGCTTGTCAACTAGCATAGATAATCTGGAGAAAATATGAACTCCATAGATTGGGTGTCACTTTTGTTGATGGTTCATGTAGTTTACCTTGGAGCACAGCTAATGGCTGAAGTTCATAGCAACAGCACAGAAAAACGTGGCAACCAGTGGAAGACAAATGAACCATGTTTATTGCTTTAATATAAAAAATACATAAATGGAAAGCAGCATTTGAATTTGATGAGCTCATTGCTAGTTTTGTTGAAGTGATTTATATTTTCTCCTTATACAAAAAGCTACTATTGACACAGTGAGATGGAAATTAACTGACTGTTTTTTGGAAACCGATACTTTTTGGTTTTATATTCTGATTGGATCATTTTGTTTCAATTCTAAATATTTTTATGGAATGTGGAGCATTTAATAAACAAAGATTATTAGCTGTTCCTCTGATGTTTAGATGTATAGCAGGATCATACTATAGGGGAAACAGTGTCAACTAGAAAATAATCTCTTATTAAGAAAGCATTAGGAAATTTTCTCAGATAAATCCTCTTGTTACCAGTGCATTTTCGATCTGTCTTACCCTCTCACTTTTTTTTTTTCCCTTTCAAATGAAAAGCTTAATTTTGGAAAATGCAATAATGGGGAGAAGGGCATGATCTTAAATAGTGTTATGATGTATGGCAATTCCTGTTTTAACTTGTAAAATCTAGGCACTGCCACAGGAATAAAACACTTGTTCATCCAGTGCATCACTTGCATTTCATAGTATATGTTCAAATTTTTATTAATATCTTTTAAGCATTCACAAGTGACAGTATTCTGACTGTAAACTTGAGTAGGTGACTGATGTGAATTGAAATAAGTAATTATTTAGGATTCCTGTATTTCAGTATGACTATTTCTTTGTATCAAGTTGTTGTGTTTTACTCATGGTAACTGAACTTTTAAAAAGACAGCGCTGTTCATAGGATATGTGCTCAGTTTTAAAAGATCTAAAGTAGTGTTATATGTATTATTTTATGTTTTATATCGAACGATATCATATCCAAATGAAAGGGAAATATAGCAAAGCGTATGTGCAGTACTAGTAGCAGTAAAAGGCAAGGGTATCCACTCCAGAACTACAGTCGGACACCAGCATCTGTGTTGTCCTTCAACTATGAACCTAAAAGGGTATTTTTAAATATTAGTCTGCGGCTATTCTTATAGTCATAAATCGATCTGTGTGTCTGTCTCTCTCTCTCCCCCTCCACCCCTCCCTCCTTTTCTCCCCTTGTATGTCAAACCTGTCAAGAGACCCTATACTGTCTTGTAGTGTGGAGGAGTAGAATATCCATAATAAAGTCTATGGGACAGTGACCTAAAAAAAAGTCTGTGTGGTTTAAGTGTCATCCCTTTCTTCTCAAACTTCAGGTCCATCACAATGTCCTCTGCAAGTTGACCCTAACTGTAGTTCAGAGTTGTGCATCCTGATAAAATTGCTTTGCTGCAAGCGAGTACTAACATTTAACTCTTCCCACCCTTCCTCTCTTCCGTCCTCAGCTTATCTGGCCTAATTGAATACCTACTCAGGACTGATAGTGATTTGCCTGGAGTTAACCACTGTCTTCTGCTGAGCTTTGAACCCACACCAAAGCACGAACTGGCAGCAGTTTTTAATTACAGAATAGCTTACTGCGGCACATTATTAAGAAGAAAGTTTAGTACAACAACATTTAAAAAAAAAGAGCTATTGTTTTTGTGATACAGCAAAAAATAGGAAGTTATTTTAGATGTAAAGTGTGTTTTATTTAGCTCTATCAAATGATCAAATTTTGCTCCCTGGAATGAGTTGTATACTTGCTGGGACCAGCAGGTACCAGTATGTGGACGGGGCTGGAGACAATAAATGCAACTTCACGTTTATTCTTATTGGTAATTCATAAAATCCCCACAGACCCTGAAACTTGTTTAGCATAATAGCAAGACTATATTCTGAGCTGTTTTCTTTCAATTGTAATGTTGGGCGCATACTAATAAACCAAATGTCAGCCAAATACAGGGAGAAAAATGTAACATATGAATATCATTGTATTTAATATTTCTCAAAAAGTACCATTTCAATAAACTGCACTTCTATTTAATTGCTTACTTTAAGTCATTGGGGAAATTTTAGAGGTTGAAATGCAGATCCCCAGTGCTCAGATAGAGTATGACATTAATTTGCTGCCAGAAGGCTATACTGCATGCATGCTAACTGCATACATATCAGCTGCTTCATATAAAGTCTCATCATTTTAGTTATTTGACTTAACATGTACTCTGACACAAAACAAATCTTAATTAAAGCAATTAGAAGAGAAAGAACAGTAATTCTAGGCACACAATGACATGTCCTTATAATGAATGGTCAGCTTGTGAGGTTTTCCCACAGTTAAAGTAACCTGATGCCAGAATTTTAACAGGAGCCCTGATATAGGTTTACTTTCTTTATTTTTAAAAGAAAATACCCTGTCAGAAGGTTTCAATGAGCCCTGAGGTGTTAGAATGTTGAGAATCTATTTAATTTTCTCGTGAAATCAAGGTTATTTTTATAATCATTGTCAGTATGAGGATCTTTGTGTATATATGAAGATTTATTTCTTATGGAGGCAAAAAATTATGTGAGGACATAGCAGCGCATAAATGATCCATTCCTGTAATTTTGGAACTGGTAGGAAAGCGCTGAACAACATGCACAAATTCTGCTTGTGTTCTTTGAGGAAAAGTATTAATACATCTCTGTATTGTATTGCTGATTTTTGGGCCTTTTTTGCAGTGTATTCACGAAACTCTAAAGATAAAATTTCATATGACAGTTAATTCGGCCATATCAAGAGAGAGGTTTGGATCCCAGTAGTGTTGGGAAAATTAGCCGAGCTCCTCTTTAGTTTGATCATGCCAGTGTTGATAAGAGAATCCCAACAGACCTTGTTGGGCATATTGCTGTATTATGCTGCTTGTTGTTTCCTGTTATTTCTAAGTTAATTGCAAGTTCTCTGATAATTTATTTGGAAACTATAACTGTAAGAAAAAAAAAAATTTATGCTTACATTGCACTGTGTCTTCAGGGCTGGGAGCTAAGATTTATGTGTGTAATAGAAACAGCAAATGTTTTCTCCGTTCTAATAAACTTACCCCAATTCTATTTTAAATAAGATACCATTTCTGTGGGCTTAGGGATTTTTGTTGTTGTTGTTGTTGTTTCTTTTCACTGACTAGAAACAATTTGAAATTGCTGAGAATTGCTAGTATTAATCCTAGTTCTCACTGTGGATGAACTGTAGAAGGAACACTGACCTTCTGGTTTATATTTTGTTTTCCAGCTGGTAGCCGGGAGCGTTGTGATGGCATTTGAGGAAGTGTGTCCAGATAGAATAGATCTGATTCACAAGAACTACCGAAAGCTCTGTAACTTGTTGGTTGATGTGGAAGAGTGGGGTCAAGTTGTTATAATCCACATGTTAACTCGATATGCACGTACACAGTTTGTAAGCCCATGGAAGGTAAGTTTGTGACTTTTAAAATTACTATTGTGTGCTTGCATTCTGAATTAATTTCCATTGTTGGATATACTTAGTCTTTAAGACGCATTTTCATGCAGACTTTAATAAAAATAGAAATAAATGCATAGGTCTTAGCTCTCTAAGGCTTCACTGACACAAGGCATCCACCCTTCTTCAGAGCATGAGAATTCTCCTTCCAGGTGATAACGTGATTTTCCCTGGGCACATCCCATGAGCAGCAGGGAGAGTCCTTTTTCTGTGGTTCTTTGGGCAACATGGCTCTTTGCTCTAGAAGATTTTATGTGAGTCAGAGCTAGAAAGGTTTGCTATTCTGTCCTGAAACTGCGTAGAATCTGCTTTCTTTGTAGATATGAGTACCCTGTATCATAGCATGGTGAACATGCCGTTACTTCTCTAGGCTTTCTTAATGAGCTGAGGAACTGTGTGGAGACTTGAATATATGTTTTTGAAATGTGCAATGTAAAAAATGTTGCGGTATTTTTGTTTATATTATGTAAATATGAGTATACTCTTACTTAAAATTTATAAAAAGGGATATTCAAAATACAAATCCTATCACTTCTAACAACAAAAAAGTAGACAGTTTAAGAAAATGATGCTATTAACATTAGTTTCAATAGGGATTCAACTCTGAATAACAATACAAATTAAAAGACAGAATACTTCTGGAAAGAACTGTATAAAATTGCTCCACAGCTCTGGTTGTTTGTTTTTATTACAGGCTTGGGGGTGTTACTACCATTAACTTTTACCATTTAATTTGAAATTAATTCATGTTTAAAGATGTACATATTCATTGATATATATACACTGGTTTACAGCAGTAGTTGGAGATGAACTTCGTACAGTTGCATAAAAGGATGTTTTGGGTACCTACTTGTAATGAATATAAGGTGATCCCAGATCCTTAAGGAAAGTTTCATAATTTGATTTTTTTTATTTCTCTGTATTTCTTTAGACTGAAGTAGTTCTGCTATAGCTCAGCTAATGTGTCTTAACACTTCTGTTCAGGCATTGTTATTTCAGTGCAGATTATTGTGTTTTGTAATTGGCATATTAACAGTTTTTTAAAGGTTTCTTTTTTTCAGCATTGGAATACAGAATGACACCAGCTATCACTGAATTCTTTCAAACTCTGTCTTTTAATGTCCTTTGCCTGGGAATCAAACTGAAATACAGTGGCATTCTATGTTAATATATATTTAATTTATTATGTGAAAATAATTATAAGGAGATGTATTTGGACAAACAGCTAATTTCAGCCTGACTGAGTTCACAGTTCACTTCTTTTTAAATAAGCAGGAGTTATAATGATTAGAAAACTAGAAACATAGCAAAAATATCTGAAGTAGAATCATATTTTTGCACTACCACTTGGGTTCTGTAACTCCCTTTTTCATTTCAGATGAAAATTAAATTTTTTGTAAAAACACATCTTTCCAGAAAATTGCTTAAAATAAGGAAAGTATTTTGAGGTAATGAGACACTTAAGTAACATGTTTTCCTAATGTCCTTGAGGCAGATTGTTTATTACATGTTGCTTATTGAAAGAAAGTAACTTGCATTCTTCTCTCTGACCTTCAGAAAGAATCAAAACTGATAATTTGCTTTGCCTAAAGCTACAGTTTCACAATTGGTTTAAGCCAGTTTTAGTCTGTGATCGGACAAAGGAAGAGTAGAAGAGGAGGATGACCTCCTGTCTTGGTCTGAGAGGTTGGAGGTCTAGATGGGATTAGGTTTCTTTAAGACTCTAATGTCCTTTTTTTCACTGAAACTGGATGGATGACAGTTGTTGCTGTGGCTTTTGCTGTAGGAATGTAAAATGTTTGTGTAACAATATTGCCTGTGTCAACCTAAAATTACTCATCGATAGTATAGTATTAATAACGCTTTGTTTCCACTTCCATGAGCTTCAGTGCAAAATATAGTTTGTCTGCCTACTCAGCAATTAAATTAGCAAAATTTTTTTGTGGGGCTAGTTGAAATGCATGCCTTTGTCAATAGGTTCTTAAATGAACTCATCATACAACAGGGCATCTTGTGCAGTAGAAGAGATTTTTAATTTAGTTTATTTGCATCATTATGGATCAGTATTTAGGCTGTTTATATGTAAATGTATGATTTGAGGAACAATTAAGTGTTGACAAAGTAGATTGCAGTCATATCAATTGCAGTGAATTTTCCATAATTCTTCTAACTGACATCTTTGATGATAAATAGTGGATGCCAAGTCAAAGCCGATTATACAGTGCACTAGGAATTCATGGCGCTGTCAGGGAGAAGACCGATTGACTTTAAATTTACATATTAATGAGAAGATTTGTTAAGAGGGTGCTTGACTATAGAAAATAACAGCATATTTATAGGGCACGACACTTTATAAATAAAGCTGATGCAGGAAAATGGAAATTAAACCTATCAGATTAATAAATTCAAGGCTGCTAAAATGCATATTTGCATTTTTATTCACTAAAATTTACCTTACTTTTTGAGAAACATATGCTGCTTTTGTTCAAGTTAAGCTAAATCCCAACAAATAATAGTGTAATGTTTTGAACTGATTTCTTATGCATTGAGCTAATTCCCAACAAGTAATGGTGTAACATTTTGAAATGATTTCTTGTGCATTTAGAAACCTAAAGAAAAATTTGGAATACTTAACAGTTACGGAGAAAAAATCCTTTTTTGAGCAATATGCTTAAAATTGTTGCAAAACTTTAATCAAATTACCCATTAACAAAGAATACTTAGTTTTATATTCCTATTTTTAGCTTCTCTAAAGGGTAGAATTTTTAATTCTGATTATGAACGCTGTGAGGAAGAATGTCCTTGGTTTATCCTATTTGTCTTGAAATACTTAGAGGGTGTTTTTGAAGTAGTTACATGTGAGTAGCAGTTTCGGAATAACCTTTTTTCCATATGAATTGTATTCAGCTTTAACAGGAATTAACTGGAATGAGAGCAAGATGCTCGTATTCTGGAGTGAAAATACCTGCTTGGGTCTAACTGGGATGTATTTGATGGCAGATAAGACTGTAATGCATCCCAGCTTAAATGTTTTGCCCTGCCCTTGTCACGGGAGTTGTTGGGACTGCTGAGTTGTTTGTGAACAGCTCCTGAACCATTACAGCTTGCAGCTTAATACGTGAAGATGTTTAGAATAAAGTTGCCGTTGGTTTCCATGAATGTGTTGAGTTGCAGTCTAGCAGTTCAGGAACTGATTTTCAAGCTGTTCAGCCATCCCTGTTTCTGCAAGGAGATGAGGGTCACAGGAGGTAGTGACTGGTTCAGCTGTCTTGGTATATAGATCCACCACCAAATGTGTGTGCCATCTGGGAGGGTGTCTTCTGAAAACAGCTGACTTGGTCAGAAGTTTTGACAGTCATTGTAGAGAGCAAAATGGAGCTGGGCGCTGTAGTCTTGCAAAAAAAATGTGACTCTTGAGGCTGCTCAGCTTCGTTTCAGACAATTACAGGTTACAGAAATAAAGTTTCTTGGTGTTCAGTTAAGATTGGAAAAAAATGGTGAATTCAGATTGATCATGGGCTTCAGTCATAACAAAGTTATTTATAAACAAGTACTTATGAGAAGCATGTCTCAAGCTTATGCTTTTAGGACTAATTATTGAAGTATTGCTCAATTTAAAGTGCTCAGAATTTGACGGGGGGGGGGGGGGGGGCAGAAATTAAGCCTGAAGAAAATGATCTAAAAGAATAAGGACTTTTAGGAGGAAAATAGCAAGTGTTTGAATGAATATACTTAAAACCATGAATCATGGAAAGTAGCTTGGCTCTCAAGAAATTACAGGAAGAAACAAATTGAAAATATTTGATTGCTAGCTCTGACAAAATATTGAGGTCCCTTCTGACCTCAACTGTTCTCTAGTGATCTCTAGTCTTTCGTTAAATGCTTTAAAATGTTTCCTGTTCTTGTAGTGTTTTCTTAATATCTTACAGTTATGTATTCTTAGTGTATTCCATAAAGGCCACAGTTATGTGTGATGGACTCCAGTGTCTAATGGCTATTTAAGACATCTCAGCAGTGTCTAGTACTGCTCTAAATATTTAGAGCAGTAGTACTATGTTTCACCAGTTTTATTTTTCCCTACCAGATGTACTACTTAAAAAATGGTGTCAAGTTTACAATGAGGGTGGTGAAGCACTGGAACAAGTTGCCCAGAGAGGTGGTAGATGCCCCATCCCTGGAAACATTCAAGGTCAGGCTGGATGGGGCTCTGGGCAACCTGATCTAGTTCAGGATGTCCCTGCTCATTGGGGGGGCTTGGACTAGATGACCTTTAAAGGTCCCTTCCAACCCAAACTATTCTGTGATTCTATGATAGTGGAAAGTTGATTACTTGAAATTCTAAACAAAACTTTCTGGTCATTATGAATATAATCTGAGACTATTTTCATGATCACTGTATAATAGTATCTTCTGTCACTGAAAGGGAGCATTATTGTCTTTCTACCTTCCCTCCAACTTCTCCCTCCCTTCCTTTGTGTTAGGGGCAGTGTTTCTAAGGCAATCTGGATAAAGTAATTGATCCAGCAGGAGAATAACTGAAAGGATGAAATGGGTTAAACTTCAGCCATATGAATTTCCTGATTTGGTTTGCTTTGTGGCTGCTAAGCACTTACTGCTGGCAAAAGAGAAGTACAGTCTGTAGATAAAAATGCCATTGATCTTTGCAGCAAAGTGTATTGCTGTGATTTCCCTTAGTCACATGACAGATTTGCAATGGAATAGCAGCAGTGGGTAGAATCTGTGTAGGCAAGTTCTCTAGGACATCTGTATCAACTCAAATTAAGAAGCCAACCCCTGCTTTTCCCATAAATTTGACCAGCAAAGTTTCTATGTACTCCGTCCAATGCTGTAGTCTTACCTTCTTGACTCAGGGTGAGGGTTTTTTTATTATTTATGTATAGGATAAGAGGCATTCGAGCCATCTGTTGCAAATAAGTTGTTAAAATTATGTTTATCTCTGTCTAGATCATTGACTTACAGAGATGAAAATTAACTGGAGGGAAAGACTGAAATATTTTTATGGAAATCTAAATATCAATGGTCTAACTGCTAATAATTTTTAATTTAAATATCAGATGTACCGGACCTCCATCAGCCCATGAGCTACCGAAATTCCTAGCTTTAATTTTGGCCATTTCAATGATATTTAATCATAGAAAATTGTGTGAGCGATATGAAATTAATGCTGTCTTAGAATACTTCGGGACCTTCCTGGATGCCAAAATATTCATAAATTATGTTCTGGGCATCAATCTGTGGGAGATTATTCTCTGTCTAGTAACTTGTGTGGCCTTTTCATCGTTATACCAGGATTTTCTCTGAATCATTAGAAGAGTTGCAAAATAAGCTTCTTTAGCTCCTTCTTCACAAAAGTAAACCTTTGTTTAATTTTTCCTCTGTTTGGGGAAGACCTATGTGAGGTCAGAACTCTGCTCTGAGGAAGCTTTAGTCTTCTGAGCCTGTACACTTCTTCTGTTTGTAATATCAGGTAGAATTCTTGACTGGTTATGGCATATCTCTAAAGGAGCATGAGGAAGAGTAAATATAAAAAATTTCAAATTATCTTGGATCATCCATCTCTTTGACAGTGTATCCACAAGTTTGTTCCAGTTTATGGTTGGAAAAGTGCCAGACAAGAAGACTGGGGGTAACTTAGGCCTGAATAGTAGCAACACGTGCTTTTCCATCAGAATAAATATACCACCAGTTGTTGATGTGAGAATATCACTGAAGCAAATCAACAGATGTTTTAAGATGCTTTCAGTTCCTTTGCCTACTTATGCATTAGAATGAAAGAAAAAAATCCTGTAATACAGGATTTCGTGTCCATTGATGATGTTTAGATTAGTAGGGCAGACTTTCATCTACCAATCTAAGTACAGGTATAGTTAGCATTCTTCTAAGATTTCAGGTCATTCGGTGTCTTGAAAATTTGAGGCACCTAACTAACAGAGCTAGGGCTGTAGTCCAAATATGGTTTAAATGTTGGATAAACATTTTAGTAACTGTAAACAATTCTAAAGCTACCTAAACAAAAATTAAAAATAAAGATATGAGTATGGAGGTATTTAAAAGACGTGTAGATGCACAGCTTAGGGACCTGGTTTAGTGGTGGACTTGGCAGTGTTACGTTAATGGTTGGACTCGATGATCTGAAAGGTCACTTCCAACCTAAACGATTCTATGATTCTATGTTTGCATGTGTGGGAAATGGGGAAGATGCCTTTGTTCTCTTCGACTTTACTTTTCATAGAATCATAGAATTGTTTTGGTTGGAAGAGACCTCCAAGATTATCGAGTCCAACTGTTAACCTATCACTACCAAGTCCACCACTAAATCATATCCCTTAGCGCCACATCTAAACATCTTTTAAACTCCTCTGGGGATGGTGACTCCACCACTTCCCCCTGGGCAGCCTGTTCCAATGCCCAGCAACCCTTTCGGTGAAGAAATTTTTACGAATATTGAATCTAAACCTCCCCTCGCGCAACTTGAGGCTGTTTCCTCTTGTTCTGTCATCTGTTACTGGGGAGAAGAGACCGACAGCGGTCTCTCTACAATCTCCTTTCAGGTAGTTGTAGAGAGCAATAAGGTCTCCCCTCAGCCTCCTTTTCTCCAGGCTAAACAACCCCAGTTCCCTCAGCCGCTCTTCATAGGACTTGTGCTCTAGACCCTTCACCAGCTTCGTTGTCCTTCTCTGGACACGCTCCAGCACTTCAATGTCTTTCTTGTAGTGAGGGGCCCAAAACTGAACACAGTACTTGAGGTGCGGCCTCACCAGGGCCGAGTACAGGGAGACGATCACCTCCCTACTCCTGCTGGCCACACTATTTCTGATACAGGCCAGGATGCTGTTGGCCGCCTTGGCCACCTGGGCACACTGCTGGCTCATCTTCAGCCGGCTGTTGACCAACACCCCCAGGTCCTTTTCCGCCAGGCAGCTTTCCAGCCACTCCTCCCCAAGCCTGTAGCGTTGCCTGGGGTTGTTGGGACCCAAGTGCAGGACCCAGCACTCAGCCTTGTTGAACTTCATACAATTGGCCTCGGCCCATCAATCCAGCCTGTCCAGATCCCTCTGTAGAGCCTTCCTACCCTCAAGCAGATCAACACTCCTTCCCAGCTTGGTATCATCTGCAAACTTACTGAAGGTGCACTCGATCCCCTTGTCCAGATCATTGATAAAGATACTAAACAGAACTGGCCCCAATACTGAGCCCTGGGGAAGGAACACCACTTGTGACTGGCCGCCAACTGGATTTAACTCCATTCACCACAATTCTTTGGGCCCAGCCATCCAGCCAGTTTCCTACCCAGTGCAGACTATGCCCCTCCAAGCCATGAGCAGTCAGTTTCTCCAGGAGGATGCTGTGGGAGACGGCGTCAAAGGCTTTACTAAAGTCCAGGTACACAACGTCCACAGCTTTTCCCTCATCCACTAGGTGGGTCATCATGTCGTAGAAGGAGATCAGGTTGGTCAAGCAGGACCTGCCTTTCATAAACCAATGCTGACTGGGCCTGATCGCCCAGTTGTCCCGTACGTGCCGCGTGATGGCACTCAAGATGATCTGCTCCATAACCTTCCTGGGCACCGAGGTCACACTGACAGGCCTGTAGTTCCCCGGATCCTCCTTCCAGCCCTTCTTGTAGATGGACGTCACATTTGCTAACCTCCAGTCAACTGGGACCTCCCTGGTTAGTCAGGACTGCTGATAAATGATGGAGAGTGGCTTGGTGAGCACTTCTGCCAGCTCTTTCAGCACCCTTGGGTGGATCCCATCTGTCCCCATAGACTTGTGCGTGTCTAGGTGGCATAGCAGGTCACTGACCATTTCCCCTTGGATTACAGGGGCTTCATTCTCCTCCCCTGCCCCGTCTTCCTGCTCAGGGGGCTGGGTGCCCAGAGAACAACTTCCCTTGCTGCTAAAGACTGAGGCAAAGAAGGCATTAAGCACCTCAGCCTTTTCCTCTTCCCCAGAGAGAAAGGAGTTGAGTTGTTTTAAGGGATAAGTAGACATGATTCGATGTAACTAGAGGGTATATTGGGAACACTAGAAAATGAGTGATACTGTGAACCATTACAGTTCTGGACAGACTGAAGATCTGTGAGATCCCTGTTCCTCCATACCTTGTTTATAATTCATGACAGGTGGTGACTACTACTTCTAGAGCATGTGGTACCTTTCTATTAGTTGCAACCCCAAGGTAACTAACAACTACCTGTTTTTCGTCATGGTTCACTTACTGCGCAACCCTATGGAAGAGTAGTTTTGCTTGTTGGTTGGTTCGTAAGTGCTTGCTATCTTGATGGGATGGCTTATACTGCCTCTTCAGATACTTAAACTGAGATTAAACCTTAACCATCATCAAAAGCCTAAAAACTACTCAATCATTTAACCAAACTTCTGAATACAAGTTCCAAATTCCACTTCAATTTTTGGACTTGAGGGGAAAAAAAAAAAGGGGGAACTTTTAGCCAGAAGCAGATGGTATCTTTTCCCTTTAATTTATCCCTTCACCTTTACTCCTTCTCCATTTTATTTTAGAATCATAGAATCGTTTTTGTTGGAAGAGACCTCCAAGATCATCCAGTCCAACCGCTAACCTATCACTACCAAGACCACCACTAAATCATATCCCTTAGCGCCACAGCTACATGTCTTTTGAATACCTCCAGGGATGGTGACTCCACTACTTCCCTGGGCAGCCTGTTCCAATTCCCGACAACCTTTTCAGTGAAGAAATTTTTCCGAATATCGGATCTAAACCTCCCCTCGCGCAACTTGAGGCCATTTCCTCTTGTCCTGTCGTCTTTTACTAGGGAGAAGAGTCCGACCCCCATCTCTCTACATCCTCCTTTCAGGTAGTTGTAGAGAGCGATAAGGTCTCCCCTCAGCCTCCTTTTCTCCAGGCTAAACAACCCCAGTTCCTTCAGCTGCTCCTCATAGGACTTGTGTTCTAGACCCTTCACCAGCTTCGTTTTTGCAATGTTTACTTTGTCCATTCTTGTTATTCCTTATATTTTCTGTTCCACCTCTCTTCTTATGCTCTAAACGTTGATTTGGTTCCGCGCCCCCCCCCACCCCCCACCACCACCCTGGCCCTGTTCTTTGTTTTGCAAATCTGTCTGTCTTTGCACTGTCATTATTGTGCCTTTTCCACACACTATTGAAATGAGGGTGGTTTTGTGGTAAGAGAAAGCTATTTTATGCCTCACTTCCATTTTGAGGAGAACGGAACTGTTTTGAATAAACAGTGATCTAAAAATCGTAACTGATTGTTTAAATTCTAGCTGCAAGAATCGTGAGACTTTGTTACAGCAGTAATTGGGATTTTGGGGTTGTTGCAGAAAGGTGTGAATTACTGCAGCATATTTAACTCCTAGCCCCTATTTTTAGACAGCAGTCCTAGACTTAGTTGCTGCTTCTTACAGAAATGAGAATGAGCTTTTGAACACTTCTTGAGTTTTCACCTTAGTTCGGTATGAAGTTACTTAGCACAGATGTTCCTGTAGTTGTGATACATTGGGAAAAATTTAATGTTCAGTGGTCCTCAAACCTATACTTCCACCTGTGCAATGCTCTTATCTGAGCTGTAGTATAAAATTTTTATGTGTACAGGCTTTCTGAAGAACATTTTGGGCTTTTTTTTTTTTTTTTTTTTTTTAGTTTTTCACTAGGTCTCTTAATTCATTACATTTTTGAGTTGTATTCAAAACTATGTTATTAGTTAAGCAAGTTTTTAAAAGCCACTGTAATGCTAGATTGAAGAGTTTTTGAAGAGTCTTTCATGTAACAAATGAGTTTACATACTCATACTATATGGGAAAATTGTTTTGTGGTTTGTTTTGTGGTTTGTTTTTTTTTTAAGAATGAAATAAAAATGTACATCCACACTGGGATTATATAGGGTATTGTATAAATGAGAATATGCAGGGATATAGTCTTAGAATATGTATATGAGAGGAAAAGATGTAGTAAACTACAAATGAAGCTTGATTTATTTATCTTTTATCATGTAACTTTTATATATGCTGCAAGTTAAGCTAAGAACAATGTTGTGACTGAAAATGCCTTAATGTTAAATTTCACTTGCCACAGTCTGATTTTCAAGCTTGAGTAAGTGTCTTAGTACCTTTGTGTAGCTTAGATATCAAGCTCGCTGTATTTACAAATTGGAAGCTTTTTATATAGAAAGCTTTTTTGAATTGTGTATAAAATCTCCCCAGACTAGTAGAATTTTATTGTGGGTTCCTTAGCCATATTAAAGTTTAACTTTTCTAAAGAAGTGTGAAAATGTTTCTGTGAGTATGAAACATGCAACTCCAGATGCTATTGATAGCACAAGGTAAGCTGACTTGGAAGATAAATCCTTTTACAGAATAATGTCTCAAAGTTGCCCTAGGATAGCTGCTTACAGGGATGTTACAACATCATAGTCAGTAAACTGCTAAGAGTACCAAGAAGATGCTGGAGGATTTTGTGCAGTGGCTTTCTTTTTTGTTGGAACTGAACTGAGACTAAAGCTAGTGTTTTAAAGCCACAGAATGGATATGGTTGATAATCTCACCTAATTTGAATCTTATTTCTTGCAGCTTTGAACTATTGTCACATGCTGATGCAGTCCTTTCTTACTGGTAATGCATAATTGTCATGAGATCACTTGGGTCTGGATGATACTAAACTCCAAAAAATTTAAGTCATGGAACTGTGCATCTGATGTTTAGACCATTGCCAAAATCTTGAGCCCTTATGAAATAAAACTCTAGAAGTTTTACTCCTCCCTTCCCTCAACTGTTGAACCTCTTTGAAACAACCCAACGATAAAAGAAAATTCAAAGCCTTTTTAGCAAAGGGATTAATTGAGCTCAATAAGCACCTCAGAACTTCTTTGTCCCAGTGAGATGAAATCTGTGGAAAAACAATTATTCCTGAGTGCGATACCTCTTGTGTGAAAATGCCCCAGTTTTCATCAATACACTGAAAGTAGCAAACAGTGTCTGCTTGTATGAACACAGTGAAGGCAGAAAAGAAGGGAGGAGTTTTCTTCTTTGAAAACTTCTTATCCCATTCTTTTCCTGCATTTTTAGATCATGGATTCTCAGCCCACCTTTCTTATGTCTCTTGGCTTTTTGTTTTAATAGATGGTTGAGACTGTATTGGCCATTGAATTATAGAAAGTCTGAGAAGAAATTTCAATGGCACTCACATTTTCAGGTTGTATCATTTCCTGGCAGACATTTGCATTTGAAAAATAGATTGCTTTTCAACATCATGTGACTGTTAGTGCAATATGAAGGTTATAGAGTGAGTGTTAGAATCAGAAAATATAATTCACAGTGTGACGCAAATATTTCTTCAGTTTGTCACAGCTACCATTTCCATTAGTACCCACTTCAGTTTCTGTTAGCTGAAAGCATGTTTATCTCTCTATAGATAAATAAAGTTTGAAAAACCACAAATATAATTGTGTGCAATGAACCATGAAATCTTATTTGACCAGAACATGATAGCTTTTATATAAAACTTAAAACTAAAGTACCAGTTTCCATTGTAATTTATTAGAATTATATAATATCTTTTATATAACCGTATTAATATATTACATTTTCAGTATAATTCCAGCAGACTCATTTGAATAGAGTTGTAATCTGAAAAATGATCCTCTGAAGAGGGCACTGTAGGAGTCCAAGTCTATTTCATTGGCTTCAGATCCACATAGTTCTACAAATCCAACCAAAACCTCAGGTTTTCTTTCTGACCTCTTTATCCCAATGGTAATGACTAGACTGTGGTTATAATTGAAGTAGAAATTATAATATTCAAACATATCAGAGTAATATCATGATGATCTTGCTATCTTTATGGGTTCTTGATTCCATTGTAGTTCACTTAACTGAAAATGTGTATGTACTTTTTTTGATTTGTGTAGGAGCAACAGGGCTGGTCCCTGGTGGAGTGGTAGAACGCAATGTTTGGTAGTGTGATAATTTTGTATGAATATTTTACATGTTTATATGTGTATACATTTATTTGTTATGGTTGAACTCGATGATCTTAAAGGTCTTTTCTAACCTAAACGATTCTATGATATAAATAATATAGGCTATATATTATTATTTATATATCACACTAACTAATCATTGCATTCTGTATTTGCTGACTTTTGGACTGAAAGTGTTCAGGTTATTTTGGCTTAATTTAGAAGGAAGGAACGGACATATGCCTTCTGGTTCTATCACTAAACATTTCTTCAGGAAGCCTCCTTACAAATTCTTTCCTGGTAGAATACAGGTCATATCCCAGACCACTACTTCATTACCAGAATATTTTTATGGTTTATGTGTGGTAGAAGGGAGAAATTAAGTTTCTAAAATTCTCATTCATTTTTAAGTGACTTTGTTCCTGAAAGCTGTAAATGCATCATGTCTGAGACCACACGGAACACGCTGTTCTGGTTTGGTGACAGCAAAGTCACTTCCTGCTTTCTGTCCATGTGGGAATAGCTCCAGGTTGTAACCATTACTCTAACATGCATCCTAGTACGGTGATCCCATTTGTTTCTCATCTATTTTGTAGTCCGCAGCCCGTTACTTTCCAATGACTCTGCACACAAGAGCATCAGCAGGAGTTCGTTAGATGCCGGAAACTTGTCTTCCTTCAATGTAATTATAAAAGATTCAATAGCTATTTTTAAGTAGGAAAAGAGTGTGATGATGGGCTTCATTAATTTTGTCCTACAGAAGGGGAAGTATCTGAAGCTTTTAACCTTTGGAGAAACCAGGAGATGATTCATTTATCTGAGGGCCTCGTGTTGTTCTAAATGCCAGAAGATGCCCTGCCTAGTCTTCGGTTGTTATGGATCTCCTGTAGGCTCCATACCTTCGGGATCTGCCAGACCCATGCAAATATGTCTCATACTTGAAGGAGTATAAAACGGTACTAGATACTTATGCTTAGGTACTTGAAATAATCCCCTACTTTCACATGGCCATCAGAGCATTTCATCAGATCATTACTAGGTCCCGTTAGTCCATTCACAGTAGCACAAGTCTATCACACAACTGGTTATAATGGCAGCCTACCTAAGAAAGAGTGAGTATACTTTGATGGCTGGTCAGTACTTGAAAGGAAGCCATTATTTATGGGGTGGATGATCTGGTCCCTTTATTCTTTGACTCTTCAACTTCTTTTGACTTAATAAGGCAAAAGTTACAACTCGCTCTCATTCAGTTAGTACCTGAAGATCTCTGTGGCAAACTTGGCTTTGTGCCTTCTAAGGCCTTTCTCCAGCCAGGCTGCAGATTATGTTGGTTACACTTTCATTTCTCAAATATTTTTACCATGTGAGATGGTGCCTTTTTTAAGACCACTAGCAATTCTTCATGTCAAAGTTTACCTATACTGACATGCCTGTGTCTTATTCAATGATTTCCTGTTGTTGAGAGGATGGATACTTCTGCCAGCACGTGATTATTAACAAGTGTGATTTGTTGAGGTCTGCTCGTCTGTCAGAAACTTGTCACAGCTCATCTCCTTGGCTTTTTGAGCAGTCTTGAGGATAATTTTTGGTTTGCTCTGATAGACCAAAGATAGGTCTATTCTAGTGTTCTGAAACCCATCTGTGAAGCATGTGGAAGAATTTAGGTAGGCATCTTGACACACAACATCAAAATTTCAGATCTATCTTGGCTACATCATTAAATCTTTAAGTAGGAAACTATTCTATACATTTTCTACCATTTCCCTTTTCCGAGGTTACTGTTCATGGTACAGCAAGTTGACTGCTGATCTTGGTTGGCTAAGGTGGTTTTGGTATTGCAGTCAGATTCACCAACTAGCGAATAGTCCCAAAACTCTTTGTACGTTCAAAACTTAGCTTATCCAAAACTGTTTTGAGAGCAGTTCTTAGAAATATTAGAAAGGGCTTTAGAAGATAGCTAAAATCTTATCTGCGAAAGATTCTGCTGCAGGAGTCAAAAAAGCTGAGTGTATTTCTTTGTGAATCTGAGGAGAGAAACTGAAGTCTATAGCTTTAAAATCAGTTGTACCTAACCTAGGAATACAAATATTTGAATCACTTTTGAACAGAAGATGGAGTTAAGGCTGGTAGAGTGAGCCAATAGTATGTGTTCATGCTTCGGATTTCAGTGAAGTTTTACTTTAACTCTGAGTTTGTGGATGTGTGAGGCTCTGTGTGGAGGTAATTGTAGAATTCACATAATGTGCTTTACCCTAAATGGAAGGCACATTCTCAACTTTAATGCCATATTAGATGTAATTTCAAGCAAGATCTCAGTTAAGTATTAGCTCATTTACGTAGTGACTGTAAAAACAGGCTAATGGAACTTGTTATCTGGCAGTTTCTTCATTTAAGCTGTTAATACTTTATGAAGATGTCCCTAAACTGTATGTGTGGAATAACGTAAAAAAGAATTACACATGTTCTTTCACACTAAAATACTCACTTCTCTACTGGATTAAATAAATCGTGGAAGATGGGGAACGCACAGAATCCATTTGCAATTCCTAGCCTGGAATGTTAGTGGCTTCTCTCAGTTTTTAATCACTTCATTCTTCCAGGGTTCTGAACTTTTTAGTGATTTTGCAATTTAGAAAAGCTATGAACTGCACAATTAAATCATGTGCTACTACAAATTGTTAAGTGTACTTAATGCAGTTTAACTAAAGACTGCCACTGAAAGGGAATGCCTCTGTTCTGTCCTTCTCCCTTTACCACCTACTGCTTTTGAAGATTCAGCAGTTCTAGTGATTCTATGACCACAGAGTAACCCAGATCATTTTACTGATCCTGGTGAAAACGAAACACGCTTTTAAAAAGCAAACAAAATAATGACAAACTTCTAATGGCATGATTAGTCTTAAATGAACTGTGAAACTGCATCTAAAGTGATAAAAAGGACAAGAGAAAGCATGGGAACATTTGAATCTACTCCCTGAACTCTCATGCAGTCTCTCCCTTGTTAAAAAGGATCAGAGTATTGGGTTTTTTTCTGATAGAGCTGCTAATATGTACTAGTTATCATCAGTTTGAGCTCTAATTAGAAATCTGGGAAAGTAAAACTTGAGTGCCACCAATATCTGGTATTTCTTCAAAGACATATGAAGAAGCATCTCCCACAGCTTAGTGTAGGTGCAATATAGATACTGAGGACTGGAGAATAAGTGTGCAGGAAATCATATGTGGAAGCTGGCAGTTGTTGATTCAACATTAATAGTTAAAACAGGAAGACTTTCGTCTCCCAAAGGCAAGAGTCTTATTTTCAGTCCTATGCTGGCAGTAAAAATATTAGAGTGTTAGCTGGGCTGCTTTCTCCATTGTACTCCATTCATACTTTCTTTACTGGTTGGAGTCCAAGATGCAGACCTAGTGGTAGGGGCATGCTGTTTTCTGGTTGCTATTCTTATCCTGGATGCCATTTGCACTGTTGCTGAGCGTGGAGGCTCTTGCTTAGATCTCTGCACGAGGCTTTCCCCCTTTTTTACAATACCAAGAGGCTTCAGTTGTGCTTCCCACCTTGAAGCTAGCTCCGTGCCACTTCAGAGGAGAATTAATAGTTGTCCCCAGTCTCTTCCTTTTGTACAAGCTTCAATACTTGCACTACAGAGTTTATCTGGGGACAGAGCAACAATTCAGTTAGGTCTCTAAGATGAAGTTTCAGCTTAGTGGTCTGAATTCACGGCTGTAATTTATTGTGCCTCAGTCAGCTTGAAGCATTCAGTTTCAGGTTTTCTGCCTAGGCCCCAAACTACTTAACAGAATACTCATACTCAGTGCTATCAAGAAATAAGGCTTGTCTGCGATAAGCATTGGTGCATGGCAAAACAGACCTGGTTACTCAGGTAAATGCAGACTTATGAAGAAGCTTGAAGAAACAGATGAAATATTGAAGAGGGATTCTATAGGCAGCTGGCAGAAGTCTCACGATCACCAGCCCTTGTTCTCATGGGGGACTTCAACTTACCAGATGTCTGCTGGAAATACAATACAGCAGAGAGGAGACAGTCTAGGAGGTTCCTGGAGTGTGTGGAAGATAACTTCCTCACACAGCTGGTGAGTGAGCCAACTAGGGAAGGTGCCCCACTGCACCTGTTGTTTGCAAACAGAGAAGGGCTTGTGGGTGATGTGATGGTTGGAGGTCTTCTTGGGTACAGAAAGCATGAAATGATAGAGTTTTGGATTCTTGGAGAAGTAAGGAGGGGGGTCAGCAGAACTGCTACCTTGGACTTCCAAAGGGCAGACTTTGGCCTGTTTAGGAGACTGGTTGACAGAGTCCCTTGGGAGGCAGTCCTGAAGGGCAAAGGAGTCCAGGAAGGCTGGACATTCTTCAAGAAGGAAATCTTACAGGCACAGGAGCAGGCTGTCCCCATGTGCCACAAGACAAGCCAGCAGGGAAGAAGACTGACCTGGCTGAACAGAGAGCTTTGGCTGGAACTCAGGGGAAAAAAAAGAGAGTTTATGACCTTTGGAAGAAGGGGCAGGCAACTCAGGAGGACTACAAGGATGTTGTGAGGTTATGCAGGGAGGAAACTAGAAGGGCCAAAGCACAACTAGAACTTAATCTGACTACTGCGGTAAAAGACAATAAAAAATGTTTCTATAAATACTTTAACAACAAAAGGAGGGCTAAGGGGAATCTCCATCCTTTATTGGATGTGAGGGGAAACATAGTGACAAAGGATGAGGAAAAGGCTGAGGTACTTAATGCCTTCTTTGCCTCAGTCTTTAACAGTAAGGGAAGTTGTTCTCGGGATACCCAGCCCCCTGAGCTGGAAGACAGGGACAGGGAGCAGAATGAAGCTCCGGTAATTCAAGGGGAAATGGTTAGCGACCTGCTACACCACCCAGGCACACACAAGTCTATGGGGCCAGATGGGATGCTAGGGAAGTGATTGTCCCCCTATATTCTGCCCTGGTGAGGCTGCACTTTGAATACTGTGTTCAGTTCTGGGCCCCTCACTCCAAGAAAGACATTGAGGTGCTGGAGCGTGTCCAAAGAAGGGCAACAAAGCTGGTGAAGGGTCTAGAGCACAAGTCCTGTGAGGAGCGGCTGAGGGAACTGGGGTTGTTTAGCCTGGAGAAAAGGAGGCTCAAGGGAGACCTTTTCACTCTCTACAACTACCTGAAAGGAGGTTGTAATAAGGTGGGTGTCAACTGATAGGATGAGAGGAAACGGCTTCAATTTGCACCAGGGGAAGTTTAGATTGGATATTAGGAAAAAATTCTTCACCAAAAGGGTTGTTAAGCATTGGAACAGGCTGCCCAGGGAAGTGGTGGAGTCACCATCCCTGGAGGTATTTAAAAGACGTGTAGATATGGTGCTTAGGGACATGGTTTAGTGGTGGACTTGGCAGTGTTAGGTTAACAGCTGGACTCGGTGATCTTAAGGGTCCTTTCCAACCTAAATGATTCTATGATTCTAAATGTACGGTTGTCTCTTTTTGGCAGTGGGTATAGTCAGCAGTTCAGGTTGAGGTTGAAGGGGTTGCAAGTGATTGAATGTTTTCACATTTCCTGGTAACTACTCTCCATGTCTGGGATGATTAATAGAATTTGAAACAATTCTTGCACGCCAAGAAGGCTGCAGGTTTTTATCTTTCAGTCTTCTGGCTCTTTTACATAATACTTTGCTTTTCCTTCTGTGATAATGTGCAAATCTTGCAGTATTACATATCCTCTTTGTCTTAGTAAGGTCCTTGTGACTACAAATGCTGACTAATTTGGACTTAATCAACTTGATTTTAATGAATTTCAGTTCATTAAACTTATTTTCCTGTGTGGCATCATCATATTTTGTCTGGAACATAATTATTTCATACCAGATCTCAACAGATTTGAGAGAAGAGGAATATTCTAAGATTGCAATAAAATACATGACTATGAGAAAAGACCACATTAATGCTTCTGCTGTGGGGGTATGAAGTGATTCAATATAAAGACTGTAACGGGATTTAAATTAAAAAATGTTTTTATAAGAGGCCTAAGTTGCTTTATAATTACTTGGAACTCTGCTCTAAGTGCGTTTCTAACCAACAATTCCGGGGGGGAGAAAAAGAAAAAAAAAAAAGAAATGTGAGAGCTCAAGCTGTTTCTTTACAACAGTGATTAATGAGTTAAATACAATTTCCAACTCTGTATTCCTGTTGAGTTCAATAGTACTGATGTGCGTGCCTGTTAGCAGTCAAGGCAGGGATACTGAAGACTGAATCAATGAAGATTGAATTATCCTCCTTCTGTTAGAGGAAGCTCCTTCAGTGCGTGGTTGAGATGCACTGGGATCAGGAATTTTGCTTTGAAGTCGCCTGTCCTGTAGACAAGGGGAGGAATTCAGTTACCAGTACTCTTGATTTAGCATCCTGAGTTTTTAGTTTAGAAGGGTGGCTGCGACAAAGATGTATAGACAGAGAAGTAAACGAACTAAATCACTTCAGTTGCTGTTGCATAAGAAATCTACGAGCTTGCTAGGGATTCTGTAAAACACTGAGAGCACTGTTGGCATCAAGTAATAAAAATGAGAAGAAATGTGAAGGGAAGTTTTATTTTCAGTGTCCTTTTAAATTGTAATAAAAACCAGAATAAAATAACAACTTTGATTTATTGTTACTTCTTCCTTCCCTCTCCCCGCCTCCTTGCCTTTACTGAAGACACTTTGGTGGGCTCTTTCACTACACGTGAGTTTTGAGCAAGGCATGCAACAAAGGTTTGAAGTTAGCCTTGCCTAGTTTTCTGAAGACCTGTTAAATAAGTCTTTATTTTCATTTCTAGCTATTCTTCCATTCACTTTTGATCATTCTTGTTACTGCCAGCTAGAATTAAAAAGATACATTTGTCTCAAAAGTAATTATGTCTTTTAAAAAATCAGCAATTATGACTTAAATAATCCTCTTAAAACCATTGTGTAGAGTTGAATATTCCTTAAAATAGTTGGAGAGAGTTTTGAGAGAATGGCAAGGAGAGCTATTGGTACAGTTGGAATTGCTGGTACCAAACACCATTGTAATGTGAATAGCTCCAGATAGCCACAGTAACACTCTTTGTCCTGGTTGAGTGTTCTAGTGACAAAGTGAAATGGAAGAATTTAGGAGGGCAAGGACACACACTTGGATATAACAACTTGCAGAAGTCAGTAGCTTATTTTTTTAAGAAAAGTTTTGTAACATTGAGTACTCTCAATATTCATAATCCAGACCACAGCTTCTGAGATCTGTCATTCTGTTTTGGTCTAATCCTGATGGTTTCCATCTTATTTTTCTTTAAGTTTGTGGACTTTTTAATGCTAATTAAATATAAGCATAATGAAACACTTCAAATCTATTCTTTATCCATTTTTTGATCCACATCAGAAATCTTAAGACTTGTTTTAAGTTATCGTGTTTACATGATCAGATATATTGCTTTATATTCTTTTATTTAGCCTTCTGGAGTACAAGAAAGGCCTAATTTACTAGTATCTCAAACATTAATGAATTCTTTTGGTGTGTAGTGTGTGGTTTTTTAAGTGACATTATGCTGATAGTTCATCACTTTATTTAAACAGCTCAAGGATTTGTATTTCATCAGAGAAGGCCAGGCTCAGGTTACATAACCTTTTCCCCATGTAATTTCTTAAGGAAAAAACCTGTCCCTTCTTTTGACATTTGCTATTTTCACATACAATTTATATATTGCTAGAGACAAAAGAATGCACATGATTTGCATTAAGTTTTCAAAAAAGATGGAATTTTAAACAACTGATCATTTTCAGAAATTTCAATTTTGGATCATCGGCTTTAAGACCAAAAAAGACCAATATGCATACCTAATCTAGTTTATAGAATATTAATGAAGATATTTCATTTAGCAGTTCATCTTATATCTAAGGAAATTTTGCATATATTGTTAAATTCCTTTTCATGTTGGTACATTTACTGCTTTGAGCAAACTGGGGTGGAAGAGCGAGCTGATAGCTATTTTAAAAAAAGTATATAAATCTTGCATGAAATTGTGGTGTTGTATGTTACTTCCTTAATGAATAAAACCAGTTGATTCAACTATTCTGTGTATGTTTTTGTAATTTTGTCTTTTGGTAGGATGATGAGGTGGTGGAAGAATATAGTGAAAATAATTTCTATGAATCTGATGAAGAACAAAAAGAAAAGGATCGGAAAGCGAAAAACACCTATACTATGGACCCAGATCACAGGCTGCTGTTACGAAATACAAAGCCCTTGCTTCAAAGCCGAAATGCTGCTGTATGACAAATTCCTTTTTGATTAAAATGTTAGACTACTAAATATCTATGCTGCTAGAAAATTTAAAAGATTGAAAAGTAAAATCTATATCTCTTTAAAAATAGTGATAATACTCTCTAGTAACTTATAGAAGTACGGTGGTTCTTTCTTTTTTGAAATTAACTTTGTTTCTAAGTAAAACACCTGAAATGAATGTGATATATGCTCCAAATATTAAGGACAGCACTGAGGCATTCAACGCAAGAAGGACACGGACCTATTGGAGCGAGTCCAGAGGAGGGCCACGAAGATGATCAGAGGGTGGGAGCATCTCTCCCTATGAAGACAGGCTGAGAGAGTTTGGCTTTCAGAGATACCGTATAGCAGCCTTCCAGTACCTAAAGGGGGCCTACAAGAAAGCTAGAGAGGGACTTTTTACAAGAGCATGGAGTGATAAGACAAGGGGTAATGGCTTTAAACTGAAAGAGGGTAGATTTAGATTAGATACAAGGAAGAAATTCTTCGCTCTGAGGGTGGTGAGGCACTGGAACAGGTTGCCCAGAGCAGGTGTGGATGCCCCATCCCTGGAAGTGTTCAAGGCCAGGTTGGATGGGGCTTTGAGCAACCTGGTCTAGTAGAAGGTGTCCCTGCCTATGGCAGGGGCGTTGGAACTAGCTTTAATGTCCTTTCCAACCCAAGCCATTCTATGATTTGAATCCAACTTCTATAGCATGTGATGACTATACCATAGCTAGCTTTTAATGCTTAAGTTCTCAGCATCTAAGATGGCACAAACGATCAGTTTTGCTGGTACAGATTCACAAAGAAAATCATAGTTGTTATTGATTCATTAAGTTGTGCTTTCCTTTGAGTCTCACATTTTAAAAGTAAACAATTACATGCCTAAATCGTTTGTCAATCGAAGCCAGATTCTTAGTGTTGGTGCCTTGGCAGGCTTCCAGGATAGATATGGCGTTGTGAGAATAGTATGCTCTGCGGTATTTCCAGATTTTAAGATGCAGGTGAATTTTTGGAACCGGAAAAAGCCATGCTGATGGTGTATCATTGTGACATTACTCAGATCACAGAACTTTATTTCTAACCTCAGTTTGTCCTGATAGTCAAGACTAGATGTCTTCAGAAAGAGAATTTCAGTGATAATGAGTATTCATATCATTGCAAAAATAATTACTGCACAGTGATTAAGTCACCTCTCAACCTGTTTTTGATAAGCTAAACAGATCAGGTTTTTGTTTCTTCCCTGGAACATATTTCTAGATTCTGACTAATGTCTAACTCTTTTCAAAACCACTTGTAATCTGCCAGCAGACTTTTGAAACAAATTGAATACAGTTTTACAATAATAATTCTGTTAGAGCACAACCTTTTGCTAAAATCACCATTCAATGTCTATATGATATTTCCTTATCTCACGCAAAGAACAAGTATGTTAGATATGTTTGTGCTCGCACTGCACTGAGAACTGGTTGAGTTGCTTATATCGTATGGGTTTTAAGTTGCTTATATCTCAGTCTTCTACTTTTTGCTAGCCAACAACCCTGTAGTTTTTATTTTCTGTTGGATTTGAAACTTTAGAAGTTGCTAGTAAAGGCAGTTGTCATTTTATAAATTGCATAATTGAATAATAGAATGAAAAATTTTAAATGGAAACTAAATAATAGGTAATATTGAACCTGTATTTAATAAAAATAAAAGTACAAAATTTGCAGAAGTTTTAAACAGTATTTCCTCATTAATTTGTACAGCTGATGTTAGGAATACTGACTTATCAAGGATGATATCAATATGTTTACAATTTGAATTACCTACGTTTTTTCTCTCTTTGTCTCTTTTCCTCTGTCTTTATTATATTATTGTATACAATACCAAGAGGAATGAGAGGTACTTAATTAGCTTTGATTTTAGAAATAAAAATATCTTTCTTCTGATGTTTTTCCCCCAGTCTGTTTTGTTGATTTTGAAGAAAGTGGGTATGCACTTTGCTTTCTGAAGAAGAGTGAGTTGGTAGGTCTGCAGGTCTGAAGCAAATGTGATAGGTATGTATGATGATTTGAAGTTAACACGCTGTTCTGAATGTTCTTCTTTTAGGTGGTAATGGCAGTTGCACAGCTTTACTGGCATTTGGCACCAAAATCCGAAGCTGGTATTGTTTCTAAGTCATTGGTGCGTTTACTCCGTAGTAATAGGTAGGTCAAGTCCGTACTTTACATTGCCATGTCTACGTTTTTGTAAGAGTTTTTCATACATACTTGTTCAGCCGTAGTCGCAAGAATATAACTATTGCACTATTAGAGTTTTGTTATAAAATTGTCCTGTAATATTAATTTTTACTCAACAAATGTGAATCATTAAAAGTAATTCCATCATTTTCAGTGTCACAATCAGTGATCATTCAGTATCTTAAGTGTTTCATTCTTAATTATGACTTTCATTCTGAGAAAAATTATGGCTGCCTAGTTAGCATACAAATAGAGGCAGTACGAACTAGTTTTCTTAGCTTCTTGATTTTTTTTTTTTATTATTGGAAGTTCTTGGAAGTGTAATTATATTGGAGTTCCTTACTCTGTTGCTAGGCACTAAAGAAGTCTTCAGATGTGTATTTTCTTTTCCTGCGCTTTATATCGAAGGATGCTTGTTGACAGAGAAACTAAGAAACACATTTGTTAAAATACCACTTGGTACTTCTGAATCCCATATATTTCCTTAATCCTTGGATTAAGAACAAGAACAAGTTTGTATTTCGTTCAGGACATCTAATTTTGACTTTATCGTCTTCAGTGTGACCTTGTCTACTTTCTTATGAAGAGTCTCACTGGTCACATGTTTCATAAGATTGGTAATACCCTTTTTTTCTTTGTGTTTGATAGTTTTGGCATATTATGCCAATATTTGCTGCATAGAAGTGGGTTTTTTCCCCCGTCAGTTTTTAGATTTTGAACTTCCATGTATCTATATGAAAAGCCTTGAAGGGGTGATAGGAGACACAATATTAAGATATTTTCAGAGTAACTTTCTAACTAAACAAGGTATTCTTGGCTAGAACTTCACTGTGAAACTGATTTATTTTTTAAAGTTGGTCACATCGAATAGACAAAAAGCTTTAAAAAAAAAACCCACTTTTGTTGTGTCTGACAAGATTACTCAGCCTAGATGGGCTTTAACTTTTGTAAGCCCAGTCACCATAGAGCTCTTTGTAAACTGCAGCTCACCCATGGCTAATGTCTCTATCATTTAAAAGTTAGACTAGTGAAGTAAAATTGGGCTTGGTAGAGTATTTATGCTTTTATTTCAGCTAAAAATGAATCACTGTTATTTTTGTGTATGGTTTTATAATACAGTATGCTTCCCATTGTCTTTATACAAAGATAAGTAAAGTGGCTAAAGCAGTTTGACATATGTACAGGTAATGTATAGAACTAAACTGATACTCACAGGTTGAAAGGATTATTTTTGCATGTTGATTATTGTTCATTTATGCTCAGATTTCATCAAAAGAGAAGTCACATCTTTCCTGTACTTCAACTAGTGCCTAAAATGGTGTTAGTCTTCTGATTTTCCTATGTTGAATGGCTTGTCCCTTCTCTGTTGCCAGTCTGTGTGAAACACTTTTGCTATTAGAGCCACTTTGAAATAAGCTTTTGCTGTTTGCCCTTGAAGTTATGTGCCTGTGGCCTTTAAATTAATGTCAAATACACTATAATCTGGTAAGGGTGAGAGTGCCTGGAAGAGCATTTCATAGCAATTTCCAGTCTTGGTTCATCATGTGCAGCTGACTATTTCCATGTACCTGTGTAAGAATTACATAAAAATAGGTTTAAAAGATATTAAGTACTTCTCTATTATTACTTTTCTTTTTAAGCAACAGCTGTAATTACCACAGGGCTATTAGACAGTTTTGAATACGAGGAGATAATGGATGCGATGATTTCTCTATTAGGATGTGATTTGCATCATGAAAGAATTCATGGTTCAGAAAAATTGTGTGTAAATTATTACTTACTTTTTAAGCAATTGGTGGCAGAAACTCTGTAGTTTAAAAGCTTTAGACTAGTACCCAGCTCACTCCTGCTGAGGCTTTTAAACTAATACATTAATGATGACACTGTCCTCCAAACATGTTTAATGTTTTTGTGTTTAGAATATTACATAATTCTGTTGTCTGTATCTTGACAAAGTCTATTATGTTAAAGTGCTGCTTTCTGATAGATGCGTCTGCCTGCCAGTGTATACTCTTTAAGTCACAGGAGACCCTTATACTTTTTGAGAATGAATTATTAGGAAATTTTTTTAAGACAAAAAAGTTGTAGTAGTTCTTGCTAGTTGTGCAAGGATTAGCTGATTTTGTTACTAATTCAGTAATTCCCACACTACAGATAAAGCCCATGTGTCTCTGTTCTCAGCTGTGTCATCCTGAAATATTTAAGTTTCAAGATGGCGGACAAAAGGCAAGGTTTCTGTGAGCTATTTCTGGAGATGCCAGAATGGTGATGTTTTGAGTGAATTTTTGATTTAAACAAAGACCCAAGGCCTACAAGAAGCATTGCACCATTGCACTGATGTCAGTGATTTTTTTTTTCACATTGACGTTTTTAAAAATGAGAGTCTGGTTTCATCATGCATCTTCCTGTGAAGCAGATGATGAATTTGTAGCAGTTCGCAATAAGCTTTTTCCTTCTACATTTGTGCCAAGTCAAATACATAACTAGCTTTGGATTCAAATAGAATTGGACTTTCATTGCCATGTTGCATTATTCTATGTATCTGCAATTTTGCAGAATAACTCTTGTTTTTCTTTTCAAATTCTAGGGAGGTGCAGTATATTGTTCTGCAAAATATTGCCACTATGTCGATTCAGAGAAAGGTACACCCTATTTAGAATTTTCTAAATCAGATTTTATATGAAACACAGGCAAGCTACTTAACTATGTTCTGCTTTTCAGGGCATGTTTGAACCTTACCTGAAGAGTTTCTATGTTAGATCAACTGATCCAACAATGATCAAAACACTGAAGGTGAGTTTAAAAGCGAATTCTTCTGCGTGCTGCTGGACAAATCCAATTGCAACAGGAAGGTATAATTTTCTTGCACTGGTATGGCACACATCATTCTGTGCTGTTCCTTTTTTTCACTAAGAAGCGTAGAGTTGTGGCTTTTAGTTAAGTCCACAGGTGTCCTTCAGGCTTGTCATGCTATCTGAAAGTTTTCTTGTTACAGTGTTGTAGGTGGCAGATGGGCTATGTTTTCCACTACAGCTTTTGGTACCTTTCAGTGATACAGAGCATTACTATTTTTATCTAACCAGCCATTCAAACATTTAGAGTTTGACTGTTTTCATGGGAGGAAGAATCTTCTCAAATGAAAAGAAATGAAATCACACAGTCTTTGATACTGTTAGATTAAAAAGAGTTTACATCTGTTTCCCTGAACAAAATGGGACAGTGTTAGAGTCCCAAATTCCCTTTGAAGTCATCATTTGACATGACTAGTACTTTAGGCTTTCCTCAAGGCCACATCTCAATGCATGTTTTAGGCTGTGTTCTTGTTTTCTGTATTCTTAGCCTTTAATGGACATGAAATCCATGACAAAACAATAGCTAAAAAATTGTCTACTGTTATGTGCGTTTTCTCTTGTTTTGCTTTAGATTGTCATAGGCACTTGTGTTTAGGAGTGGAAGATACAGATTTCTTAAAGAAACATTATTTTTTCCTTATTTTCATTTTACACCATGTTGCACCCTAATTACATGTGCAGAGTGGTGCAGTCCAAGATGGCTATGCCCAACCCATTGTCTTTTTATTAGTCCAACAAAAATCTTAAATCTTAGTAAATTTGAGGCAGTTGGAGGCGAAAAGATCTTCCCCACGTTTAATGATTATGAAAAATGTTGGGAATACTAGTAAGACTTAGTGTTATCCAGGAAGAGTCACTGACTAATGAACTCCTGAAATAATTGAAAGTTGATATATTTAAATTCCCATACTAACTGATAACACAATGGTGAAGAGGTGGAGAAGTAGAAATTGGTTTTTTTCCTTTCATTGTCTCAGTTCTTTCTTGTTGGCTGAAAAATTTAGGATGACCTACACTGTTACATATGTAAGAAAATCTTGTGCTTTTCTCCACCCCTTACCCCCCGTAGTTCCATCCTATCTGCTTTAAGATAGGAGGACGGGACCTATGGCAGTATTTAAGATGTAGGAGCACCCTGGAATTCATCTGCTGCACTGTTTAGATTTCTGTTTTGTTCACTATTTCTTTCCCAACATCAAGTTTGCTTTTTCGATCACTCCTTAGCATTGAGTTTATATTTTCATGGAGTTATCTATTTTAGCTACAAATTCTCAGTTATAATTAGTAGTAATCAGCTCAGAGCCTATCGTTTTTTGTAAAGTTAAAGTTTTTCCCCAATTAGGAACATTACTTTGCATTTATGCGTTGAATTTTTTTTGCCATTTTATCAACCAATCATCTAAGATTTTAAGTTTTTAAGCAGCTTTTCTTAGTCAGCCTTTGTCTTCATTTCTCTGAATACTGTAGCATCAGCTGAAAACTGTGTGACTTGTCTTCTCATTACTGTTATAGTTCATATATGAATATGTTGAAAAGCAAAAGACCAACAAAGATATTTGTGAGATTCCAATGATAGCTTTCCTGTACTGTAAAATAGTCTCTTTTTTTCCTTGCCTGTTCCTCTCTTCCATTTATCCACTTGCTCTGTATGCTATGCCAGATACATATCTTTAAGAGCCTTTGGTGATGGGTCTTATCAAATTGCTTCTGAAGTACAGGTGGACTTTATCAATTAACTGTCCCTGTCTGTTTGCATCCAACTCAAAAAATACCAACAAATTTCTGAGGCATGACTTCCCTTTACAGAGACAGAGTTGTCTTTTTCTTCAGTTTACCGCATTCAGATTGTATTGGAATTCTTTCTTCTTCAAAGTTACAACAGCTTGGAAGCATAGCATCTTAACAATATATGCCAAATGTTGTATATCATCCTCTTGTTCACTAGGAACAAAGAAGAGGCCTTTCAGGGTCTGATGTTGTTGATGTTGATTAAGATCTGAGGAGTCTCACAGAAACTGTTTCTTTCCTGAGTTTAAAGGTCTTTTATTGCAGTTCATCTGAATATAATGGACTCTTTATTTCTCCCCAGCTGCAATTGTGCTTTCCATTATTTCTTCTTACAGTGTCACATGGTTCTTAGACGCTGAGGCTTGTTGTATAACATTGGAAACCATGCTGCTAGAAGTATTTCAAGCCCATTTGATATGCAATGCAACACTAAAAGCTAGAGCTCATAGAAGATGCATCACTGAACCCTAGAGTCCTGCTTTGAAAACCTTGCGTGTACTTGCAAGGAGAATATTCCTCCTGAGTGCAATGCTGCTACCAGTTTATGCTGAAATCTGGTATACTCTATTGAATTCTAAGTGGTATTTTTAGTAGTGTTATCTTTTATTTATAGATAATAAAGTATAGTGTATATGTGGCACTGTTTATAATATTTTATTTTAGCGTTTGATAAAATATCTGGGTTTTTTCTTGTAGCTTGAAGTCTTGACAAATTTAGCAAATGAAGCCAACATATCAACTCTGCTTCGAGAATTTCAGGTTTGTGCAAAAGTATATTCTTTTTATATGAAATGCTCTCTGTTGGCCAATTGCCATTATTGGATGTTTCATCTAGATTCTTAGTCTTAAATTTTTCAAGTTAAAGTCTTTTCCAGGATAAAATGTTCTCGGAATGGAAATGAAACTGTCTCGTACCATAATGGATAATGGAGCTTTTTATATGTGGAAAGGTGTTTCAATGTTTTGTTTCTCACTCTCCTTCCAACTACTAAAAAAAAAGTGGTGAGAAAAACTCAATCATTCCAAATTCTTTAAAACAAGTTCCACCAACTTGACTGACCCTGTAAGTTACTAGATGATGGGTCTTAATTTTAGCAATATTTGGCCATTAGCATTTATTGCCAAACCTCATTTCTGTAAGTCATTTGATGAAAAAGTATTATCTCCTGTATCTGTATATGTATCAGCAAGATGTTCTGCCTATATTGTGAAACAGTGCCTGTCCTTCTTTCTTTCCTCTTTGCTTATGACATCTATTTTCATTGCTTCAGTTCTCTGGCTGGATTTCTGTGAAAGGTACTGGTTCTCAGGCAGGTAGGTTATTCATAGTTTCACAGATGCTCCTGGTTAAATGAACTGAAACCTCTCTGAAGAGAGAGCTCATCAACTCCTCCAACCTTGCACGCAAACTAATTGCTGTTTTTGGGTAATTGCCCCCTGCCCCAAGCTTTCTTGAAATCAGAGGTTCGCATGGCCATGGGTGACCAAAGCCGGCAAGAAAATGTCATCTAAAAGTGACAATGAGGTGAAAAAAGTATAACTTCTAATGTGCAATGTAGCTTTCTAGATTGAATTTATTATACAATATGTCTGTCTTATGAGGATAATATGGTAAGTCTTTGGTTGACAAGACTTATGTATTGACTAATGAAAATCCTGTTTCCTTAGACTTACGTGAAAAGCCAAGATAAACAGTTTGCTGCAGCTACAATTCAGGCTATAGGCAGATGCGCAACTAACATCACCGAAGTGACTGACACATGCCTTAATGGCCTCGTATGTTTGCTGTCCAACAGGGATGGTAAGCTAAATGTTCTGTTTGTTTTCTGAGTAGCTGATGGCATGAAACCTTTTCTTAATGAGAACCACACAGAGCAGATCACATTAAAAAGTATATGGCAGTTGACTTCTATAAGAATTTGACTGGATAAAAATAGTGATACTGGTGCTTCTTCTTGTTTGAAGCGGATCAAAAGGCTGTCATAATCACTGAGTACTTATTTTCTCTTTTGTTAGTGAAGTGAATTCCTTGTGGCTTGCAATTACATGTTTACCTGTTTTTTTCTCAAAATGCCATAATTATTAAAGTGTGCTGTTGTGATTATCATAGATGACAGTAGTTTTACTGTTATATGTTTACTTGCGTCAAAACAGTTAGCCTGTAGAGGGTGCTGAAAGCTTGAAATGTTTTTTTTTTAGTGCATCAATGCCTAAGTGAAAAAACATATTAAACAGTTTTAGGATAAACGACCCCAGATTTGGCTTGATTTTGTAATCTGGCCTTCTGTTATTTTTATATAGTGAAACGGAGTTGCAAGTCACTAAGGAATACAACAAGGAGCAGATAAAGTCAAATAGGATATAGCAGCACTGTAAATCAATGCCTGATAATATTGTATATTCTTACTAGTTACTGATGAATATTGCACAGAAGGAAGTCAATAAGGGAATCGGAAGATTATTATATAATGTACAATCTATGTGAATATGGTTAAATATTGGAAATAGAGTTAAGAAAGATGTAGTTAAAAATAATAATGTCAGGAAGGAGGAAAAGTATGTTTTTAGGGTGGCCTGGAGTAATTAGAACTGTTTCAAGAACACAGGTGAGATGCACTCAAAGCTTTGAGAAGTAGCATTAATTCCTATCCATATCTACTGGACATATTTTTCATGGTAATCCTAAGAAGGCCTTTATTAGGGACATCACTTTGGTAGCACATAGTCTTCCTGTGACCCTCTAATACACTCAGAACTTTCTCTTATTTGGTTTATGAACTATGAGTCCTCCTTCTCTCCCACTTCAGCGTGTATCAGAAATTCCTGAGAGGTCTCAGTGTATAGCTTGATAGTTTTAATATATGTAACTTTGATTTCGTAGTGCTTCAGCCCTTATGTCCCTTTATGCTTTTCTGGTTATCAACTGTGTTTAAAATATCTTCCCATGTTGTGTTACAGGCCATGTCTGCACAATGCACCTTTTTGTATTACATTCAGCAATGACCATATCAAAAATACAAGCTTCAAAGCTTTTTCTTGATTCTTCTTAATTCTACTAGCAATCTTCTTCTAGGTCAGTAGGCTCCTTTCAGCATGTACAAATCCACATTTTTTTCTGCTTTAAATAAAATAATAGAACTATCACTTCAGAATACTGAGTTTGTTACTTAATAATCCTTCTTTCCTTTTTCTTGCTTTGTTTTTCTTTTTGCTAAGAAGGAACGAAGATAAGAAGAAAAGGCTTTTTTTTCTTTTATCATAGCTTCCTAATTTAATATTTTCTTCAAAGTAATTCCATGTATATATATACACACACACACACATGCATGTGCATATATTCAAAGGTCTGTCTCAACAAGATCAGTTTTCTTGACTGTTTCTAAGTAGTTATCTAGCAAATAAAATTATCTTCTTGTGCTTACTGTTCTGAAAGACTGCAAAGGATATATTGAGGATCTTTTAAACCTGGCAGCTGGCAAATTACTTTACCATAGCTGCCGTGTCTTTATTCCTTCTTTCAAGGAATGAATAGAATGGCATAATTTACATGGTACCTTTCCTCAGCTGGCAGGAAATTCCCGATAGTCACGGTTTACTGACCGTAAGAAGAATTTTGGGCATGGTAAGGGAGGAAAAAAAAGAGATTTAGTATGTGTAGGAGAGTAGATTTAAGGGTCTTGGTTAATCTTGCTTTCCTCCAACTTTCACCCTTAAAGTGTGCAAGCAATCTGTTTGCTGTGCTACTTCTTCCATGTTTGTTTGAAACCTGAAAGCAGTTCTGCTGCCTTTGCATAGCGTGAAGCCCAAGCTGGTAAGTCCAGCAGGTTCTGAGGTCCATGAAAGCAGAGTTGGCTCTGCTTTCTCTGCATTGTTTTCTTGTTATGGGGAATTCACTTGAGTGCAGAAGAGAGGTGACCAAATTAATTCTACCAAATCAAAATAGAATCCTGAAGAATGAGCTTGTGGCAAAACCACCTTCTAATTCTATGCTCTTGTTCTGGAAAGGCCTTTACTGTAGCTACAACCCAAGAGCCAAGGTATCTTGGCTGTATCTGGCACAAGAGCTGTGCCATTAATCACTCTGGAACTTGGGTGCTGAGAGGCGGAGTGTCATTACACGAAACAGTCTCTTCAGGAGTCAGTCAGATTCAGCTGGGATCAGACTTCTTGAGTGTCTCATCATTGAACTTTCTAGTTTCTGTATGTGCTTCTGTGATTCAAATGGGTTTTTTTACCATAGCCTCCAGCTTCCCTGAGTAGGGGAAATTTGACTTCAAACAAAACACTCATAAATACACAAACAAAATTTCAGGAGCAGTTCTTGGTTTCCCCAGAGCCTTGTTTCTGGAAGCCATGTTTAGGGCTGAGAATTATTTTCCTTCCTCATCTGCTAAAGGAAGTAGGAAAAGAAAAGTTATTTTGGCTCTTCAGTGTGACATTTGGCACTTGACTGATACATTTCCTTTAAGTAATTGCCTTGATAATTTGAACTGACCGCTGGCCCCACTATGACATAAAAGTTATTTCAGATATAAGAAACAGATGGGATTATAGGAAGTCTCTTTTGTCTGTCTGTACTGCATATACTAGAGATCCTCCAGGTTTTTCTTAGACGAGTGACTTTCATTTTCTGTTGACAGTTGCAGGCTATGGATAATAGAGAATGTAAACACAATTGTAGGATATGAAGGATATGAAGACAGGCTGAGAGAGTTGGGCTTGTTCAGCCTGGAGAAGAGAATGCTCTGGGAAGATCTTATTGCGGTCTTTCAATACTTAAAGGGGGCCTATAAGAAAGACGGGGACAAACTTTTTAGCAGGGCCTGCTGTGATAGGACAAGGGGTAATGGTTTTAAACTAAAAGAGTGGGGATTTAGACTAGACATAAGGAAGAAATTTTTTACAATAGGGGTGGTGCAGCACTGGAACAGGTTGCCCAGAGACGTGGTAGAAGCCCCATCCCTGGAAACATTCATGGTCAGGCTGGACGGGGCTCTGGGCAACCTGATGCAGTTGAAGATGTCCCTGCCCATTGCAGGGGGGTTGGACTAGATGACCTTTAAAGGTCCCTTCCAACCCAAACTATCATAAGATTCTGTGATACATAGCTAAAACAATTTTTTTCCTACCAATCTATACAAATTTGAGCAGGCAAGTCCTAAAATCACTGGAACTGTTAATACGTCAGGTAACTGCCTATGTATTGGAATTACTGTTAGAATAACGTAAAAGAAAACCAACTCCGTGTAGCATTCAGTTTATATGTATTAATGTGGTTTCAGAGTTCTGGGTTTTATGTTATAAGAGTGGAAAAATTAACCAGGTAAAAGGTTAGACTTCAGGCAGTTCTAAAAAGCAGAAACTTAATGTTTGCCTGCACACTTAGCTCTAATAATTGCCTTTTAACTTTAGTTTTAACCATTTGCATAACCTTCCAATAGCCCAAATAGTCACGGAATAATAGAATGATTTGGGTTGGAAGGGACATTTAAAGGTCATCTAACCCAACCCCCCCTGCAATGAGCAGGGACATCTTCAACTAGATCAGGTTGCTCAACGCCCCGTCCAACTTGACCTCGAATGTTTCCAGGGATGGGGCATCTACCATCTCGCTGGGCAACCTGCTCCAGTGTTTCACCATCCTCACAGTAAAAAAATTTCTTCCTTGATATCAAGTCTAAATCCCCCCTCTTTTAGTTTAAAACCATTACCCCTTGTCCTATCACAGCAGGCCCTACTTAAAAGTCTGTCCCCATCTTTCTTATAAGCTCCCTTTAGGTACTGGAAGGCCACAATAAGATCTCCCCGGAGCCTTCTCTTCTCCAGGCAGCAACACCAACTCTCAGCCTTTCCTCATAGGAGAGGAGTTCTATCCCTCTGATCATTTTTGTGGCCCGCCTCTGGACCCAGTCCAACAGGTCCATGTCTTTCCTGTGCTGAGGGCTCCAGAGCTGGATGCAGTACTCCAGGTGGGGTCTCACCAGAGCAGAGTAGAGGGGCAGAATCACCTCCCTCGACCTGCTGGCCACGCTTCTTTTGATGCAGCCCAGGATACAGTTGGCTTTCTGGGCTGGAGCGCACATTGCTGGCTCATGTCCAGCTTTTCATCCACTAGTACCCCCAAGTCCTTCTCGGCAGGGCTGCTCTCAATCCCTACATCCCCCAGCTGATGTTGATACCGGGAGTTGCTCCGACCCAGGTGCAGGACCTTGCACTTGGCATTGTTGAACCTCCTGAGGTTCACATGGGCCCACTTTTTGAGGTTGTCCAGGTCCCTCTGGATGGCATCCTGTCCCTCAGGCATGTCCACCGCACCACTCAGCTTGGTGTCGCCTGCAAGTTTGCTAAAGGTGCACTTAATCTCTTGTACAGCCTTGCTATGAGATTCAATTGGTATATTCCTTCCAAAAACAGTTGATGCACTTTTGCTGCTTTTAGAAATAGTGATTATACAAATTGTAGACTCTGGATAAATTAGTCTTCAGTTGCATGTTTCAGTTTCTGCAAGTATCAGTTACTATAAGTGGAAGAAAATTTGACTCAACATCAGTGGTATCAAATGTAGTATTTCAGAATGCAGCTTTTGAATGTTCTCTGGTAATACACTCCTTGCTAATGTCTTTTTCTGAGTTTCTGTTCTAATGTGGCCAAATTCTCAATTATGAAAAAGTCTGTAATTCAGTCCCCACAAGTTACCGTCCACTACATTGTTAATTTTTTATATACATCATTATTTGGCAAAATGGAACATTGTATGACTGAATATATTTTAAGTTTTTGAGAATTTGTCATACTCCATAGTCTTCAGAGATTATCCTACTCAGAGTAGTCATTTCCATATTGCTTCAAAATTGTTTGAAGAAAACTAACAGTGAACAGTATACTAAGATTTTTACTATGACTTGTGAAAATTGAAGTTGCTGATACCTCTTGTAGTCTCCTTTATTGGTAAAGGCATTCCTGATCAGATTTTCTGTGATATTTAGTCTTTATTTTAAGAATTTAATTTACTTTTTATGACCCTTCAGATATAATATAATTTACAGTCTGTTTTGAAATTCTTGCGTTCATTTATTGTTGCCTTGTATGCAGTTGTTCTTTGATAATTCTAGCAGAGTTACATTTTTAAATTTTCTTACTGATCATTCAGAATGCCAATTTTATGTCCCCCTTTTGGTTTATTTTTGTCTTTGAACCTAAATGTGTGTCTTTTATTTCATGCTCATTTTGGGGATTCTTTATGTGCACAAAGAAAGCCTCAAAGAGCCTCTCTTTTTTTTTCTGGACTATGTAAGTCCTTAGTCTAATACAAATTCATTTTGCTTTTGTTGCTACTTTCCTTTGGTATCTAGGCTCATGTAAAAGGAACCATGCTAGTTTACTTGCTTACAATTCTGGTTCAATTCTTTAAATTTGCTCTTATAGATTGCATTGAAGTAGTTCCTATGGTGACACTTTATCTACTGCACTTCATTTTATCATGATCAGTTCTACATTGTCAACAAGAGTTTTTAATAATGTCTTCATGTCCACTCCTTTTTTTGGGTTCAGTTTTGTTTTGCTTAACCATTCTCCTTGTTAAATAGTATCACAAAACACTCGGTGATGAAGGTTGTCATTACAATGTCCCCCACTCTAAATATTCCAGGTTGTAATTTTAAAATTTTGAGAATTGTCATCTTATTTTAATATCTGGCAAAACACAATCTAAATTAAATTGATCTGTAGGATTGTGCAAGACCTTCAGATATGTGAAGTAGACATGTTAACCTTGCTTCAAGAAATTAGTCTAGAAAAGTGACTGAGATGTCATGTCAAATAAAGGATGACATAAAAAGCTGCAAGCTAAAATTTAAGCATTTCAGAGACTTATGGCATAATGATGCATACTCAGAACTTTTAATAAGCCTTTCTCCATAAAGAAATTTGCTTTTTTTAAAAAAAAAAAAAAATATTATCAAAACTTTAGAGATCTCTTCCCCATACCATTCTTTTGAAACTTCAGCTTGCTTGGTTGCTGAATGAGTGGTCCATGTGTCAGCTTAACTCTTGAATTGTAGGAATACCTCTGTGATGTTTAACAGATGGTAGTTAGGCTTTTTCTTTGTTTTAAACATTGATAGTTTAGGAGAAATAGTTACTCCCTTTTTGGAGTATAAAGGAAACTTAGACTTATGTTGAACTCTTACAGAGTCTTTGTTTTGGCTTCAGCTTTGGCCATGTTTGACTTTCCGTCGTCTTTCCTTACAGCATGAGTTTACTCTTGCATAGAAGCTTACCTCTGCACTAGTGTTTTTTTTCCAGCTTCAAAAATTGTACATTTCATACAAGTTGATCAGGCTGTGAATGTTACTTGTTACAGTAGCTAAGCACTCCAATGCATGACTTTGGCATAAATCTTACAACAGCTTGCTATTTAGAAGCTTCATTTGAATGTGCTAGATATTAGGTTGCAGACCTGAGAGAGACCGTTTAGAGGTGAAAAAGTGCAAAGGAAATATTTGGATATTTTCTCTTGTTTCTGAATGAGCTGTTACTTTTAACGTTGTATATTTCTTTGAAAATTAAACAAGTGTTTGTATATTTAATGCAGACAGCAAATTACTTATGAATATGCATAATTTCAATGAAAACCAGATGTTTTTTCATGCTGTTCCTCAAACTGAAAAGGAAAAATACAAAGTGCAGCTTTACTAAAAGGCAATTTCAAAAAAAGTACATAATAGGATGATATTTTTACATTTAGAACATTTCTCCTCTTTTTGCTGCTTATAACTTGATTCTGGAGGCTGAATTTATATTACTTAGTAGAGTGGTTTACATCTTTGTTACCAAGTAAATAGAATTCAGTTCTGCAAAGCATATTTTGAAAGCTGATAACATCATTTACAATCAATTATTTATGGCTTTTTCTTTCGCATAAATGCTTTTAAAATTAATAATTTGTTTTGTCTTAAACAGAAATTGTAGTTGCTGAAAGTGTTGTTGTCATTAAGAAACTGCTGCAAACCCAGCCAGCACACCATGGTGAAATTATTAAGCATATGGCAAAACTCTTGGATAACATTACAGTGAGTATTTGTGCACAGCATCTTACTTTCCTTGTTGACTGATAAAACTCACAGCATCTCCTTTGAATTTGAGCCATAAATGGAAATAGCTATATTAGAGAAATACAACATAATTTTTTATTTTTGACATAAAATATCATTTTTCATGATCTTAAGGAAAAGGAAGCAGAAGCTATCAGATGGCATCAATTTGTACCTTAGATCTGGGAAGTTATTTTGAAAGAGATACCTGGAAACATTGAGTGTCACTAGTACCAGTAGGCCAAGATGAATAGCAGGTTTAGAACATGGAGTGGGTAAATTAAAATGAAAATAAGGGCAAAGCAGCACTTAACTTGAGTATTTTCAGCCTGTTGTCTTACTGATCTGGGGTGGAGTTTAAAAAATGTTATCCTAAATCTTTTTCCTGACCCTCAAGTCACGTGACTTTTCCATAGTGCCAGACATGCTGCTGTGAGTGTGGTGCAATGTTTCTTGAAGTCCTATTTTTCTCTTCTGGGTACTTAAGATTCTGTAGCATTTAACAGTAAAATTTGCGTTATTGCCTATTGTCTATCCTTAGATGAAATTGACATTTAGGTATGTCAATATTCACTTCCCAAATTCTCCTCACAGTCCCAGTTATTGATAAAACATTTAGTGGTCTATCCTAAATTATAGTGTGTGGCTGAAGACCAGTAGCTACCTATTGCATCATACCCCAAAGGTGACAGAATTTGATCTGTCAATAATTATTTTTCTGTAGATGCTATAAAGAGGACTGTTCAGTTTCATATAATTACACATTTATTGATGACAGAGCAGTAAATATTTTCTAGTGAATCTTCTGTTTTCCTTAGTTGAATTTGGCAAAATTTGGAATATTAAAAGAAAAAGGAAATGTGGTCGTCTCAGTTCATGCTTACTGAACAGATTAAACAAATAAATCTTTGGCTGCTAAAAGCTGACGATCAAACTTCATAACTGATGTAAAGAAAATATAATTCTACTGGATTGCTCATATCCAGACTCAAAAGAAGCTATAAGATACTGCTGGTAATTACATATCAATTAAGTATTACCTATTTTATAATAATCACCTGTGTTTTCAGAAAATTTGTGCAGTATTTTGATTGATAATGACAATCTCATGAATTGTGTATAATCTTATTACACACATCTTCTGACACTTCGCCAAATGAGTTTGTCATCTTATTTCCACATATTGTATGAGACAAAATAGTTTTCTAAATAATCTGTTTAACACTTAAAAGAGATTTGTAGCTATTTTATACAATTAATACTTCTGAGTAAGTATTTCAAGTTTTAAATATAGGGAATTTTTTTGGAAAAGAAAATCCTTTTTTAAGTTGAATAAAGGGAAAAAAAAAGGCATGCAGTACTTAAACTACTTTGATGTACTCATGTTCTCCCATAATGAGGTAGTACAGAATATGAGAAAATGGTAAGTAGTAGGAGAACAGTCTGTGGAACAGAGCAGTCATAGGAATAAACTAAAAATCAAAATCTGAATCAGAGAATCAAGAAGGAAGCAGTGATAGTGATGCTGTAGGCTCTCGAGGATGGTTGTTGTACATCTTGTTTTACATTTTTCCCTGTAATTTTTTACTAATAACTTCCAGACATTTATCTTCTTCAGTATGTTTAGGACTTTGGATTAAAGAATGAATTTGGAAGAAGTTCATGTTTATAATTTGAATACCATATCATTACCATGAAATAACTTGTCCCTATTATGTTTGAAAATGGATGTATTCCTTCACAGAATCGCAGAATGGTTTGGGTTGGAAGGGACCTTTAAAGGTCATCTAGTCCAACCCCCCCAGTCCCTTCAGACACTTCTGAAAAGGACAAGCGTATTTTTACACATTTAGGAAGGTGATATTTGGATTATATAATTACTGACGAGCCGAGTTTGAAGTTTTGACATTCAATAAAGCGTTACTGGAATTCCTGAGATCTGCACGTGTATTTTAAACATTGATCTTACTATGGCAAGAGAGGTTGTGAGTTGACATTACACAGTTGCCTTCGTTTTTGTCTGCTATAAGACATAGAGACACAAAGCAAGGATTCCCGACCCTTATTACATTGACATACAATATACATACATACATACATACATACATACTTCTGTACACACATATTTTACACCGATTTTTTTTTTTTCCTGACCTCTTCTGTTGGGGAAAGTATTTCTGGGCTTATTTTTAAATCGGGATTGAAACTTAAGGGACCTACCCTATTCCTCTATGCAGGAGCATACCACTGTCTTTAAAGGACTCTTGCATTTGGACATAGAAGAAGCAGCCAAATGATATGGTCTTGAGTGAACTTGAAAGTAACTGGAGGGTGGGGGAGTGTGGGCAAAGAAATTCTTTGGTGCTTCTTGGAGTTGAAATTAATTTAGTGCTATGTAAAACACAACCGAAAGCATGAACATAATTAAATACAACTAAATAGAAAAGCACTTAAGGTGAAAATAAACTTTTTGATTGTTCTGTCATGATTTAGTTTATGTAAACGGTCAACACTTAGCCACTAAAATAAACAAAATCGGTGGAAACTGGATGGAATACATTTTGTGGTTGGTGCCTGAATTTATTTCATTGATGTTGTTACAAATTTCACATGTTAGCCTGAGATTGTGATTGTCAATGATGAGCTGCCTAAAAATCTTTCATGGCAATGTTTTTTTCAGGTCATCCAATCTGAAATTTACTCATTCTTGTCTTCATCTTCATCTTCATCTTGTCTTCATTCTTGTCTTCACCTTCTTCATCTACAGAAGCCATTTAGAAAGTGATAGGATGGATAGTAAGCTAAATATACCTGAGCAACTATAAGAAATATTAGGAAGTTTAATTAAAAACTACTGAGCTCATGTAGACCACTGACTCTTATTTACAGTAAAGCTTAGGACTAGGTCCATTTCAGTTTGCCCTTTAATTGATTGTTTCTTACAGATCTGAAAAGAGTGCTTATTTTTCTTCGTTTGCTTTTGTATGTTATCATTTGTACCTTAAACTTTTATCTCAGGTGTGCCCAGGCAAAGATCTATGAGATCTATTTTGTGTCTGATATTTGTTAAGTACCTAGACCTGTACATAGTACAGCTCAATCTAGCTGTATTCCAGCTCCTTTCCTCCCCATTCTTCAAAAGTTGTAACTGAGAAATGCATGTCTGATGGTGTTCTGAAGATATTAAGCAAGAGAATAATTGGATCTCTTTAAACTTCTGGTTTTTAAAATCACAAAAATGTGTCCATTTGGCTGTTAATGTGTTAATAACGTCATTATGCTTTACAATTTAATGTCTTGGTAAGTTGTGGGTCAGAGATCTAAGCAGTGTTAGTTTGTGCTAGGTGTTCCCTCTGAAGTAGCCTTAGTTAGTTTTGTGTGTATACTTTTTAGAGTGACAGAAGTTTAAAAAATACGCATGTGGGAAAGGGCCATTTAAAGAAGTATGATACTGGTTGAGTCCAAAAGTCCTTTTAATAGAGTAGTCTCATCTTCAGCAGCACCAAAAACTGGTGCTTTAGGGAGAGGGATTTAAAGATAAGAGCAAGTTCATTGTGATGCACCTCCAATGTACCTTCTCAGCCGCTGACTGGAAGTTTGCTATCCACATCATCATGCTTACTTATCTAAAAATTCCAGTATCTCCTCATATTCCATATCTCTGATCAGCCTTTCCCTCTTCTCTTTTTCTTTCCTGATACTTGTGTGTTTTTTGAAGTGGGGTGACCAGAAGTGCACACAGTAGTCAGAGTATGAAGGAGAAATTTTATGCAGTAACATAATGATATTACTTGTTTTGTGGTTTTTATCTTACTTTCCTGGGATTGTCTGCCTTTCGTCTTCTGCAGAACATTGACGTAAGAATTCTACAATTCTCTGAAAATATTCATGATTCCAAGATATTTTATCAGTATGTGCAGAATTTTTTTTAAGTCCTGTTATTAGTGTTTCAAGGCCAGCTGCATCACTTTGCCCAATTTTTAACTATCACTAATAAGTCATCTTCAAATGTTCAGGCTCTGTTTTAGTTTAGATTACCTTGAATAATTTTGTGTCAGCAGACTGTCTCCTCACTAGATAGACCTCTTCTAGGTTACTTGCAAATCTGTTGAACAGCACCTGCAAATACTTGCAGATTTAATCTGAATTAAGTTTTAAAGTGGATTGGTTAGACTGCATTGATTAAACTGGATTAACACAAGACACTTTTGTTTACATCCGAAGTATGCCTCTTTTGATTTATCTTAATTAATTTTAGAAATGAATGAATGTAAATCAACCTAGCAAGAATTAGCTCTGAGTAAGAATGTCTCAATGGTGTTCTACATTTGTGTATTTCCTGATATAAACAAGCTGCAGTAGTCTCCAAATTAGTTTCTGCATTTTTCTTCTTAGAAAAATAATTTATGATGGTACATTGTACCCAGTAGTGATTGCTTTCTGAGTGATCGGGATCTTGTAGTTCTGGTGCGATTTTTTCCAGACTTTATCTTATAGTGCTACTAAGGCAATTTTTTTTTTTTTCTTTTGATAGCTGGTGAATTCTGACATCCTTGGTTTTCACTGCAGACTTATTCCTAGTTCCTTCTAGAGTATGAGTGAGAATATGAAAGAAGTCTGAAGTATTTTCTAGACCTGAGAAGGAACACTTCTTGATGGGAGAAAGCCAGGATAAGGAGTTGCAAATTTAGTGGAAAAATAAGATGGATGCGTGTAACTTCGAAGAGCTTAATATTTGGGGAAAAACGTCACTTATGGAAGCAATTAAGAATTACTAATCACTGGTTTGGGTTGGGATTCTTATTACTAGAGTAGGTGACTGGGAGTTTTTGACACTGCTCTGTCTGTTCATCCAACAATAACAAACTCAAGTTCGTCTGCAGTATTCCTATGTGAATACTGCTTATTACTATGTTTCTGATACGGCTTCACAGCAGAGGCGGCTTGCTTTCTTTAATTAAGTTCTACTTTCCCTCAATGTTGGGAAGGTATCAGGAGGTATGACATTCATGTGTTCGTATGTATTTCAATTCTGCAAGCTTCAGATTCTAGTCACATTCTTTTCCCTAGGATACACTTAATAATGTATTTTTAAACCATTATGTAAGTAATGCCTTAATGAACAATTATCATAATTTGATCATTTTTTTACTTGCTCTACTATCTATGTAATGTTTTAGAATCTAAGAGGAATAGGTGGCCTTTGGACATTGTGTCCAGGGACACTGTACACTGAACTTGAAACGAATATTCAGCTTGAATAAAACACAATTTAAACAAAACCTGTACACTATATAAGAGGTGGCAATCAGTGGAGATCCTTTTTTAAAGGAATTTTATGTGTAGAGGTTCAAATAATGGAGAAGTCTTTGAAGGTCTACCATTTGAAAACAAAAGAACAACACTTGTCTTTTACTCCTATTCTTTCCTGTGTACCTTTTCTTCTTGCTGCCAGTTTGACATTTCACATCAATTTCACCCCTCTTTCCATTTCTGATTCCAAGTAAAATTTAAAAAAATGCTAGCTATGCAAATTTTCTTCTGGATGCAGAGAATTAGACTTCATTTGCAATTTGACTATCTCCTCTTTTTGTGACAAATGTGGATAACCAGACTTGGCAATTTTAAGCTGTACTTTAGCCTAGTATGTGTGTAATAAGGTTAAAGCAAAACTACAATAGTTTTTGAATTGTGCTGCTGAGAACAGTCTGTAAAATCTTTATGATGTCTTTCTCTAACTGCTATAAGTAACCAGAGTCTTGCTTTGAGGGGAAAGGGTCTAGCTGGTTTTTGGTTTTTTATTTTTTAACCATTTATTTATTTTCCTCCAGTCAGGTAATGGGTTAAAATGGCAGTAGAAACTGCCTTCTGGTACTAAGGCGTAAAAAGTGCACTTAACCACTTGCTCAGGGCATATAGAATAAAACATCAGGCAAAGTAATTTACAATCCTGTTTGCCTTTGAGGATAATGCAGAGCAGAGCTGAATAATGAAAGTATTATTTCCTGCATTTTTGTCAATTCAAGGTCCCTACTTAAGCTATACTGGAAAAGGCAATGAAGGTCTAGAAGTGGCTTCATTTCTTGTTTGCTGTTTTGAATGCCGTGGAAACAATGGCTGCAGGATCATGCACTTGATATTACATGGTTGAGGACTGGAAGACTTAAACAGGGAAAAAGAAGTCTGAAAATACTGTGTGATTTTGACCCCAAATGAATCCAGTGACACAGAAACATTGGGTTCATCAGTTCGACATATATTTTTCATTAAAATGGCTTTCACTCAGGGCTTGATTCAAAAAGTTTCTAATTTATATTGGTTCTTGTTGCACAAAATTGTGTTTAATATATACAGTATTTACATAGTAAGCTAACCACCTGGTTAAAAGGCAAAGTCTCACAAGACATTTCATCTGTCTTCTGTTGTCACTATTTTTCAAATTAGGTTTTGTTTAGTCTATTTATTTTACATTCTACAACTAGTCTATTACTCTGATAATTACATTTTACAAACTGAGAAAAAACTTTAAAGAATAAAACACTGTGCTTCAGTGCACACTGTTTAAATATATTTAAATATATTTCATTGTGGTTTTAAAGCATAGTCCTGATTTTGACTAGGAAAAGTGCAATACTGATGTTTGTCTTTTATAATTAATACTATTACTGAAATTGGTCTACTCTGTGAGCTATTTTTGCGTTATGAAAAGACAATAATAGGAAAGGAGATGTTTCTAATAGACTGCTGCCCAAACTGTGGTACTTGGTGATCTCTTGTAGAATTCTAATATTTTAACAAGTCTGTAATGAAATATTTTAGAAAAATAAATCTAGCATAACTGAAATCTGAAGTTGCCTATATATTCTTATTTAGAAGTATCTATCTGTACAGCAGGCAACTTGAACTGCTCCAATACTGGAAAATTTAATGTACCACTCAATTACTATTCTTTAGCCCAATTTAAAATAATAGATTGGGAGTGAGGTCTTAATGCAGTGTAACCTTTGGAACATTAGAAATAACCTCTTTCCCTTCTGAAATCAGTGTACAGTAATGGCATCAGTCTTACCGTTTCACAGGCGAACATATTCTGACTGCATTTAAAGTTTTTATGTTTAGCAGTTTTCAGTAGCTTGTTCCCCTCTCTCACACTATAAGTTCCAAGACTATTTAATTTTTTTATAAATTTACAAAAAAAAATTTCATCTGTATCTCTTATGTATATTTATGTATGTTAAATCACTGTGTTATGCCACTCTCAATACATTATATTACCTCTACCTTAAATATCTGTTCCATTTTTAGAATTGTCATTTATCTCTTGAGGGCATTTTTTGTTGTTTTTGTTGGAATCCTGTATTGTGTCTTTCCATGATCTGGTTGCTTTCTCTTTCAGCAGAGGCAGTCCTCTGTTTTCCCCCTGACATGCCTGTTTATATTTTTGTTGGCTGGCATGTATATTTGCAACAATGTGAAATATAGAGGCAGATATTGTCAGGTTGACTTCATCCAAAGCTGTTCCCAAACTTTTGGAGCAGTAAAACATGTTTAATCATTAAAATTTCTTGTAAACATAATTAGTATTTCTTTAATATGGCTTAGTGGGCCATTTATTAGGGACTGTGGACCATAGTTTGAGAATTGCTATCGTGAACCTTGGTAGGTTACTTGCATTTGTTACCTTTTATGAATGTAACTGGAAAGCAGTACTTTCAATTTTATGTGTATACAGGGTAGGATACTTAATAATTGGTTCCCACTGTAATTCTGATAAATAGATATTCCTGTATGAATAACTGACATATGCTGGAAAAGTAATTGAAACAGGTGTAAAAAAATGCTAAGAATTAGTGCTTTGAGAACCACAATGCTGAATTTCTCAAGCTTATTTCTCCTGTGAATCTTACCTAAGGCAGAAATCAGGCTAGCTTAAGTGTAAGCTTATTAAAAAAGATCACTGTGTAGTATAGGGAGTAATGGGAAGTGTTAGTGCAAATGTTTTTTACTTTTTTTCAAAAAGCAGCAAAATTAGCTGAAATTGCAGTTACAGTTGGAAGCTTTCATTTTTTCTAAACTACAGTCAGTCATTTGATAGAACTGTTATGTTTTTTCCCTAATATTTCACAATCTGTTGAACAAGAGTCTGTACAGAACATGAGAGCACCACAGTCTGTAGATGCCGTGCAAGACATGCTTCTGCCTTGAAGAATTTTCTCGTCACATACTTTCTTCCTTCCTCTCAAGGAAGGAGAACAATGATTCAGGGAGGTCTGTAACACAGATGCAATTTTTAATTTGACCACCAGATAATATAGACTAGCCCACCTTTGAGAAGAGTGTATGTATATTATTTCATTTAATTCCTAACTACTAGCTAAACTCTGCATGGAGCATGAGCTTCTATTTCCTTCTGTGCTTTACCATTTTGCGTCCTCTCAGTCTGTGACAGTACTGTGTTTTTGAAGTCAGCACCATACGCTGGGAGTTCATCTAAAAACTGCTACTGCCAGTTACTTCAGTGAAATAGTCAAATAGCTCCAAAACAGTAAGACCTGTGTGAAGTTTCTGGTCAGAATGTTTTCAGTTAAGGGCTTAGATCCTATTCAGAAATTGAGAACCCTAATTTTGAGTTCCTGCCTCTCCAAAATTCTGTATTCAGCTGGCCTTGGACATTTGCAAAAAAAGATAAATCTTACTGTCACAAAATTTTAAATAAAAGTGAAGGAAAGATAGCAAGAGTCTTAAAGAAATCTTTGTGCTTTTAAAGTAGATAGGCAGGATTTGAGGAAGCTGTATTGTTGGAAACCATTTCTGTATGAATAGAGTCACAGAGCACTGTTTTGTTTCAACATGGTATTTAGCGTAACCTGGTGGCAAGAATTCCCAGCCACACCTCGAAGGCTTGGTTTCTCTTCCCAGCTGCCACCAGCTTGTACTGTGAACATAAACATGTTACTTCTGTGTGCCTGTTTCCACTCCTGCTCTGTTTGTCTTGTCAACTCATAATGCATGGGTTTTGGGGTGGGGTCTTTATCTTACATTTGTACAAATATTCAGTCTACCACAGCAGCCGTATTGAACAATATTTAATTTGGGTCTGTATTTCTTGCATGGCAATTGTCTTTAAACAGCATTTTGTTTAACTTGCTGCTGAACACAAACACATACAAGTATGCAAGTAGTCTTTGTGAATGTGTTAACTTAGAGTGCACAATGTTTTCTCAGGTTCCGGTAGCCAGAGCCAGCATTCTCTGGCTCATCGGCGAGTACTGTGAACGAGTTCCAAAGATTGCACCTGATGTTTTGAGAAAGACAGCCAAGAGCTTCACTAACGAAGATGACCTTGTAAAGTTGCAGATCTTAAATTTGGGCGCGAAACTCTATTTAACAAACTCAAAGCAGGTAAGCTTAAACTCAGAAGTCTACATATTTAGATTCACGGTACGTTTTGTACAGTCTGTATAGATCAGTGGTGATTTCTTTTATATAAGTAACCAAAACTAGTCCATATTATTCTACAAAGAAAAGCTGAGCGTCAGTTTTCAAGAAATCTAAGACTAAATCTGACCATGAGTCTTTGAGTATGTACTGGGTTGTAAATATGAACGTAGCCATGAGATCACTCTTTTTTACCTCTTTCTTTCTTGGAGAAATGTGGATTTTTTTAATTCACATAGATAGAAAAGATTTATAAATTGTATTGCTAATATCAGACTGGAGATTTTCCAGATGTGATTTGCTGTTTTCTGGATCTAAGACCAGAATTTTCAAGGGAGTACTGTCAATTTGAACAAGAAGCTGCTCATTTTTTGTTCAGGATATCTAAAAGGAGATGCCAGCAAAATCATAGAATCATAGAATCATTCTGGTTGGAAGAGACCTCCAAGATCATCGAGTCCAACCATTAACCTATCACTACCAAGTCCACCACTAAATCATATCCCTTAGCGCCACATCTAAACGTCTTTTGAATACCTCCAGGGATGGTGCCTCCACCATCTCCCTGGGCAGCCTGTTCCAATGCCCGACAACCCTTTTGGTGAAGAAATGCTTCCGAATATCCAAAAGGCCTTGTTATGTCTTTCCGTCAGTGCTTATCTTAAAGATAGTAACCACTTTCCCTTTTTCTGTATTTCTTACTATTTCTCTTTACCTTGTGGAGAAGGTGGGTTTTGATCATCTCTAGTAATAAAGATAATCTAAAAATGTCAGATAGTACAAAAAGGTGAACTTAGATCTCCAGGCAGCTGAAAACAACAACTATGAGTGGTACCAGCTGCCTCATTCTTCTCCATGACAGCACTGTGAACTTCGTCACTCTCTGGCTGTGGAATATAGCATCTTGACACTATTTTTTCACTGTAATTCCAATTATTACCATAAAAGGTTGTAAAATCGTAGATATTTTTTCCCAAATGTAGAAGAAATAGATTGTCTGAGATGTCTACACTTTCCTGGGTTGCTAGACCTCTTTGTTTTACAACAGCTTGGACAGCACAGGATCTTGTACCTCTGAAACAGTGGTGTCTTGTTCCTTGATAGCTATATCCAACTGCAGACTTGATCTGTCTGAGACTTTATTCTGTACTATCTTGCCATGCATTCAGATAAGAATGAATGCTTGTCCTTTGCTTATACAGTCTAAAATGGGGCGGTAACAAAAGATGATTTCTTTCTGTTGGTGCTCATCTTAATGAAAATGCTGACTGAGCTAAGGAAAGATTGGTTTGATTATCTAAACTGTCTCCTTTTGTCCCATTACATAATATTTACTAATTTTCCATATAGTTTTTTAATTTTACACTAATTTTTCCCCACCATATTTAGCCAAAAATCCATTGCCTACAAGAACATGATGATTTCATAGAATCATACAATAACAGGTTGGAAGGGACCTCAGGGATCATCTGGTCCAACCTTTCTTGGCAAAAGCATGGTCTAGACAAGATGGCTCAGCACCCTGTCCCCCTGACTCTTAAGAGCATCCAATGTTGGAGAATCCACCACTTCCCTGGGGAGATTATTCCAATGGCTGATGGTTCTTATTGTGAAAAATTTTCCTCTTGTTTCCAATCAGAATGTCCCCGGGAGTAGCTTGTACCCATTACCCCTTGTCTTTTCCATGGGACTCCTTGTAAAAAGGGAGCCTCCATCTTCTTTGTAGCCCCTCTTTAAATACTGGAACATGATGATAAGGTCTCCCCTAAGCCTTCTTTTCTCAAGGCTGAACAAGCCCAGTTCTCTCAGCCTTTCCTCATATGGCAGGCTTCCCAGTCCTTTGATCATCATTGTGGCCCTTCTCTGGACCCTCTCCAGCCTGTCCACATCTTTTTTGTATAGCAAGGACCAAAACTGAACACAGTTTTTCAGGTGTGGCCTGACAAGCGCCGAGTAGAGTGGGATAATGACTTCTTTATCTCTGCTAGTGATGCCCTTGTTGATGCAACCTGGCATCCTGTTGGCTTTCTTTGCTCCAGCAGCACACTGTTTACTGATATTGAGCCTGTTGTCCACCAGGATGTCCAGGTCCCTTTCCACAGAGCTGCTCCCCAGCCGGGTAGACCCCAGCCTGTGCTGCACTCCTGGATTAAGTTTCCCCAAGTGCAAGACCTTACATTTGTCTTTGTTAGAATTCATAAGGTTCTTGTTAGCCCACTCTTCCAGCCTATCCAGGTCTTCCTGCAGGGCGGCTCTCCCTTCCAAAGTGTCCCCTTCCCCACTCACTTTGGTGTCACTGGCAAACTTCAACAGAGTACGCTTGATCCCATCATCCAGCTCACTTATGAAGATCCTAATCAGCGTTGGGCCCTATGTTGATCCCTGGGGTACTCCACTTGTGACAGGTTGCCAGTTTGAAAAGGAGCTATTTACCACCACCCTCTGGGTGTGACCTGTCAGCCAGTTCCCCACCCACTGCACAGACCGCTTGTCTAGACTGTAACGCATCAGTTTCTCTAGGAGGAGGCTGTGGGAAACCATATCGAAAGCCTTGGAGAAATCCAGGTAGATAAGGTCCACCGCTTGCCCCACATCAACCAAGCAGGTTACTTTGTTATAGAAAGTGATCAGGTTTGTCAAGCACAATTTGCCCTTGGTGCTGGCTTTTCCCAAGCACGTGCTTCATTTGACTTGTGATAGCCCCCAGGAGGATTTGTTCCATAACTTTCTGAGGGACTGAAGTAAGACTGATGGGCCTATAATTTCCTGGTTCCTCCTTTAAGTCCTTCTTGTAGATGAGGGTGACATTAGCCTTCTTCCAGTCTGCTGGGATGTCCTCCAATCTCCACGACTTCTCAAAGATTATGGAGAGCGGTCTCGCAATGACATCAGCCAGTTCTCTTAACACCCTCAGGTGGATATTGTCAGGGCCCATCAATTTGTAGGGGTCAAGCTCCTGTAATAGTTCATATACCAACTCTTCCTTCACTGACAGTGGGTCTGTGTTTGCATCAACCTGGATTTTTGTTCCCAAGGCCTGGGGCCCAACAGTGCTGGTAGACACAAAGGTGAAGAAAGTGTTGAGAACCTCTGCTTTTTCAGCATTGTTAGTGACTAATTCACGTTTCATGTTTAACAGCGGGCCAATATTTCCCTTCTGTTTCTGCTTGCTGTTTACGTCATGAACAACCCTTTCTTGTAGTTTTTGACATCTTGCCAATTTCAATTCGAGCTGAGCTTTTGCTTTTCTAACTGCATTTCTGCACGCCCTGGCAATGCCCTTCTAGTTCTCAGTGGGTATTCATCCACTTTTCCATCTCTGGTACACTTCTCTTTTGGTTTTGAGCAGACTCAGAAGCTCACAGTTAAGCCAAGGGGGTCTCTTGCTCCACCTACTTCCCTTACCTTTAAAGGGGATGAACTGTTTTTGTGCTTCCAGGAGAGTGTTCTTGAAAAACTCCCAGCGCTCGCTAGCTCCTTTATCCTCCATGGAAGCTTCCCACGGAATCCCTCCCAACTGAGCTCTGAGCGAGCTAAAGTTTGCTTTTCTGAAATCTAAAACCTTTGTCTTAGCACTAATCTTCAGCATGCTCAGCAGGATCCCAAACTCCACAATATTGTGATCACTGCAGCCAAGGCTATCACTGACCAAGATTACAAAGCAGGTTTTCTTGGTTTGTGGGTAGCAAGTCCAGCAGGGCCTCATTCCTGATTGGCACATCTAACATTTGTATGAGGAAGCACAGATTTCTGTGATGCTCTTTTTCCAGTTTCACGTCTTAATACATTTTAAACTGTCATTATGCATAACCCTTTATTCAAATACGGTAATGATGATAAAGCAGAAGAAGCTGTCTCCTGAGATGCCTACTAAATGATGAATTTCATCAAAGGGTGTTTTCCTCTCTTACTTTTAGGTTGTGGAAAAATAAGTTGTCTTATCAAGTGGTCAAGCTATTCATATACAAAATACGAACAGAGTAGGTTGATGACCTGGCGTGATTCAAAGCTCCTTCCAAACTAGAATATGATGGTTTTGCCTTTAGGAGCTGGCAACGCTCTTCCTGTATCTGCATCCTTATTCCCAGGAGTAACTCTTCTTTACTCACTCAGTATTAAAATGTTTCTTTCTGGAATGACCTCAGTTCCTAGAAAGTCCAGCCATTTTTCAGTCTAATTTTTCAAACTTGAAGGCAAAGCTTGTATACTTAACTGCTTAGTTGTCAGTCTGTCCATCTCTGCTCATCCCCATATTTTCTCGCTCCATATCCTACCCCACCACATAATACTTGTTTGAATCCTTTACCGGTTTCATCCGAAGTCAATGGAGTTCTGAAAATCTCAAAGATACAGTGTCATTTTATTGACAAGTATTGGCAGGATAGCCAAAAGAGACTCAACACCAACCAAACAGACAAAAAAAGCTCTTTCCCCAGGTGAAAGGCAGGTAAAACTCATCTATTAAGTCTTGTTTGGAGAAAAGCATAGAATTCTGGAGGATATAAGACTTCGTTATTTTTTCCCTTTCTGTAAATATGTTATTTTGTTTACTGATGATTTCCTTAGGCATATGTTCAAACAATGCAGCACATTCTCAGGAATGCTTTTTAAGATTCAGGATTTTTTATAAGAATTTCCAGTATCCTTTAAATCCTGTGATCACCCAATGAATTTTCAAAGGCTGTTTATCATTTAAGGAAGAGTTTCAGGTTCAATCCTATCTGGATAAATATGTAATAAGAATAGGCTTTGCTCTGGTTATCTGTGTTGTTTGGTAAACTTGCTTCCTTTTTTCATCACTTAGGGACAGAAAAATCCTAATGAATGTGCTAGATAACTGTCTAAATGGAGCTCATATAAGGGAAAGAGTTACACAGAAAATATGTCATCTAATTGCCTTAGCTGTTTCTTGCATATAGCAGGAAGAATAAAGAGATTTTGTTGTGTTGTTGTGTAACACAGTTGGAGTCCCACCAGAAAAAGTCCTGAGTAGTCCTAGTGTTTAAATAGATATGTCAGCCATGGTTTAGCACAATAGTCTTACTTTATGTTTCTAAAGAATCAAGTTACTGCAAGCTAATGATATCAAAGAGTGGATAGATTGCTGTTTCTCTCCTGTTGTAGAGCCTCATCTGTTGGTGATACTTGTATTATAAAATTTTTCAGATGGGGATCTACCAAAAGGTTAATTGCTGCTTATATAGGATAGGCATTAAATTCTTAAATAGAACTACTGTCACTAGAAAATTCTAGAAATGTTGCTGAAGGATGACCTGAAGTCTACTTTTCATATTAGCCAAACCAAAATGTAGAAACAGTAGTAATAGGCTCTAACAGTGTGGGGATAAAAGAAATTATATTATGCCTATATAATGAGCATGTCCAGATAACAGGCGATGTTGACATATGATAATAAATGTATTATATCATATGTCAGAATACTTTGCCTTACTGTTCTATGAAGCAGTCGTGGGATGCAGATTCTGTCATATTTCACCAAATTAACATGCTTGCTCAAATAATTTTCAGCTTCTTATGGATATTCCTTTGTTGGAAAAACTGATGTGTATTCATTAGTTTATTTTTTGTTTTTAATTAGAATTAATTGTTAGCTACCTCCATGTAGAAAAGCTTCGCTACTTCTTTGGTTGTGTTGCCACAAATAGTTTTCATGAAAACTGTTTATACTATATATGATGCTTGCAAGGAGACTTCTTGCAGTTGTGGAGCGTTCTTCCATATAAATTTGTTGTGTCTTTATCTTATTGGACAATATGGAAAAGATACTTTAGGGGAGAGGAAAGGGAGGAGGAAAAGGGAAAGGGTCATGGAGAAAATGATCCCATTAAAGAAAACGCAGTCTTTCAGGATCAACTCTTTATCTAATTCTGTCAACGCTCACTGAAAAAGTGCCCACCATGATAGCAAGGCCCTCGACTCTTCCCATTCCTATAGCAATTCACAAGCAAAGACCACTGTGTTTTATGATCCGTTCTGCTCAGCTTTCTGCCATGACAGCAAGGAGTCTTGTTTCGTTTTACAGAGGAGAAGTGATGGCAAAGGCTGCAGGAGGTATCCCTCATTTAGTTTAATTCATGCTACCTGGGAACCCTCTCTTCCAATTCCCTTTAGATTGAACAGCGTAAGTCCTGCACAAGTGCAGATTACGTATGTTCTGTCTGATGCAGTTGTTTAAAATTTTATACCCTGATATACAAATAGCTGCCAATAAGCTGTGGAATACATATGGGAAGGTTTTACCTTCCCCAGAACTAAGACAGTACCTTGAGGGAAAAAATATCTTTTCACAGAACCATCCTTGATTATCAGAGAGAAAAAAGAAATGAAAAATGTTTCACTGAAAGGTTTTGTTAACTATGCTTTTACTATTATTCTAATGTAATATGACTAATTTATTCAAATCTTTGGTACCATACGGTATTTCGTGAAATGCTTGCATACATTGCATTGTATGTGGTTAAAATTAAAACTATTTTTTATTTACTGTGTATTTCACTTACAGGAGTTAATCAATATTCTGAAAAAGTATTTTTACATCTCTAGAAAAAAACTTTAATTTGCATCCTCAAGGTGGAAAGTATTAAACTGAACTTTTCTAAGCAAATTGCATGTAACAAAATTGGCTGATTTTTTTTTTTACACGTTTTTCTACTCACATGATTGAAACCGTGTTATTGTTATAACAATAGCATGATAAACAAGATATAAGTGGAAGGTTGTTTCTTTCTATAAAGAGAAGAAATCCTTCCTGACAATACATTTTTAACCCTGTGTTATTCATCCATTCTGAGTTGAAATACTAGAAATTTTTTGGTTATGATGGTATATTATTTTTGCTCTTTTTCTTGTTTGCTTGTATATAAAGAAAGTGGCATACTTCTTTCCGATATATCTAATGGATACAAGTCTGTTCAGCACTATTGTTCTAGTTACACTATAGTATTTCTAAGATACCAGGAAAGTCTCCCTGATTTTTTTATATTCTTTTTTTTTTTTAGTTTTAAAAATTTAACTGAATTATTAAAATTATTTAATACATGTTAATATTCTCAGACATCAAATTAGGAAGTCCTATTATGCTGTAAAAAGCTGTGATAATATAAGTTGCTCTCTTACATAAATAAATAAATGACCGATATTACTGGAGGCTTTAAGCTTCAAGAAAAAAATGGAAGAAGTCTTTTATCCTGGTTTTTAGAGGGCATCAGCAGCTTGCTTTTATGAAAAAGTAACAGCTAAATGCACTGCAAATAATTTGCAGTAATCCAGTTCAGTGATTCATGTGTCTGCTTTAATGGGTCATAATTCAGGATAAAGTAACTGAGTGCAGTCAGAGTGCAGACACTGCTTATGCCAGGGACAGTATCTCTTCATAAAACACACCTCAGCAGAAGCAGTTTGCCAGCCCCCTAATACCCTCTGATGTTTTGATGTCCTGCATATTTTTCCGATTAAGTTTTGAGTGCCATGTTTTTAGTTGTATTTCCACATTCATTATCCTCACGTAGACCCTTCAGCGGGTTTGCCATATATGATTATTTTTTTAATGATGCCTTTCTTTCCACTTCAGCAGTTTAATAATCTAGCACATGGCTGCTTCTCAGTACTCAGCATTCACCTCCCCAATACAGAAAAGGACATGTGCTTTGGCTTCAGAATTCCATTTGCAGCTTTAGAAATGCATATTCCCTGTGGAACAACATTTGTTTGACATAACCATTCATTTTTATTACCTCTTTAAATATGTTTATCCAGAGTTATCAATAATCATAAATAACTTGTATTCTGTTCTTGTCCTGTTTTTTTCCACAGACAAAATTGCTTACCCAGTATGTATTAAATCTCGGCAAGTATGATCAAAGCTACGACATCAGAGACCGTACAAGATTTATTAGGCAGCTTATTGTTCCGAATGAGAAGAGTGGAGCTTTAAGCAAATATGCCAAAAAAATATTTCTGGCACAGAAACCTGCCCCATTGCTTGAGTCTCCTTTTAAAGGTATAACTGCCAAAATCATTTGGTAAATGTTCATTGTGTAAAGGAATGTGGCAGCCTATTCTATTTCAAATATGCTCACAAATTGTGTCACTTAGCAAATACAAATGATTAATATGCCAGGGTACTCGCTCTGCTTACTTGCTTTTCAGCAAGCAAGGTTTGCATGGTGCAAACAACAGTGCATTTCTCTGATGATAAACCCTGGCAAACTGATCCATTTCTATTCATGTGGGTTTTAAATTTGATTTAAATAACAGAAGGTGCGTCTTTTGAGGAAAACTATTCTTCTATTTCGGAAAATAGCTCTAGTCTTTTATCTGGACTTTAATAGAAAATTGTTAATGTAAGTATTGCAAATGTTTTATGAATCTGAAATAAATTGAATCTCAATAGATTAGGTTTTTATTATTTTTCTCCAAAGTCATAATTTTCCCTGTGCGTTTTCCCTGTCTTTTTACAAGTAAGAGCCATTGTCTGTCTTCTCAAATTAAAAGGTTATCAGGTTATCTTAATTAAAAATGCTCTGTTATTGTGACAGTTTGCAATTTTAATTTTCATACTTGGTCCCAGTTTTGAATCTCTAAAAGGAGCTCCATTTTGAAGAAAAACTATTAAAATTCTGGATGTGTTTGTGCCAAGACATGTATATGGATTGTTTAACTGTGCTGTCATTCTTAATATTCACAGTAAAGTAATTTTTAGAGAAGCTACATTTCAGAGCAACACCTCTAAACACACTGACTGATTAGCTTTTTTATTGACCATTATGGGGGAGATTATTGTAATCTATGGACTGAAATCAGTTTTTTGACCTATGAAGAGCTTCCTAGTTTATATTTATTCCATGACATTTGAGGTAATATAATGGCAATTACCTTTAGCCCTGATTAAGATTGCTCTTTGTGGTAGAGCTCATGGTGTTTGTGTATCTCTCCCCTCCCCCCCCTTTTTTTAATAGATCGGGATCATTTCCAGCTTGGCACCTTGTCTCACACACTGAACAGCCGAGCCACTGGCTACCTGGAGCTGTCCGACTGGCCAGAGGTGGCGCCTGACCCCTCCGTCCGAAACGTCGACGTAGCCGAGTCGGTACGTCAGCATCGTTAAAAGTAACTTCGCTGAAGGCACTCGTCTATATAGAATATTAGCCTAAAAGACAAGTATTTAAATACTACCTGTATGCTGTACTGAAAAACATTGATGCATGTAAACATCCGTGTTGCTTGTTTTAGCTTAGAAACGGAACATTTGGAAACCTGAGTGATGCTTGCTCTTTTCGGTGAGAGTAGTGGATCCACTGTAGGCCACTTCTGCTTCGCTTGTGAATTAAATGGGCTTTTTTCCCCTCCATCTCACTTTTGATTTCATACTTCTTGTATTTGCTGTGCTGCAGTATGTTAATTGCTGTTAATGATGAGTGTAGCTAGACTACCAAAGTAGGAGGTGAGCAGAGGTTTGTTCATGTACAAGTCTAAACAGAAAAAAATAGGTAATGTAAACAAAAGGCAGCGGCAGGGGGAAAAATGATGTATATTTCAAAGTGTAAAGTTTGGAAGGGGCGAGGGTTTACATTTCAGATCATCTGGAGAGAATTAGGAAAGTTTATAATAGGAAAATGTCATCTATTAGTGCACTAGTCATTTCTTGACATTATAAGGCTGGTCCTCTACTACCAATAGCTTTTTGTTCCTGGATTGTAAACTCTGCAGGAAAGTCATGTTCTGGTACCAGGGTCCTACTAAGTGTCAGTGAAAGCTATTGAACAGTAACAGAAATATAAATGTATTGCAATATAGTATGGTAACGGTGCTCCTGGAGGTATGTCATTGTAACAGGTATACCCAGAAAAGCACATGGTCCTTGTCATGAGCCAACTTCTACAGTAAGTCACACATGAATTAATTTGCATATAAGATGTTAGGGATAGAATGGGTAGAGAAAATTCTGAAAAATAGGTATGACTTGCAGAAGCCAGTGAACAGCAATGTGGTAGAACAAGCATTTCTCCTTAGTACTTTAATATTACTTGTCTACCTTCTTAGATACATTTCAGGAAAAGAGATATTTCGGTATAAACTTCTGAAAGCTTTTGTGGGGAGAATGTGAAGGCAATCAGCTCAAGCAGGGGATTATAAGTACAGAGTTGGCATGAAAGAATGTGTGGAGGCACCTTTGTCCACAAAAGCAAAAAGCGTTGCAGGAAATTGATCGAATGGAATAAGATCCAACTACAACATAATAGAAAACATCTCCCTCCAACCACTTAAACCTCAAAACAAACATAAAAATTCTTTCCCCATGTTTTTTTGCAAGTATTTTCTTTGGAGAGTGTCTCATTGTCATTAATTTTGTGGTTCCTTTAATACTGCATGTGCCTGTACAATGTATGTGAGTGAAGCTGAATTAGTAAGCTGCAGTCCACCATTAAGTTGTTGTTTGTATCCAAAAGAATATCGACTTATTAAAATACCAGTTGCTAGGTGGAGCATTACAAAGCTTTAGCAGCTTCTGGTGTTTAAGAGGAAGCCAATGTGTCTCTAGAGCCATACAGCATTGCAGGTCTCTGTTAGAGCTCTTTCAAAAGTTAGTCTTATTCCAGATCAGAGTGGTCACTGAGGCAGATCTGTATCACTCTGTTGATATAGTTGTCTGCCTATTTGGTTTCTTCCTGGCTTGAGTTTTTCTTCTGCTTGTCTAGTAGTATAGGGGGATATGGAAAGAAAAAAAGTCTGACCAAAGTATTGCTGTGTTCTGGTGTTCTCTTGGTGGTAAGAATTACTTTTATTTGGAGAATTGCAAAGGAAGTGAAATATAATTCCTTTGTGGCTACTAGAACTTCTGCTGCCTGCTGAGTCCACATCTGTTTTCCCCTTAAAACTTGGGATGACAAGGGTGGTGACTAGCCATATTTACCATTCATTCTAGTCATAGGCGAAAGTCAGCTGCATCTAGAGATAAAACTCTCAGACTTCAGGTTCTTTTGGCATAGAAATTTATTTATGGTTACTGATGCTTTTAATCTGCCTTAGTAAATCTTTTTCTAGACTCTCTAATAGACATATCTCACCTTTTATAGGTATGTACAAAACTTTTAGTTCTCCTAATTGTGTAAAGTAAGAGAAGTTTAATAGTTTCTCTTGACACGCTTAAAGGATTTATTTAGAAACTGCTTAATACTACTACTGCGAGAGTTTTTCTTCGCCGTGTTGTGTGTATGTTTTTGTATTGCTGGTTGTAAAAGTAAACTTAAGTTGAATTTTTTTACAGGCAAAGGAATGGACTGGAATTCTAGGTAAGACAAAGAAAGAGAAATCTACTGAAAAGTTCTACTCTGAATCAGAAGAGGAGGAAGATGAGTCTGCCAGTACCAGTGCATCAGGTAGGTGTTTGGAAACCCACTTGTATCTCTGCTGCCTGGAGAGCTGTGTTTTCAGAACTGGCTGCTACTTAAAAAGAATTGGAAAAAAATTCAAAAAATCCAGAGCTATGTGTAAAATCAGGAAATCAGGAAGCAAATTTTACATTCATGGTAGCTGTGCAATAACTGCTAATTTTACAGATATGGCTTGTGTATTTATTAAATTAGTTAGATTTTGCTTTGTTTCCCAGTTAAAAAAGCTGGCATGCTATTTTCATCCTATTTTGAGTCTCCAAAGAGTAGTGAGAGTTTGTAAATACAATTAAAACTAAATGCACCTAACTTTTTGTGGGAAGAGTGCCCGTATGCTTGGTTGTTGGAAACCATAGGTCTTGAATGTTTTTTGGAATTCATTGTTGATGAAGTACTATTTTGACAGCATGTGCTGCTGTGTTGATAAACGGCCAAGCTTGTTTATCTGTGTAGTCTTTCAGGGGGTTTGTTCCGTGAATTGTGTTATAGTATTGCTCGCAAGTTCTACACGACGTTTTCTATTTATTATAATGGGAGTGATGATGGAGAAGATAACTGACAGCTGCCTATCAAGTTCAGTGAGCAAAGGTTCTTTTGACCAGTCTCCCACTTAATGCCAAATAGGCAGTTCCCCAAGACAGCTGTTTTAGCAGATGTTAATATAGTTCAGCTGTAGTGAAGAACATCATTCTCCCAGGTCCAGACTTTAGACACAGAAAATGTTTAGCATTAGAGACTGAAAAGAATTAGCAGCATCTAGTTGAATGGAAGAGGGGCACCTTAAAATCCGAATATGAGGCTTCTCTCCTCTGATTCCTAAACTGAGGAAATATGCAGAAGTGCTTAAGAATTGTATCACTGAAATTAATGATCTCTGAAGCAAGAAAAGAATATGTTCACTTCAGATATTTGACTATTTGGTAAGTATATGATTAATTAGAGGATGAATAATTTGTTTAAATCAGTGATTCAATCATCGTCACTATCAGTATTCAACAATAGATTATCTAATTAAGCAACTGGTTGAAAAGATAATCTTGCAGTTAAGTGAATGTATAGATTAGAGAATTTGAGGTCATCTCCAACTCCTGATAGGGTTGTGTAATTTTGAAGAATTCACATACAATGAATTTATTATTGGGCTTTCTAATTTGATAAAGTGTAATACTATAGGCTTGAAGAGGACAGGTCTTTAGCCAATAAAACATTAGGGGAATGTGATTTTCTTGCCTGCTTTTGATGCAGGGTAAATAATGCTAAAGCTTGCAATTGGATCTTAAAATAGTAAAACATTGTTTTATTTAAAACAAACTTGGATTCCTAAAATACTAATTATGTAAGATATTTAGAAAAAAAAATTATGAGTTGTTTTTGTCTCAGAGAGTGAGTCTGGCAGTGAAAGTGAGAAGGAAGATAAGGAGGAAGGCAGCAGTGATGAGAGTAGTGGGAGTTCCTCTTCCACTGAAGAATCAAGTGACAGTGAATCAGACAGCAAGGAAAGTACTGCAAAGAAAACATCTAGAGCTGCTGCTGAAAGGTAGGTATACATTTCTATGGTTTTAATTTTTTATGATACTACCTGTTAAAGCACTCTTCCTTTAAACAGTTTGCTAAGCCTTTAACTAGGCTTTTTTGCAAGTGTATTGGCCAAGGGGTGATGTCTCCTGTTTCAATGTATGCCAGTAATATTCAGTGTATAAACTAGGTTCATATTTTCATTAATCAGACTACTCTTATGTTTGGAATTAATTTCTGACTTTAGTAAAATCTTGGGTGGCTTTTTAAAAATTGATGTAACCTTGGGAGGCTGAATAAGTGATCAAACAGTTGTGTGAAACACTTAATTACCTTTTGCAGCAATTTTGCTGAGAGCTAAAATTAAGTCCTTCAACACTTTGCCATAATGTAACTAAGACAATTGATTTTTCTAAATAATGTTATATTAAAAAGATTATGATCCAAATATTAGAGGCAAGGGCTGTGAAGGGAAACGGTCATAAGATATTTAAGTGTTAGCGCTTTTTAAGATTGCCCATTATCAACAGCATTATCATGTATTAAAGTATCATTAAAATTTTGAGTAATTGGGGCTAATACCTTGGATTGTATGAATCTGTTTCTTCCACTGCTGTCAGCAAGTGGCCTCTGCAGACATGATCGCCCTTTACTCTGTAGTCTGCTGCCAGCTCACTTGATGAGTTTGCAGCTCAGCTCAGTCGTGGCTGACAGCACTGATTGGGGCGCAGTACGCACTCTGCTCCTTTTATTACAGACAGTAATTAAAGCAGCTCGCCTTGCCACTTCCATAACAAACACAGCATAATGCCCTAATTATGACTTTATTAATTTAAGTCAGGATTTAATGATTTTAAAAGTGATTTATATTGTTTTTCCTGTTCAGAACAAATGAAATCTGTAGGTTAAATTAATACAGGCTTTTCATCATCGCAAAGTTAAAAAGCTAGTTACCAGTAAATTCTTTTCATTAGAATAACATCTGAAATTTTAAGCAGCAAGGTAAACAATGATTACCCATCAAAACTGGCTGATGTACAGTAAAGTAACATTTTTAGTCTTCAAATCTAGTTTTAAAGATAAGCTAAGGATAAGCTGTTGAAAAACAACTTCATTTATATAATGGCTCACAGTAACTTATTTGTTGATGCAACTACAGCTTGTGTTCAATGGCAATGAAGGAAATGTAGATAATTTTGTCAGTACCTGTGTTATACATCATGAAGAAGAAACTTTAAACAGTGTATGTTAGTGATTTTTTATATTTAACTCATTGACCTCAAACAAGTTTTTAAACGTGGTCATATTGAGACGTAATTTTGACAGTACCTGTTTTTTCAGCATGATTTTAGCAATCAGATATGCTACATTAGGCTGTTTTTGTGAAGCGTACTCTTGTTTCATTTTTAGCTTTGCAAGCTTCAAGTTTGCTGCTTTCAGAAAAAAAAGCTTTTGACTAAAATTTGGGGGGTTGATTTCAACTACAGTTACATGGGTAGGCATTATTAGCATGGCTTAAATGTTAATATTGATTTTTAATAATTCTGATTAAATTTTATTTAGGCAATTCAGTCCTGGGAAGTTCTTAGAGGAGGAAGGCATTGCCCCTAACTGTTTTTCTTTCTGTCACATCAGATTTTTCAGTTCACCTTCTCTGTATTTTTTCCCTTCTAAAAGCATTGCTATCTCAAACAGTAATGCAGCACAGTACGTTCTTTTATGCTGCTCCTAAAGCTAAGAAAAAATGTGTAACAACTTAATTTGAGTCCAAAGGGACTCTTAATAGTTGAGTGGTCTGGATTTGTTTAATTATTGTTGACCTTGTTACCCTTGAAGCACTTTAGTAACCAATTTATTGTCTTGAGGAAGAAGTTGAATCAGGTGGCGTATGAAACACCTGATTTGGAAGTATAAAATGGTTGCCTGCAGATCCAAGAATGGAGGGCATTTTTTCTATATGCAATACTAATTTATCTGCTCCAAGATAAAAAACAATTTTCCTTTCCTGCAATATTTCTAGCTAGCAACTCCCCCCGAGACAAAAGGGTAATCTACTAATTGGTAGTTGTAGTATTATTAGAAGCAAACAAGGCGGATTTTAATGATATTCAGTAGCTGTAAGCACAGAGGAACATAAGCCAACATTGCCAGGGTGAACAGAACTTTACTATGTGAAGAACGGTGTCTCTGAAGTCCGTTAGCTGTAAGGTATTCAATATGACCAAAGGTGTCAGAATGTAATGACTCTTCTGCATAAACTCTGCAATGAGTTGAAATATTTATAGATATTATAGGTCTTATTTCTAGGGAGTTTGATTTAGAAGAATTAATGAAGGAATAAATTCAATACATTGATTTTTTTCTTTTTTTTTAAAGCAATATTACTTTGCAAAAACATCTTGTAACCCCTCAAGATTCTGTTAATCATAGGTGGAATAGTCTGAAAGTTTCTTTATATAAAAGGGTGCCTGCATTTCTTTCTGAAATGTCACAAGCTTGATGCATGCGAGTAATATTTTTAATATTTAATATGTTCACATTTTTGTTTGGCTGTTTCACTGGTTTGGATTATATGTGATGATTTATTGTGTAATGTGATAGAAAAATTTTGTGTACCCTTCAATATGCTGCTACTACTGCCATCTTAGCCGAGTTTTTTATCATGAAGAAATACTGACTTAAAACTCATTTAATAAAACTTTGAAATGTTAATGTAGGATTTTTTTTTTTCAATACGTAGTGATTCAGAGGACATGAAAAAGAAAGCAAAGGGGATCTCCAAAAAGAGAAGCACATCCAGTTCCTCTGATACAGAGTCCACTTCATCAGAAGAAAGTTCTTCAGACTCCAAGTCAGAATCAGACTCTAAAAGTGACTCTGAGTCTGGAAAATCTAGAACTGCTACCTCTAGTAAGGTAAAATATATTTTTTAAGAAAAACTTGTAAAATATGAAAAGATGTATCTAAACATCTGTATGTGTTTCTTTATGTGGGAATGGAGATGGGTTTTATGGATATCGAAAAAAGCAGAGTTTCTGAAAAAAATTTTTGACCTTTCATAAAAAGACCAATCCCAAAGTAGTAACTGTTTGATAGCTTAAACAAGTAAGAATATTTTATAACAAAAAGCATATTTTGGTTTTAATTCTGTTTTATTTTTACTCCGGGTAGATGAAGAATAATAGAACCTAATTATTTTTTTAGATTACTGTTGAACTGGTGAAAACATAGTACATGGGTAGTTCATAAAAATAATACCCTAATTTGGGATGGTTATTATATTAAAATGGGATCTCAAAGTATAACTACTACAGGACCTGGGTCTGACAGGAAGCAAAACTAAGAAACAGATGTTAGTACATAGTTTCCTAAGAGTTTGAAGAAATTCTAATAGAAGCACTAGCTTTGTTTTAAAATTTCCTGTTAAGATTAAGAATGGTGCAAGTTAATGCATCTGTACTTGAGGTGTATAGATAGATCAGTAGAATTAATATTTTTAATGAGTAATCAACTTTTTATTGCTCTCTGTGTTTCGTAGGAATAAATCTTATAAAGGGTTCCATTACTTCAAATTGTATTAGCTTTCTTACAACACTTATGAAGTAGCGAACTTTCAAATATGTTTTTTTTAAATTGGATTCGGAAATGTGTGAAGATGCAGAAGTGTTCAACAGAGCCATTCATGTGTCATTTAAGATTTAATTGCTTACCTGGCTGAACAAAAAGAGATTACAAGTTCAATATACTCAAGCTAGCATTATAGAGCTAAAGCTAATAGCGTGAATTTGTTTCTGTTTCTCTACCTAACTTTCATTTAAAAAATAAATAAATGAGGAACTTTACGCTAAACCTGTTAGGGTAGAAGAGTAGAAGAATTTCTGAAACTTATTCTTCTGTTATCAAATATTTCCTCTGCATTTATTTCTATGTATTTTATAAAAATTTGAACAGTGGAATTGTAGCTCAGAAACTTCCATTTTAATACCGATATGTGGTTTTGAAAATTAAGTGATACTTTGATGCATTTTAAATTAAGCCAAGACATTTCAGTCAGGATTCCTGTATAGATTGCTGAATAGCCAAAACAGACATTGTCTGTTGCATTTGATGCAATTGTAAAAAGCTGGTGGACAGGTGTGTTTTGAACAGTTAAGATGGAAGGCTGTAACTTGATTAAGGTGTTTCAGCATGCATTTCCTTTAATTGAGGAGGTAAGGCGCTCTGTTTCTCTAAATCTTGAACTTATGTTGTACATGGTCTTTGTTTTGTAACTTTATAGATCTGCCTAGGAACTCTGAGTTGTAACCTTAACTTTTAATCTATTCCCTTCTTCTACTGAGTAGAACAAAAGATGAAATGAGACTGTAGCATTTGAGAAATGGAGGTGCGTTTCCATGATTTGATCATTGTTTCCTGCCCACATACCACACTGGGTAACGCACCTATGTCAAAGTTTTTTCTAATAGAGAAGCCAAACTGAATCTTGCCAAAGAATGGTAGCACAACAAATGTAACTTAAATCCTCTCAGAGTAAACTTCTTTGATGCTAGATGGAACATGAATTAATTCTAACAGTTTGCAGCTTCTCATATTAGCACAGTATTTTTTCACCAGAAAGTAATAGGTCCTCTGACCTGCTTAGTTCTGAGAAGCCACTGAAAAACCATATTCAAACAACAGTGTCCTCTCCCTGCTGCATTTGTCCATTTTTTCTCAGGATATCAGCGCCATCATTCATGATTTCTTTCACTACAGTTATCTAAACTGTTCTGGTTCTTTCACAGGCTATGTGAGGACTGCTGGCATAAAGAAGCTTTTTGTATTTTAAAACAGCAGTTGAGAATGTGTGAAGTCAAATATACTGAATAATATGAGAACCGGAATGTCCAAGAAACTTGGGATTGTTTGGTTGAAGTCAATGGAAAATTGTCAAGCCCTCGGATTTTAAGAGAAGAGAAAGAACGTTACAGTAGTCCTGAAGCCTTACTTGATTAAGAAGCACCTAAAAAGAAATGTGTTAGGAACAAAAAGTGTTTATAAGCAATTGACAGAAGACTTGATCAGAGTCAAAGGGTAGAACTGAAAAATTGCAAAGCTTTTAAACATCACAAAAAATATTGAAACAAATAGCAATAGGGTTTATATGCATGGCAGCAAGAAAAGAAGCAAGATTATTGAAAAGAAAGGATAGCACAGAGCTCACTATTGAAAAGCTAAATGGCTATGTTCCTTAAATTCTTTTTCATTAAGAAATTAGGGCATTTAATGTAAGGGCAACAAGCTATGGCTGATGCACTGTAAACAGCAGTGGTTGTATATAAAGGGAGCAAGGGGTAAGTTTATTAATGCTCTTGAACATAGAGGACTGTTTCAGTGTACTGTATTAATCTCTAGGACCATGAAGTTAGTTTCCATTTAAGCCATTTTGGATGCCTGCATTTATACTTGAGGTATTTCTGATACTTGGTTATATTCAGAAGCATAATTGGATGAGAGGGTAGAGGGGAGAATCACAGGTATTTTGTGTCAAAGGTGATTGTTACGCTAACTAACTTAATCGATTTTTTGGAAAGAGACCTGTTTTGAGCCCTGTGATAATAGGTGGAGCTAACTGATGATAACCTAGATAAGCCCTTCCAAAGCTGGAAAGAAAAGCAATTGTTGACAAACTTTAAAGAACATTATAAAGTCTTGTATAGAGCCCTTGTGTTGAGGTAAATTTTACAAGAAGCACCCATGTTTATTCTATTTCCAGGAAAATCTTGGAATTTTTCTGCTTCTTACCTGACTTCTTTTCAGGCCACCCAGGAAGCAGACTGTTTCAGCTAGGCTCTCAGAAATGCATGTTTTTATTCTGATAGATTTTTATTGGAAAAGCCACTGGCTACATTATTCTACTACAGGGTGTTCTTAATTTGGTCAGTGTATATGGGGAGATGATACATTAGGATTTCCTTGCCTTTTAAATAAAACTAAAAAGATTTTCAGAAATACATATTGATAAGAGGAGTAGTTAGTAGGCTCTATTTTTGTAGTTCCTCAGTTTGCCACACATTATGAACTATGTTACATAGCTGTTTTGGGTGGTGTTTACCATTCTATATGTTTTGTTGGGTACCATTGCCATGTTCAGCAGAATTTTCATAATAAAAAAGGTTTGATTATACTCACATGGGAGCTTAATTTGTGCATACATCCATGCATTTACTAGCACTAAAATAGGTTACAAAAACTTCACATTATTTTTCCTGAATTTATTCTTAGTGCTTTCATATTTTTTCTCATGAAGAATCATTTTGAAAAAGCTGTTGTGTTCACTATAACTGAGCTGCAGTGAACAGAAAATTCACTCTTGTACTGCAGTTTTTTATATCATTTTGAAATATGGATAGTTTGAGGTGTTCAGATACATATTACACTGTAAGCGTAAATACTGTAGAGCTAAAATGCAGATTTGAGGATGATGCATGTATAAGTAGGTGTCTCTACAGTGGGATTTTAAAATCAGCTACTGGTGACCTCCTTATACAAGTATAATACAGTCACTCAGCTGTTAAAAACCTGATCCACTATTTAAAAAATATACAAAAACAAATTGTCTATCTTTCTGCCTGATCTCTTTTCAAGTACTAACACAATGGAAACAGTGGGTGATCTGTCAATGCATTTGGATTGTCAATGATGGTTTTGTATAAATATTGGGAGGATAAGAAATAAAATTCACACAGCAAAATATGATTTCATCTGCCTTTTCTCTGCAGCTCCATGGCTCATTCTGCGGTGTGAAATTCTCATTTTACACACTTTGCAGGCGGAGCACATGAATTATGCATTGAGCAAGAGAAATCTCCTGCTTCAAGTCCTATATGCATTTACCAGGTTCTATCTCTATTACCAAGATGAATTGCAAATGGAGAAATGTTTGATGGAATATAGCTTAACTTCTTTGTTTAGTATTCTCCTTTTCCCATAGTGGGCTCTCTTGGTAGGAAACTGTTTGAGTTATATTGTAGACTTAGTTTTAAGAAAAAAGATGAAAAATTATGTTACAGAGAAATGCCAGACACGTCAGAGCCTTTTTATTGTCTTGATTTGGAATGCAAAGCTTTTTCCATTCAATAGAAATATCTGTTGGTAGTGTTTGTTGCAGTCATTGGCTATTTATTATTCCTACAAAGCCAATCAATTTTCTTTTCTTGGAAAAACCAAAGAAAAAAATAATCGTGTTTGTAATAGGCAAGACCCATGTAAATAGATTTCTTTGGTGTTTTGTACAGAATTGCACACAATTAATATATATACCCATATATAGAAATATACCTATAAATATGAAAGTATTTATGTGTTTATGTGTATATATAGCATGCATACACACACATATAAGTAGCTGAGTATTTACTTAAGCTTGACACACTTGACTGAAGGAGAAAATAAGACATGATCATACTTTAACATCAGCTTTTTATTGATTTAGTTAGCTTCTGATTTTACATTTCCCAGATGGTAGGGTTGGTTTTTGTTTGTGTTTTGTTTGGTTTGGGTTTGGGTTTTTTTTTTTTACACTAAACTGATGGTATTTAAGTACAGTATTCTGATAAAGTGTGCAGTGGAAGTTTTTCTTACCATGCATTACTTTGATGTAATGATTCTGTACTTGTGCCTCATCTTGGGACCATTTTATTTTATTTTGAAGTATAAGAAATAAATTCTGTTGAAGGATTTTTTCCCCATTTTTAAAGATGAATTACATAGTAGATTCAAAATAATATCAGTGCAGAAATGCATTTTATCTTATAAAATTACATACCACGCTTTGTGATATAGACTTAGTAACTACTTTAGAATGGCAAAATAAATAACAGAAAAAACAAACTGAAGCATACTATTGCTGTTGTGACATAGAATGTCCTATCTTAATTGTCTTCAGTAAACAGATTAACAGTAAGAGAATTTCTTGACTCCTAATTTTTTAAACATGTTGACCTAGCAATGCTGCCATTGGCAGAACTAGAAGCATATTCAAAATTCTCATCCGTGTGCTATAGCCTCTCATGTGGGTGAGCCACTTTTTGTAGACTTTAATTGGCTGCATAATAAAAGAGAATGGAGAAATCCCATCTCTACTGGAATAATTAGCAAATATAGAACTCTAGCTAAAAATAACCTTTGAACATTAATCATAGTTGAAGACAAAACTGTATCTTATGGATAAGTGGGGGTAGGGAGTGAAAGAGTTCGGAAATTGAGGTGGGGTTTTTTTAAATATATTTGTATTTTGTTTAACCATGTTCTCTTTTAGTATATTCCGGTGTCTGAAGAGTTTGTAGTTTAGCAAAAAAGTTGTGATATGTAGTTTATAGTAAAAGTGCTGCAGATAACAGCTAAACCCCTGATTCGGGGCTAAATATTCACCAAATGGTGCTATAAAAAGACTTGGAATTCATTAAAAGAACTGTCATGAAATTGTTTCTCTGACATTTCATAGACATAAGTAATTCAAGTAGAACCTGTAGCTTATGAAGTATACTATTTATCTGTATTTCACAGATTTAAAAAAAAAATAGCCAAAAGAAGCTTAATGATTTGCCAATAATCACACTGGAAGAGAATGATGAGCAACGTCGTTCTGGCTCAGGTCAAGCCTGGTAGTCGTTAACATCAACAACTTCAAATAGCGAGAACATTAGCTAGTTTCTTCCGTGTTCTTTGGGGGTGAACCATGGAATTTCTCTCAAAATTGGAAAAAAATAGACTTGGCATTATTTTTAGTTTGCAACTGACCATGAGGCTGAGAGACTAGAAGAAAGGGAATGCACCTTTAGAAAAGAGGGGTCATTTTATTCTATGGTGATAGTCAAAGAAAGTGAGAAGACTCCAAGCTCCCGTAGGAATTTGTATTCTGAGTGCTTGAAGAGACTGTGACAGTTTGCAAGTAATGCTTAAGAAATGGAGGCCCGGATTGGCATACGGAGTTTTACTGATTTATTTAAACCTGTTCATTTATTAGAAAAGGTAAAATAATAATGTATGTATATGCATTTGGCTGTCATGTGCTGTTGAAGAGGAAACTGGTAAATGAGAAGATTCATGGAAGTGTGACTTCTGGAAAGACTACGTTTAAAGTACTTGCAATACCTTGGGTAGTGAGCAATGTCTTAAGGTCTAAAGGCAGTTGACAAATTCACTGAAAAAATGACAGTCTTCTGTCCGGTGAGTGAGCCAGAGAGAGCAAAGGCAGAAGGAGTTCTTCAGCCAATCCAGATGAAGGATGCTTGAGAGTGGGTAGGAATAGCATGATGACATACTGTCTGATGGGCATGCAGCGGGTAGCATGTCCAGGTTCTGGCTACATCCAAAGATCAATCCTTTTTGCTAAACCACCACCCTATTGGGAGCTCATATTGAGCTGTGACACACTCAATTCTGTCCTGAATCATCACTGTCTAGGCATGTTCTGTAGGTATGACCAATATGCACTCTTATTAGATTTTTTTAGAACTTTTTATTTAGCTGTATTGAAACAAATTTTGTTGAAATATTCTGTTTGCCAAGTCACTGAGATTACTCTATTACTGCTCTACTCTTTACTTAAAGTACTGCCTATCCTTATTATTAGAACTTATCTTAAAGCTTAAAACTGAAACATTTTGGGGACAAAAATCAACTTTTTGTTATTTCTCCAGCATTTAAGTAAAATCCCAGTAGATGATGGGACAGGATCCTGTACAGGAGTATGGGATAAGTATCCAGATAAGTGCAAATAACATTACTTTCTTATTGAATGGATTTTGTCCTGTTTTTCATATGGAAACAGAAATGTTAGTACTCAAGTCTTTTGTTGTAAAAAAAAAAAAAAAAGCTTCATCTTTGTTTTAATGGTCTCAACAGAAGTGTCTGATCTGTCACCAAGAGTTTTCTTTGAGTAGCAGCTATTATTAATATTAAACAAAAACTGGGGCTTCAGAAGAGTAAATGTAACTCAAATGTGGAGTTTGGGTTCAGCTTACCTGTACAGAGAAATCTTTCTCACTAGGTGAATTCTCTGAATGCCGAGCCCTGAAAATGGATACATTTTTCTTTTACAGAAGAGAAAATACACTTTGTTTTATAAAAGACTTTTTTTGCTGATATGGTAAAAGATGAAATATTAATGTATTTTGACAGAAAGAAGAAAAAACAGCACAAGATAGAAAAGCTCCAAATAAACAAGACGTGTTTCTCTTAGATTTAGATGATTGTAAGTATCTTGATTAAAGCCTCATTCTTCCCATGGCATAAATTCAATTCTGTTAATTCAATGAATTTTAAATGTCTAAAACATTGATTCTGTTCATTTATCGTACCAGCTTCCTGACAAAAGGAAAAAAATTGTTTAGACTGCCAACTTATTTTTAAGCATAATTATTACAATATGTGATTTTATTTGTTTTAGAACTGAGAAATAGTTTCAAAATTTAGAATGTATTGGTATGTAAAACATTTATTTTGAGAATTTTTCTATGTCTGGACTTGTTTATTGTTAAAGTGGGTTTATTTTCTTGGGTGCCAATGGATGTTACTTGTACAACATCTGTGCAACCTATGAATCAATTGCAGTACTATAGTAAGATATTAAAAATCACAATTTTGAAGAACAGATTAAAATGTAATCTTGGAAAGGTAGGGTAGAGCTGGCACTGGTTTTTGGCTATGCTTTGTAGTGCCATTCTTCAAGTTTACTTCTATAGGTGCAACACATGTTAGAATTACATTAGAATGTACTTTGTACATAACTTGTAAATTAAAAAGTGCTGCATAGTATGGATCAGACTGAAGGATAAAATAGAGGAAAAAATGGGAAAGGAGGACAAAATATTTTTAATGTAAATAACATAGTCTATACATATATCAATTTTATTTATATTTTCATTCTTTATTATGGGTATTAGGGCTATATGTCTGAAAAAATAATCTTCTGCTGTTAAGAAACATATATGCAGGGACAAAATAATTAGATCAAGACGTAAAACCTTTTTACACTTAATGAAGATAGCTCATTGTCCCTCGCAGTATTTTAATTTTTTTTGAAGTTAAGTGTCAATTGCCTTTTTACTTCTAGTCTGTCCTGTGACAACTCCTGTGGCAGTTCCTACAGCAGCTGTTTTGTCCCCAAGTTTAACAGCAGACCTAGAGGGATTAAGTCTGTCGAGTTCATCAGTCATTGATGTAAGTAGCCTTTAAAAAGGGGGGTGGGGTGGGGGGGTGAGTGTGAGTGTGTGTGCGTCTTAATTTAAGCATTTCACGTATTTTTGAGGCAGTCATTAAAGTGATTTTTTTTTTAAGTACTTTCACCTATAAAGGTCTTGTGTGAAATTCTGGTTTACATGCAAGTCTGGCAGCTTTTTTTGATCTGTAATAATTACATTCTGAAATGTGGAGAGAAGTATGAATATTGCATATCTGAGAAGGATGACTTCAAGGAGTTTTAACCTTCTCTTTCAATCTGTCTTTTTCTCTTCCTTGCGGAAACTTTAATTCACAAATTAAGTATCCAAACTATACAAATCTTTCAAATCATCTAGTTGCTACACTATCAAAAATAAACAACATGAAAATCACATACTTGTTAATCCTCGGCCTGTTTGTTTACCATACATGCCTCCAATTATGACATTTTGCTACTGGCAAGTAATTTTTCGTGAGTATACGAAGCATAGCCCCTGGATGCAAATAAAAAGGGTATAGATTTACAATCATTGGTGTATCAGTATGTGTCATGATTCATTCTGTTAGTGCTTTCTGCTTTGTAGCACTTTCCATTAGGGAATCTCAAAACTGTAGGTATAATTAAGGTTAGCAAAGTCATGGAGGTAGAGGGCATTCCTTTGTTGGGGGAAAGAATAGTAGTTTGTGTTCTTTTTTGGTTGTTTTTTGTAGTCATTTTGTGTGTCCAATTTAAATTTGCAATTTATAAGGAATTTTAGCAGTACAACATAGGATACTTAATCCTTATGCAACTTTAATAATTGCTGGTGAAGTACTTTGTGCTGGCTTTGGAAGCAATACGTTTGCAAAATTAAATACTCCTTACATGAAGAAGGTGCGTGAATGATTTGACTCGAGAAATAAAAGATCTTAGCTGATGATTCAGTTTCATGTTTACAGGCTTTAATATTTGGTGTTGAAAAGGTGGACTTTCAGACGATGTGTTGGATATTAGCCTTATGTAAGAAAATTGTGGTGCAGTTTAAATTTCAAGCAGAGCAGTAACAATCTGTGGACATGCAGTCACTTTATCTGATGCGTAGTTGTTCACGTGTCACACATTCTAAAAATGCCATAAATTCTGTTCCACGTTATTTTGCAGTGCAGTATGCAGTGTTAGGTGGCAAGCCTGAGTTTAACTACAACTGTGTTGTTATTCCTGTGATTGCAGTCCCACAATTGCTTCTTTGCCATCCTTTATGGCTTTGACAACTCAAAACATAGGCAATCATCTCTTTTCCTGTCTCTGGGTTAGCTTAAGAATAACTCTGGTGTTTTTGCTTTACTTCAGAATTATCACCTTTGAGGGTAAGTTACAGATAGCGATCAGTAACGTGGGATGCTTGATAACACCCCGTTTGCCAATGTCTTTAGTGCTTTCATCATCTACAATGCATGAACGCATGTTCCACTCCCACATTCATGCTTGCTTTCCTCATGATTGCCACTATTCGTTTGCTAAATTGCTTCTCCCCGTTCTTCAGAGGGTAGCTGCAATGAAATAGACGCGTTAGATAGAAAGAGCTAGAAGGTGTAGGCTAAACAGCAAAAGAAGTTCTGCATGAAAAGGTTGATTCTGCAAAATGCCTCTTTCTTGTTACTGCTGAGTTCCTGGTAAAGCATGTAACCAGCAAAGAAGCTGGAACATTTCCTCCTACACCCTGCTCCGGAAACAACCCAAACCACATAAGAACAAATTGTTGCTGTCTGCATAGTGATTACATGTTTTGGGCTGTATTCTGTTTTCAGATCTATGCTGAACTGTCATTGCCACTAGTAATAATTGCAGAAGTACATGAGGTCCTTTGCTGAATTTTGTGCACCAGGAGGCAACAAAAATTAAACGTTAAGGTTAAAAGCTGTTCTTTCAAATGATACCTATATATTGTAAAAAGTCTTGCATGTAAGTAGTTAAATAACTATTGTCACGTGTTGTTCAGCACCATCAGGTAATTTTCTAAAAACTGAAATATAAAAACAGCTTTTAAGACTTTATGTGGGAATGTTCCTCTTAAAATAGTATTTTGAATTTAATCTGTGATGACTAATTCTGAAAATAAGGAGGATAGTTGTCGGACTTCAGAAAACTTTTCCTTCCTTCAGTGGGAAAGGAAATGAATTTAACTGTAGGGCACATGCCAAACTAACAGTGAGAAATTAATTTATTACTAGGCAATGGAGAGCATGGAGTAAAAATAGCTAAGTACAGTATATGACCCTAATATCAAAGAAATGTAGCAGCCACTTATCTTGGAATATGTCAGGCAGTCTATTATTCAAATCATTCAGCACTGTAATTGGACACAGCTTTTAGAAAACTTATAACTCCAAATTCATAGCTGCTGAGCATTATAGAAAGCATAAATACAAGAATGGTTTTACAGTAATGGTATGGATCTCTTTAAACCTACAAAACCAAAATATCCGTGAATGGAAACTACAGTGCACAACCTGATGCTTTGTCCTGCGGCTCATTTGTTTTTATGATTCATGTTTACATATAGCACATTTCCCCCTCATATAACTGCACACATGCGTATTATTGTTTGTTCCAGGAAAAACAAAATTCTCTGGTAGTTTATGGATAACTTTCTTCCAACTGGGTGCAAAACATAGTAAATCCTTGCACATGCTTCTGCCCTGGTACGTGTAGTCTATCTTCAGGTGGCTCAACCGAACCAGGTAACTGAGGTTGCCAGAGGCTGTCGGGCTTTTCGGGGTGTGCATGCAAGAGAATTCAGACCTAAGTGCTTGGGGAAACTCTGGAGTCGATTTCGTTTCAGATGGATACATTTGCAGGTTTGAAAGGTACTCGAAGATGCGGTGTCAATGAAAAATAGGAGCTGAGAGAAAGCTGCAAGCTGTCAGTGTAAAGCGGTTATCTGAAAACACTGGAAATGGGTGTTGTCTCCTAAAGGGAGGTTATAAAATGAGAGAAGATGGAACAGAAAGCAAAACTCATGAATGACATAAGGACAGGGAGGGTTATAACCTGCTGCAGGAATTGTGAGCAGGCATGGTGAGAGGAGGAAGAGGAGAGCTATGGTATCGGAGGGAAGCTGAAGAGGGGCGTGATCTTCTGTTCCTACCCATCACACAGCTGATGAGAAAAAAAGCTAAACCACCTGTTCTTTTCTCATTAGGATTTTAGACAGTACAAATGTACAAGAAACTGCTCTCCTGAATGTGTAGAGCCCTGAGTATGCTGTGTATGATAATTAACTGGTAAAAATCACACATACTTTTACAAATTAGCAAGAAGGAAATACGGCTTTGGTAGCAAGAAATTTGGTATGATTCAGAAGAGTGTTAGTGCAAGGGAGAACTGACAGCTGGATATGAGCTCTGATGGTAGCAGCAGTTGGATGGGGCAAAAAGTGTGTGGAGGTAGGGGCTGAGTTGAGTAGGATTTGAGGGGAGAAGATTGTTTCTCCTGCTCCAAATAGAGGATAATTTGGGGAAAAAGTCAAGGGTGAATAAGAGAAGTTTGTGATAGAAGCATGTAGCAAAAGAGAGAGAAACTCTTGTTGTAATGAGAAGGTACTTACAAAAATATTTGATGCAACAATTTAGTGTTGCTATTAATTATTGTACATATGGAATTATGGTATAATTGTAGAAGTGGTACTGCTTTAATTCCTAAGGTTTTATTTGGCATGTTCAGTGTATTCTCTTGGTAGTAGTTATTACCAATGATATGTTTTTATTGTTTCCTACTACTTGGAGTTCTGCAGAAACTGTTTAAGAAGGGAGGAGTAAATCATCTTGTTTTCCATCTCATGTCTTCTACAGAACTTTTGACTGAGATCCACTTTGAGAACTTCTTTAGAGTGGTGATGCATAGAGCAGAAATAATAGCTTTTGACAAAAGTCAAGGTCGAGCTGCAGACCTGTCAAACCAGGTGATAAATACATTTAATTTCAAATTGAGCACACTTACAGAATTCCTTGAGAAGTACTAAACATGAACTCCCTCAATATTCAACTCGAGATATTTTCAGAATAGGAGAACACCTTAAATGGTATTTTAATTTCTAAGTTGTTGAGGTAGTCTTTACAGGGGAAAACTTTCTTATCATTTGGGTTGCTTTATCCATTTAGGCTGTTTCTAATTCCACTATAGCAAGTGTTAAGACTGACTGTAAAGTATATTCTTTTCCTGTGTGAAGGATCTTTTCTTAGAAGTACCAGGAACACAAGGTTTGCAATAATGGATATCGTGGCTCTAGTCTGGTATGCGGCTTGCAGGAAAGGTTAGCATGAGGTGCTTAAGAATTTGCAAAATCCTACAGTAGAGAAATGAATCATTCTTCCAAATTAGCGTCACTCAACTTCATGAGTTTTATTTTTTCAGAGCGTTGTTAGCAATAATCAATAATTATTCTGTAACTAGATATATTTATCATTCATATAAGCTCTGGTCTGAGTTCTTACCTCAGGAATGGTTGTATCAGAAGAAACATTAACTTGTGAATGTCATGAAAGAGATGTAGTGCAATCAGTTGTGCTAGCAGTGGATTGCCTGTGATGGTTTGACTAGATCCTTGATACTCTTCTGCCCTGTGTTCTCAGAGAGATTTTTATCAACCAGCCTTGTTTTTTAAGTAACTAGTTTTATTTTTCTGTAAATATATCCAGTCCCTCTTAGGACGCTTCTAAAATTTTTTACTCATGCAAAAGATGTTTCTTTTAAATTGGTTTTCAATGTTAGCCACATCTTCTCTTTTATCAGAATTTTGTGATTTTGTGTTCGGATAACACAGGCTTATGGTATCCTTGATATCATTTTGTTATTTTTTATAGTTTACCATTTACTCTCTTGTTATTCAGCTTCCTGTAAGAAATGTCTTATCTTTTTGGTGTCTCATCACAGAAGGCCTTTTTCCTATGCATTAAATGTTTTCATTATACTTTTTCTCAAGCCAACCTTTTTACATAAAGATTGAAATTGGAAAGGTTTGTTGGGGGGAGGTGAAGGGGGAGGTGTGCCACAAGATAGCCTACATGTATCCTATCCCTGTGCATGCTTATAACTTGTTTGCATTGTTGACCACATTTGCACACTGAGCAGAGATGTTTTGTAGCTCTGCATAGTTTTCTCTCCAGCTTTCTTTCTTAAGATGGTGCACTTTCCACATGGAACAGTTTATAAAGTATCTGCGTTGTCTCCATTTTCCCCTACTCTCTGCTCTACAAGATTTGTAACTAGCCTAAGGCTTAATTGAAACCACTTTTTACAAATACCATATGTTAGTAGGATGCCTGGGAAGGTTTGTACATATGAAGCAAGTGAAAAGGCATAGTCTTAAATTTAAGAGTTAAAAAGCAACTTTCTCTTACTGCCGCCCAAAATTCAGCTATGCAGCTGATTAGGTGTGACTGATGCTTGTGGGAAGGCGGCGTGGTCCAGTGGATACAGAACTGGGTGTTACATATGGAAAATGAGTTCTATTTTTGGCTTACTATTTGCTGTGTGATCTGGAGGGAGTAACTTAATCTTTTAGTTTTCCATCTGAAAAATGAGGATAATGATGCTTACTCACCTTGGGAAAGCGCTTGGAGATCTACAAATGAATGTAGCTGCTCATCAGCAGATATTAACCACTGCCAAGACAGAAGAAGGAAGAGATACCTCCTGCGTACTTAATGTTATTTTTCTGTGGTTTTATAAATTTGCTGTGTAAGAGGGTGATCTTAAATTGGTAACATAGTGTATGTTATCAAATATTTGAAAGTTATAATGTACTTTCAGAAATTGCTTCCACATACTTTTAAAAATGATAGCTTGAAAAAAAAACCTGTTATGACACTATTTTTTAAAGTGTCGTTTCACCTTTATTCTGTAATTAGAAATCCGTTTATAAATATTTGTGATGTTTATTAGTGCTCAAGCCTTAAAATACCCATCTTATGTTTATTAAATACATTAATACTTAACAAGCTGTACACTTAAGAATGAAGAACCTTCAACTTCTTTTCTTTTAAATAAATTAGAGAATTTAATTTGGAAGTTCAAACATGATCTTTCTTCAGAGTCAGAAACAAGTTTCTGATACATGACACTTGCCCAAATAATAGTATGCCCAGTCTGAGAGGTATATTAGATTATTACTGTGTATAATCTCAATGATTTAGTTGATTACTGTGTAGTTTAGTATTAGGTATTCTCCAGATTGGATCTTTTATTTATGCTTTTATATATAATGTATACATTATATAAGTTATATAAATATAATGTATAATTAGTTAGCAACTTGTATAATAATTAAATTGTATTCTGAGTAACCAGGTCTTTGATTAACAGTAATGCTCCTGATTCAATGCTATTTTGGTGTTTTGTTATCTTGGAGTGAAAAAGATTAAAACAATATTCAAATATTGTATTTTAAAATACAAGTGCTATAATTGCAAAGTAAAGTGCGATTACAATATTAAAATTCTATTTATAAAATAGAAATTAAATTGGGGAGGGAGGGGTTTATTGCAAAAAAAGAAACTCCTTTAGGTAAGTTATTGTGAGGAGACCCTTGATCTTTTTTTTGCCTTCTATTAGAAGTCAGTACTGTCCTTAAAACTAATCCAGAGTTTTTGAGAATTAAGTGCTTAGATCTATGAGAGAATTTAAAGTAAAGCTTCTTTTTCTTTCCAATATGAAAAATACATGTATTATGCTCCTTAAAATAGGACTGCTGTAAACAGAGTTGGTGCTAGGTGTTTAAAAACAAGCATCTGTAATGCGTGATGATGATTCCATAAGTTATTCTTTAAATATGTAGGGTAGTAATGTATGTAAAACAGAGAGTGTCTGTATGTGTGTTATGCTATGTAATTCAGACAGAAGAGAGAGGTAACCTAAGCCGTATTTTTGTTTTATTTTGTCAATAAACCTAGCTCTTAAAAATTTCAACCACATTTTTCTAAGGTAACATTTACCTCCTCACATCTTTAGCATCTATCAGACATGACATGGGACATATTCATTGACCCTAAAAATTTTCATCAGTCTCATGCACTGGAAGGGGGCAGCCCCAGCCAGACAAGAGGCTCATTTCAATTTTAACGGCTGTAATTAAAGGTTAATTCACTGAGTCAGGATTAACGAGGAAAGTACAAATGATAGGCAAGCAGCTGCCTTTATAATACAGGATTAGAACAATGCAATTACAATAAGAATTAGAAAAAATCAACTTCCTGAAAAGGTTCTGTAATGAATGAACTGCATTTCTCTGTTCTTAATTGTGGTACTTAAACATGAAGACTCTGGGCAGCACAGTTTTTTTGTTGTTGTTGTAGTAACACTTGATCCAACAGTGTGTCTAATAAGATAGTATGCCAACTACAATGACAGCAACTGTTATACTGATAAATTTAATACTATGCTGCACTGAAAACCTTCAGGCTTACTTTTATATTATAGCTATATAAGCTAGCCACATAGATAACTGCTTCAAACTTTGTGATTAAAGATTCGTTTCTGTTACTCTTTTGCAGTTGCTTATTTCAGCCAG